>CAMQGK010000229.1:922500-1062500 GCA_947000775.1 Pterois miles
TTTCTGGCACATGTGTGTGTGTGTGTGTGTGTGTGTGTGTGTGTGTTTGTGTGAGTGAGTGTACATGTCTGAGACAACAGTGGCGGGATAAAGATGTGGTTAATTTAAGGAGTTAACGCAGGCCTTGGTGGTGATCTGGGATCAGCTCACCTTCCTCAGATTCATTTATCTCCACCGTTAAGGCACAAAATCATCATGCTGTCTGGAGATTTTCTTCCCCCTCATGCTGCTCTGATGCTTCATTATCAGATAAAACACAATGAAGCAGGAACACAGTCTGTGTCTGAATATCTATTTTAGTAAATACTAGTTTTAGTTAAAGTTTTAGGGGAGGTGACTTTCACACGGAGGAGTCTGTGAACAGCTCGAAGCCAGAACGGTAAACCGAGGAGGTGAAATCATGTGATTAAGTGTAATTACTTTCTTCTTCTGTCTCAGCGTGATGAGACGATCAGACGGCAGCCATGTTCATACGGTAGTAACAGCTGCTGAGTGACAGACTCAGATTTCAACCTTAAAGCATGATGCTTGTCCATTCATCTGTTGGTTATTTTCACGATTAATCGATTAGTTGTTTGGGCTATAAAATGTCAGAAAACGGTGGAGAATGTGGATCAGTCAAGATGACGTCCTCCAATGTCTTGTTTAGTCCAGAACTCAAAGATATTCAGTTTACTGTCACAGAGGAGGAAAAAATACTCCACTGTAATACTCCAAATACTCAATTATCAGAAAAGATAACTAATGGTTTAATCGTTGCAGCTGTAAACTGCCAGTGAAATCATTTGTCTGGATGTGCTGCTTTTTAATCAGTATGAATTGAATAGATTTCTGATTTAGACAAAGAAAAGCAATATGAAGATACACCAGTAATAGTTAATCTGGGAGCAGTCGTACTGTGAGATAATGTCAGATAATGTGAATTTGTCTACACTTTGGTTGCTGCATGGTGTTTTAGCTCAGTGGTTCCCAGACAGGCTGAGTACAGCTGCAATGATTCATTGATAGTCACCAACTATTTTGATATTCGATTCATCGTTTTTAGTAATTTTTTAAGGAAAAATAATCAAAATTCTCTGATTCCAGCCTCTTAAATGTGAATAAACCATTTTATCCACCAAACAACTTATCGCTTCATCAAGAAAATAATCAGCAGATTAATTGACAGAATGAATGAAAATAATCGTTAGTTGCATTCATATAATTGTTTCATCAGTGGTACTCCTGTCAGGCCTCGAGGTGGACGATATGATGAAGTGTATGATGAGACAAGGTGAAGTAGTAGTAGTAGTAGTAGTAGTAGTAGTAGTCGTCAAGTTTTCAGGGTGTATTAGGTCAGAACTGAAATAATTACTCTATTTTCTTGTGAAATATTAGTTTTGGTCCTTTGGTTTGCCAAAAAGATTCAAATCACTCAGCCAAAAGTATTAAGAGAGTAGAGTATTAAACAGCAGCACGGCGCTCTGTCTTTAAATATGAATTCTGAAATCTGTCTGAAATCTTTTGGCCATAATGCTGCAGCCCTGATGCTGGTTGAGTTAGCTCTGGTTAGAGAGCAGTGAAGTTAGTGTGTGGTTGAAACGTATCTGAAGCCTGCTGCAGCCTCTGATAGAAAACTCTGAAACCTGGAAATCAGCCAGTACCGATCCACGTCTGGATCTAGAGCATCGACTCCGACCGACCTCCGGACGGCGTTTGGAGATCCGCCTCCGCTAAAAGCTGAGCTGATCTGGACTTAAACTCAGGAACCGAGCATCAGTCACATCGCAGCAACGCTCCACTTTTCTTTCACATCCTTAGTACTTTCTGCCAGTATGGACGGGAAGAAGCTGAAATTACAGCCATAGTGGTCCTAAATGGATAAATGGGTCTTTAATCGAATCCATAGTGGTCCTAAAGGTCTTAAAAAGTCTTTGGACGTGTTGAAACCCTGATACTCAGCGTCTACCCAGCATGCTGTGATCCATATTGCCTACTAACCTCCGTACGTCTTTCCTACAGGTCACCATGCCTCCCACGACCCCGTACGCCGGTAAGTTCAGCTCTTGCGCTCCTTACGGCAACAACAACAACCACGCTCAGCCTCACAGCCCGTATCGCAGCGGCGCCGCCCCGAAGCCAGCGAAGGAGAACGTCTACAACGGCGCCTACTGCTCCACAGAGAACCCCTACGACATACCGCAGCCTCACAGCTCGTACCGCAGCTCCTCCGTCTCCTCCGTTACCGCCAGGGAGCATCACTACAACAGCAGTTGCGCAGTTTCGGAGAACCCGTACACCTCGCCGCAGCCTCACAGCCCCCGGCAGCACAGCACTTCCTGTCCCGGACGAGCGTACCGCCACACCAGCAGCAGCAGCGGCAGTGAGCAGTCTTCACGGAACAACTCCGTCGTAGCAAAAGGCCGACGCTACGGGCACGGCGTCACCGCTAGCTATGGCGAGATGTGTTACCATGACAACAGTTTGGTTTCAGCTTCCCTGGAGGCCCTGATCCAGCACCTGGTTCCCACGGTTGACTACTACCCTGACGTAGGTGCCGTTACAGTGCTGTAAAACCCATTTTTAGTGGTTCTGAACAGATCTGAGAGCGTTGTGTTTCCTCATCATCAGAGGTCGTACGTTTTCACCTTCCTGCTGAGCTCCCGCCTCTTCCTGCCGCCCTACGAGCTCATGATGAGGGTTTGTCACCTGTGTGTGGAGCAGCAGCGGTCCGGAGACGCCCTGCTGGATAAGGTGGGCGGATTACACACATACTCATACTCACAGCTATTATTTCTCTTCACTGGTCTCCCACTCAAACTCACCCACCAGAACACCGTCACACTCTCACCCACAGACACCAGCAGTCGTCCTTATCGACTGTTCCAGACGGAGAGAGAGGCCTGAAACTAAACGGGAAAACATTTAATGGGAGCAATAAAGAAACAGACAATAGCAGCATATACTTTACCATACACAACTACATAATGTCTGCTTCATGTGATGTTGTATCAGATCCGTTTCCGCGAGGTGGCGCCGAAGCTTGTGCAGCTGCTGACCGAGTGGACGGAGACGTTTCCGTACGACTTCAGGGACGAGAGGATGATGCGCTGCCTCAAGGACATGACGCACCATGTGGCCCGAGGGGACGAGGTCAGTGTGGAGTTTACTGTAGTTAGCTATGTAAAGGGCTAAGTAGGTAAACTAACCAACTGAAGGGCTAACTAGGCAAACTACCAGACTGTTTTTGTAAATGGAGTCTGGTGGCTTTGAAGAGAGCGTTATAACCTGGATATGTCTGATGATCAGGGTAAAGCAGTGAAAGTATTATAAATATAGCTTAAAGGCTTTAACTGGTTTTGTCCTGTGGCTAAAATACGTTTTCCGCTGCTGCCGTTCACACACTTTACCTCGCTACTTCTGACGGGGAACTGAAGCCGTTATATCGCTGTCTTTAAAGCCACCAGACTCCATTCACGAAAACACTAATTTTATATAGAATTATATATTTAATCCCACCTGAGAAAATCCATACTAACCCTTTCAGTTACTTCCAAACTTAGCAGAGCTAGCATAGACCCAGCTGGTGCTAGCAGCAATCTAATAACTTTGATTTAAGGCTCCAAAAAGGTCTTAAAAAGGTCATAAAAAGTCTTAAATTTGTCTTGCTGAGACCTGCAGGTACGCTGTGGATGCCAGACTCATGAATGAAATGAGAAAGTGCGGAGGTGTGATATCTGATGTGGCTGTAATGCTTCCAGTATTCGTGGCGAGCCATGCAGCAGATGACCCAGCGGCTGATCAAGCGGCTGTCGGCCCTCGGCCAGTACGAGGAGGCCGTCTCGGCGCTCGGCGCCGTGGCGATGGAGCGGCCCGCCTCGCTGAAAACCAAACAGGCCTCGGGTCAGCGAAGCGACGTGATCGGCGTGTGCGACGACGCCTTCGTCCTCGCCCAGCAGCTCACACACATCGAACTGGTACGAGGACTGAGCGGTGTCTCCCGTGGAGGCGCCAGCAGCCATGTTGCTGTGGTGTTCTTCCAGTCCTTCTCATGTCGTGACATCTGGTCGCTGCTGTACTTAACGGGCCTTTTTACGCAGCTAAGTTTAGTGACTTTACTGCCTCAGGGTGTAAAAGCGATGTATAAGAGCACATATTTATAGACTTAATGAAAACGTTAAACTGCCATGTTGCCTTCTTTTCTCTCTGTGTTCACTGAGTGAATGTTTGATTATTATTTCTTGGTTTTATTGTTTTCCCATAAACCCCTTTGTGTGGTGTGTTTTGCTGCTGTGGTGCATATAGAAAGTTTATTAATACGGTCATTTCATCTGAAGCTAAATTACTTTCAGTCCTAATCTTTAAACCACTTTTCGGCTCACATTTAAGTAGCTGTAATTGTGTTTTTGATGTTTTTATTAGTCTGAAGTCTTTCTCTTAGATATATTGCTGATATTATTGTCCTGAATGCTTCCTCTCCCTGCTCTCTGCCACCAGGACAGACTGAGCTTCATCGGTCCCGAGGAATTCATCCAGACGTTCGCCATGAAGGATCCTCTGGAGAACCATAAGGTACGATTATTCAGTTAGACATGACACATTATCTTATTTCTCTATTTCTATTCAATGTTGCTGATTCAAAGAAAGGATGCGCACTGTAAAGGCCATCCTGTATTAATTTGATCTGAAGCGTTCTGGGTCTGTTTCAGTGTAATTTGTGCTCTGCTTCAGTTAATTTGCTTTAGAAGCCACATGAAAGATTTTTATATTTGTAATGCAGCTTTTAAAACCCATCAGAGACGATCTGTGAGTGTATCCGGAGGGCTCTTTCCCTCCGAAGTGGCCCTGTGAGTCAGCTGAAGGGTCGCGTTCAATCAGCGCCGCCCAGAGCGAGCTTTCAGCCGCTGCTCGCCACCGAGCTGCATTTAGGTCCTCGGCGGCGCCGCGGCGGTTATGTAACACCCACTTTGTGTAGAGGAGCTCTCGAGTCAGCCTAAGGGGTCCTGAAGTGTAAAGAGGGGAAGCTTGGAGTGGAGTGGGCTGCCGTGTTGTGTAAGCGTTTAATCGAGCCGTGGATCGGCGGGATTACATCATCACAGCCAAGTCAAGCTGATTTCTACCACGTTTTTCTAACGCGTATTTATATGGAAGGTCCACACTGCTCAACCAGAACCAGACGAGGAAGGAAGGAGGCTGAAATAACAGCAAACGACAGGGTCAACAGGGTGTGATATTATTATTATTATTATTATTATTATTATTATTATTATAATTATTATTATTATTATTATTATTATTATTATTATTATTATTAAGATCCGTCAGCAAAGGAAATTACAGGGCAGCAGTAGCCTGCATGGACAAGTATAAAATGATTTATTGGATCACTCTCTATTATTATTGGATTATTACTCTTCAGATGAATATCATAATCAGACTTTGTCTTGTCAGGTTTTGTTATAGAAAGATGAAAATTACAATAAAAACAATAAAAAAAATAAAATCTTAGCTGAAGTCCCACTTCTTAACTTTTCCTGAAACTTTCGTCTCCATCTGTCTGCACATATTAATCAGTGGTAGAAAGTAACTAAGTACATTTACACAAGTTCTGTGCTGAAGTACAATTAAGAGGTATTTGTATTTACATTTTATGATACATTGTACTTTTACTCTGCTCCATCTTCAGCAAATATTGTACTTTTTACTCTGCTGTTAGTTACTAGTTACTGATAATCTTCAGATTATCAATAGAAAATGTAAACAGATGACTGAACTGATAGATTATGATGTATTATCACAGATTATTACTTCAGATGAACTCCACCTTAAGCTGCAACATTAAAGTAAAAACCACATAAATTCACTAACTACGACTCAACAACATCATAGACGTTAATCTGAAATAGGCCAGTCTGCATAATGAGTACTGTAATTATGTAGTACATATCGATGTTACTACCTTTGATGGCAGGACTTTTACTTTAACAAAGTACTTTTTACACAGTAGTATTGCTGAATACTTCTTCCACTACTGGTATTAATACTGTTCTCAGTAGTCTGAGAGGAAAAGGTAAAAGCTCGTAAGGGGAACCTTGAGTCATTTGTTCCCATGTTCCCATTGTTCCCATTGTTCCCATGTTCCCATTGTTCCCATGTTCCCATGTTCCCATTGTTCCCAATGTTCCCATGTTCCCATTGTTCCCATTGTTCCCATGTTCCCATTGTTCCCATGTTCCCATTGTTCCCAATGTTCCCATGTTCCCATTGTTCCCATTGTTCCCATGTTCCCATGTTCCCAATGTTCCCATGTTCCCATTGTTCCAATGTTCCCATTGTTCCCATGTTCCCATTGTTCCCATGTTCCCATTGTTCCCATGTTCCCATTGTTCCCATGTTCCCATGTTCCCAATGTTCCCATGTTCCCATTGTTCCCATGTTCCCAATGTTCCCATGTTCCCATGTTCCCATTGTTCCCATGTTCCCAATGTTCCCATGTTCCCATTGTTCCCATGTTCCCAATGTTCCCAATGTTCCCATGTTCCCATTGTTCCCATTGTTCCCATGTTCCCAATGTTCCCATGTTCCCATTGTTCCCAATGTTCCCATGTTCCCATTGTTCCCATGTTCCCATTGTTCCCAATGTTCCCATGTTCCCATTGTTCCAATGTTCCCATGTTCCCATTGTTCCCAATGTTCCCATTGTTCCCATGTTCCCATTGTTCCCAATGTTCCCATTGTTCCCATGTTCCCATTGTTCCCAATGTTCCCATGTTCCCATTGTTCCCATTGTTCCCATGTTCCCATTGTTCCCAATGTTCCCATGTTCCCATTGTTCCCATTGTTCCCATGTTCCCATGTTCCCATTGTTCCCAATGTTCCCATTGTTCCCATGTTCCCAATGTTCCCATGTTCCCATTGTTCCCAATGTTCCCATTGTTCCCATTGTTCCCAATGTTCCCATGTTCCCATTGTTCCCATGTTCCCATTGTTCCCATGTTCCCATTGTTCCCAATGTTCCCATGTTCCCATGTTCCCATTGTTCCCAATGTTCCCATGTTCCCCAGCACGTTCCCTGGTAGTATTTTGACCACGTCATCTGCTTCCTTTCTGTTTTTCAGGGATTCTTCCGGAAGCGTAAAACCAGTAACCTGGAGGCTTACGTCAGCTGGTTCAACAGGCTGAGTTACCTGGTGGCCACTGAGATCTGTATGGTACGTTGTTCTTACAGGAACACTTCACAGATATCTGCGTTCTCCTGTCCTTCATCCCTCCAGTCAGCGATCAGGGTCTTTGACTCACTTCCTGTTGCGTTCTGTCATTTCAGCCAGTGAAGAAGAAACACCGAGCGCGGATCATAGAGTTCTTCATCGACGTGGCTCAGGAGTGTTTCAACATCGGCAACTTCAACTCCCTCATGGCCATCATCAGTGAGTATTAGACAGAAGTCACCTCACACAGCTCCGCCCCCAGACTGTCGGGATCACAGGTGGATTCTGGGAGACGAAGTGCATTGTGCTTCTTTCAGTTAAGGCTTTTGGATAAGGTAAAGGCTTGTCTGACCCCCAGGGATCTGGAGGGAGTTACCCATAATGCTCTTCTGACCTCTGGTTAGACTGCTGTAATTCTTCCTATGTGGGTTCACAACAGTCGTCTCTTCGCCGGCTGCAGACCTGATCACATATCTCCGGTTGTGGCCTCCCTCCACTGGCTTCCTGTCTGTTTCCAGACTGATTTTAGGATTTTATTGCTTGTCTTTAAGGTTTTAAAAGGGCACCACCCTGTCTATCAGAACTACTGCACCTCCATACTCCACTCAGAACTAGACCCAGAACCAGAGGAGACCCAGACCCTGATCTGTGGATCAGCTGAGCTCTGAATATTAAAGCGGCCGTAGACCGTAGAACCATTAGCGTCTCTGATGAAGACTCGCCTCTTCTCTCTGACCTTTAGTTCGTTTTCTGTTGTGCTGCTGCTCTTTTACTGTAGTTACGTGAACATTATGATTATTGATTCTGCAATTTTATGATTGTTTGTTTCTTTGTAATCATTTTATTACGTACATGTTCAGCACTTTGGTCAGCTGTGGTTGTCTTTAAATGTGCTGCACAACGTGACGTAGCGCCAGCTGGAGCTCAGGCTAACGGGTCAGTTAGTGGAGGCCTGAAGCAGTCCAGCATACGTGTCCTGTACTCACTCGTCCTCTGTCTCTCAGCCGGGATGAACATGAGTCCTGTTGCCAGACTGAGGAAAACCTGGAGTAAAGTCAACACGGACAAGTTTGAAATCCTAGAGGTAAAGAAACTCTCACGAATCCCTGGTATCATATCGTACTTTTAATAGATTTGAAGTTGTATGTTTAAATGTAAGACTCCCAGCTCTTAGTGAGACCGATGATCAATGTCTGCTCCGTCTGACCTCAATCAGCACCAGATGGATCCGTCCAGTAACTTCAGCAACTACCGCACGGCGCTCCGCGGCGCCACCCAGAGGTCGGAGACGGCACACAGCAGCCAGGAGAAGGTCAGAGAGCACAGCGGACATATTTAACTGCAGAAAGACACGTCACAAGTAGAAAATGTCAGTGTAACAGCGTTCCCAAGGGAAAAAGGCCTAAAATCCAATAACATTGTTTTCATTTCAAAAGAAATACATTATCTTGCTTTTAAATGTTTTGTTTTTTGAGCACGCCGTAACAAAACTATGAAGTGAACAAAAAGGGAACAGCTGTCCTCCCCAGATAGACTGTCACCATTCACTCTGCTCTTTAAAAGGCCTCGTCTTAAAGTGTACTTCTGCCCTGAATAAGCTGTGGTCTCTGCTGCAGATCGTGATTCCCTTCTTCAGTCTGCTCATTAAAGACATCTACTTCCTGAATGAAGGCTGCGCCAGCAGGCTGACCAACGGCCACATCAACTTTGAGGTCAGTCCACAGTTTCAGAGATCACTTTAGAGATGACGCAATGAATCAGGACGAATCAGGACGAGGTCTGTGCCTTTGACTTCAATGATGTTTTGAATATCGGTGAAGTGTCAGGCATGTAGTGTAACAGCTTCCCCTAGTGGTGAAAAAGAGCAGTACAACTTCCCTCTGTTCAGAAAAACTATGACAACTGTTTTATCTTGTTGTGGTGCCGCGTGATCTTACTGTATTTCTTGGATCGGCAAAAGCCAACCAGCCCTTCATTTTGTTAGATTCATGTCAGCGCTATGAACCTTCTGTTGTCACCGTGTCTCCACAGAAACTGTGGGAGCTGGCAAAGCAGGTGAGCGAGTTCCTGGTTTGGCGTCAGGTGATTTGTCCATTTGACAGAGACCGCCGGATCCTCCAGTACCTCGTCACCACGCCTGTCTTCAGCGAAGACGGTCAGTACACAGTCTCCTCCACATTGATCCAAGCGCATATAAATCAATGCATGACCAATCCAACTCGTCTTATCGCCACAGAGCTTCACCTGGCCTCCTATGAGAGTGAAGGACCTGAGAACAACATGGAGAAAGACAGTCGGAGGTCTCTCAGGTGGGTGCACAGTCACATGCACACTCAGCATGATCAGACTAGCAGATTAAATACAACATGGCCGAGAGCAGTATTTGTTAAAGGTGAAGTGTCATATCATTTTAAATGTTCTGGCCTACGTGTCATATTTAAATAGACTTAAACATCCCTGCAAACACACATCTTAATCTTTTTAATATGTTTTTTCAATGAAAATGAGAATAATGATGTAAAATCATTCCCTCTAATATTGCAAATCATACCACAATTAGATATTTTTCAAAATGTAATCTAATCTTATGAAATGACTCACCATTATAACGCGACGATGCATGTCCTGTTCTGCAGATCGTCCCTGCTGCATCGAGAGAATCGGTCCTAAGACGACGACCGGCTATTCTGCTCTGCAGACTTGTAAATGAACCAGGTATTTTAAAGCTACAGGTTCCTCCATTTTATCTTATGGACCTTTTTTACCACAAACACAGCCGGACCTACTGTATATCCTGACGGTATGTGGGCTCTGAGCTCACACAAGGTCCCTCACATACTGGAACAATCCTGGACTGATGAAGTTCATCAGGAGCCAGAGGACCTCAGTGTTTCAGATCTTGAACATCATGTTCAGGCCGCTCAGATGACTGCAGGAGTGGGTTTAGTTCATATGGACCTCCATCATGGCGTGAAGGACTCGAACTACGGAAGCAGAACGAGCCAGTTTGGTCTCTGACTGAGACGGATGTGGACCCGACGGGTCACATTAGCACTGCTGTGTGGGACATGCCGTCTGTCAGAAACCACAGCCGAGACCTGATCATCGGTCCCTGTTCTGAATATCAGGCTTTTAGAGGCGCCGTCGGCGGCGCCGTTGTTTTTTTGAGTGCTGGACGGTAATGACAACGTGATGAGCAGCAATCATTGCACCACATTCAGTCCATTTCCTCTCAGTTTGCACACAGCGTCAGCTTCAGGTGGTTCGAGCCTTTAACCTACTTTAAACATGCAACGATCATCATCATCATCATCATCATCAGCTACATCTCCCACACCGGTCACACTGCTCGGTTCTGGACATTTCGTGATGCTGAGCTGTGAGCAGCATGGTGCCAACCAGCCAGTCAATCAGATGCTCCTCGTGGGTTCTTGTGTATTGTATGATAGGATTTGGTGCCTCCTGTGTGAAGGTGTTTTTCTACGCAGTATTACGTTGTATTTTGTATCAGAAGGTTGAATACAGTGTTTTCTCTGTTCTTTCTCTGAGGTTTCACCAGTTCATGTGTCTGTGCAGCTTAGATACAAACAGGACCTTCGTCCTCCTCTTCATCATCTCATCAGTGATAAAAGTCTGCCTATGAGTGATGCTGTTATGTTTTTATTTCTTTTCTCATGTATGCTCCCTCTTTGTGGATCGGTCAGGGTACTAGTCCTGAAGGTCTCTGTGAAAACAGGATTATATATTTTCTTTCAAATAAACACAGTAAGTGAATAAAGTCTGTGAATGTTCTCATTCATCCAGGTCATACTGGACTTACTGGACCAGGTCATACTGGACTTAGATTTGTCCCTGAAGACGTTTCGCCCCTTATCCAAGTGGCGTCATCAGTTCCAACGCTACAGTCTGACTAGTCCCCACTAGTCTGACTAGTCCCCACTAGTCATGAGTGAATAAAGTGTTCTGTGGTTTGGTTTTAACTGATGCACCAAAACAAGCTGTGAAACTAAATCAGGGAATAGATAGGAATCTCAGATCTCATAGACTCAGATCTCATAGACTCATAGATCTCAGACTCAGATCTCATGGACTCAGATCTCATAGACTCATAGATCTCATAGACTCATAGATCTCACAGACTCAGATCTCATAGACTCAGATCTAATAGACTCATAGATCTCAGACTCAGATCTCAGAATCAGATCTCATGGACTCAGATCTCATTGACTCATAGATCTCAGACTCAGATCTCATGGACTCAGATCTCATTGACTCATAGACTACATGCAACAACATCACCAGATTATCAGCACAGACATTTATTTACAAAAGACGTTGAATCCAAACAGTCATTGATGATTGTACATGTCGGTCATCGATGATTGTACATGTCAGTCGTCATCGATGATTGTACATGTCAGTCGTCATTGATGATTGTACATGTCAGTCATTGATGATTGTACATGTCAGTCATCGATGATTGTACATGTCAGTCGTCATCGATGATTGTACATGTCAGTCATCGATGATTGTACATGTCAGTCATTGATGATTGTACATGTCAGTCGTCATCGATGATTGTACACGTCAGTCGTCAATGATTGTACATGTCAGTCGTCGATGATTGTACATGTCAGTCGTCACTGATGATTGTACATGTCAGTCATTGATGATTGTACATGTCAGTCGTCATTGATGATTGTACATGTCAGTCATTGATGATTGTACATGTCGGTCATTGATGACTGTACATGTCAGTCATTGATGATTGTACATGTCAGTCGTCAATGATTGTACATGTCGGTCAATGATGATTGTACATGTCAGTCGTCATTGATGATTGTACATGTCAGTCGTCGATGATTGTACATGTCAGTCGTCATTGATGATTGTACATGTCAGTCGTCGATGATTGTACATGTCAGTCGTCATTGATGATTGTACATGTCAGTCGTCGATGATTGTACATGTCAGTCGTCATTGATGATTGTACATGTCAGTCG
This sequence comes from Pterois miles, assembly GCA_947000775.1. Lineage (NCBI taxonomy): Eukaryota > Metazoa > Chordata > Actinopteri > Perciformes > Scorpaenidae > Pterois > Pterois miles. The sequence continues at coordinate 934,691 of CAMQGK010000229.1, forward strand.
TCATTGATGATTGTACATGTCAGTCGTCGATGATTGTACATGTCAGTCGTCGATGATTGTACATGTCAGTCGTCATTGATGATTGTACATGTCAGTCATTGATGATTGTACATGTCAGTCGTTGATGATTGTACATGTCGGTCATTGATGATTGTACATGTCAGTCACTGATGATTGTACATGTCAGTCGTCATTGATGATTGTACATGTCAGTCATTGATGATTGTACATGTCAGTCGTCGATGATTGTACATGTCAGTCGTCACTGATGATTGTACATGTCGGTCATTGATGATTGTACATCCATCCATCCATCCATCCATCGTCAACCGCTTATCCCGTTAGGGGTCGCGGGGGGGCTGGAGCCGATCCCAGTCGTCATTGATGATTGTACATGTCAGTCGTCGATGATTGTACATGTCAGTCGTCATTGATGATTGTACATGTCAGTCGTCGATGATTGTACATGTCAGTCATTGATGATTGTACATGTCAGTCGTCATTGATGATTGTACATGTCAGTCATTGATGATTGTACATGTCAGTCATTGATGATTGTACATGTCAGTCGTCGATGATTGTACATGTCAGTCATTGATGATTGTACATGTCAGTCATTGATGATTGTACATGTCAGTCATTGATGATTGTACATGTCAGTCATCTGGAGTAAAGCGTTGAGACGTCAGTGACTCTGGACTCTGGAGAAGTTAATGCAGCGACCCTGGAGAGGACAGGAGGACAGGAGGACACTGAGACAGGACTTCATTACATGGACCCAACTGAGCTGATCTGTTTCCTTTAGTTTCTCTATATCACAGTCGCTGGGCATATGGACTACTGGTCTTACTACAGACTCTTATATATAGACTAGAAACAGGAGACTGGGAGACTAGAAACAGGAGACTAGGGCGGCAGTAGCTCAGTCTGTAGGGAGTTGGCTTGGGAACCGGAGGGCCACCGGTTCAAGTCCCGACATGGACCAAGAACTGAGTGTGAACTGGTTGCTGGAGAGGTGCCAGTTTACCTCTTGGGCACTGCCGAGGTGCCCCTGAGCAAGGCACCAAACCCCCAACTGCTCGGGGGGCTTGTCAGGAACAGCCTCATCACTCTGACATCTCTCCATTGATGCATGTGTGTGTTTCAGGTCTGCATGTAAAAATTGAATTTCCCCTCGTGGGACTAATAAAGGTTGTTGTTGTTCTTCTTCTAGTAGACCAGAAACAGGAGACTAGATAAGAAAATATCTGTATCTCAGAGACTAGAAGGAGCACAATCACATATTTAGTATCTATGAACTCATAACAAGTTAAATATTAATATATATAAGTATATCCACACTTATACACAGTAAACAGAATATTTAAAATGGAAAATATTTAATAAAGATTGTTTATCCTCATATTTCAAAAGTGTGATTTTTCATGATCTTTATCCTGCCAACAGTCTGGGTTAAAATATCCAATCACAAATTAATCACAGAGTGGACTAATATGCTGCTTTATGTAAATGTATGTATGTATATGTTTATTATTGTAAATCAATACCAACACTAATTAATGCCAGATATTGTCCAGAAACCCTCCCAGGTCCAATCAGAACATGGCAAACTGCGACTTCTGTATTAACACCTTATTACTGAGTTAACACTGACAGCCCTAAACCAACACCAGCCAATCAGAGGTTGTACATGTGTTTATTATTATTATTATTTTATTTATATCTGACCAGTGGTGCTAGAGATGGTCATGAGGAGAAGACCTCACCCACAGGTGTAAATATGAGGACAAGTCATCAGATCAGTAAAACAGTGATGAACCACTGCAGCAGCTGTCGCCTGTTCAAGCTGCCACACGCTGACATTAACCTGAGGCCGACTCCGCTGGGGGCAGATAATTAGACAGGCAGCTCTATTATTTTCTGTTATTATCTAATCAATTCGCTGTGGAGTCACGAGGCCGGATCCACGAGGCCGGATCCACTTTCTGATTCCTCTAACTTCATTATTCAGGCAGCGAAGGCCTGGTGATCAGTGTACCTACCTTGTCCTGAGGCGTCGGCCTCATGATCGCCACTCGGTCGTACTGTCTCCTCAGCAACGCCCGCAGAGCATCAAAACGCCCCTGCAGGTCAAATCAGGTGGATTCAACAGAAAAACAAGATAAACAGAGTCAGAGTGAGGTATTCAAGCAGCAAATATCTACCGATATGCTGGTGGTGAGGTCTCACCTTGATGGGAGTGTACCATTTGGACTGTGGAGGGGGGATGTAGACTGGAGGGGGTCTCGATGGAGGTCTGGGCACCATGGGCTCCTCCGGTCCCTCCGGCATGGTGACCACAGCATTTTTAGCTTTCTCTAGCCGTGACCCTTCCTCTGTGGACCCCATCTGCCCCCAACGCACCTACAGACCACGTTGGTGAAAACACACAACAGCACTGACAGTAGAGGGGCAGCATCAGTGTGAAACAGCGTGGATAGTCGCTATGGTTACTGGCTCCTCACCTCCATACGTCTGATTCCTCCAGGACCTCTGCCTCCGTAGTAGGAAGCATCCACCGTCGGCCACCTGGCTTTGGGCCAAACAGCTTCAGCTGGCTCCTCCAAAACAACGACAGGAGAGGGACGCAACTTTAGAGTGAGTCCAGGAAGGATCCATCCATCTATCTATCCATCTATCTATCCATCCATCTATCCATCTATCTATCCATCCATCTATCCATCCATCTATCTATCCATCCATCTATCCATCCATCTATCCATCCATCCATCCATCCATCTATCCATCCATCTATCCATCCATCCATCTATCCATCCATCCATCTATCTATCCATCTATCCATCCATCCATCCATCCATCCATCCATCTATCCATCCATCTATCCATCCATCCATCTATCCATCCATCCATCCATCCATCCATCTATCCATCCATCCATCTATCCATCCATCCATCTATCTATCCATCCATCTGTCGTCCATCTATCCATCCATCTATCTATCATCTATCTATCCATCTATCTATCCATCCATCTATCCATCCATCTATCTATCCATCCATCTATCCATCCATCCATCCATCCATCTATCCATCCATCCATCCATCCATATATCTATCCATCTATCCATCCATATATCTATCCATCCATCCATCCATCCATCTATCTATCCATCCATCCATCTATCCATCTATCTATCCATCCATCTATCTATCCATCCATCTATCCATCCATCCATCCATCTATCCATCCATCCATCCATCCATCCATCCATCTATCCATCCATCTATCCATCCATCCATCTATCCATCTATCTATCATCTGTCGTCCATCTATCCATCCATCTATCTATCCATCTATCCATCTATCTATCATCTGTCATCCATCTATCCATCCATCTATCTATCCATCTATCCATCCATCTATCCATCCATCCATCTATCCACCCATCCATCCATCTATCCATCCATCCATTATCCATCCATCCATCCACCCATCCATCCATTATTCATGTATCCATCCACCCATCCATCTATCCATCCATCCACCCATCCATCTATCCATCCATCCATTATTCATGTATCCATCCACCCATCCATCCATCCATCCATCCATTATTCATGTATCCATCCACCCATCCATCTATCCATCCATCCATCCACCCATCCATTATTCATGTATCCATCCACCCATCCATCTATCCATCCATCCATCCACCCATCCATCCATTATTCATGTATCCATCCACCCATCCATCTATCCATCCATCCATCCATCCATCCATTATTCATGTATCCATCCACCCATCCATCTATCCACCCATCCATCCGTTATTCATGTATCCATCCACCCATCCATCCACCCATCCATCTATCCATCCATCCATCTATCCATCCATCCATTATTCATGTATCCATCCACCCATCCATCCATCCATCCATCCATCCACCCATCCAGCAGTCTTAGTAGGGTATCCCAGGTCTTTCTGTGGGACCCGAGGCGTTCCCAGACCAGACCACATATAACCCCTCCAGCAGGTTGTGGCCTCTCACCAGGTGCCCATCCAGCCTCCAGATGGGGGTCCAGGAGGATCCAGATCAGACGGGGAACTAGTCTGAGCTCCCTCCAGGTTAAACTCTGATAAAACTGTCCTTTAAACTGATAACACCGGATTTTAAACTACTATCACAAACTGAAATGATGATCTACATTTTAGGGCCAAGTCATTCAGTCCTACTGACACCACTACTACTACTACTACTACTACTACTACTGAATATGAACATTTAATGCACTGACTGCCGTTTTCAGATGAGACGGAGCAGAACCCATCCTAACTTTCTGTTTCCTCCTCAATAACTAATCCCACTACTTCTGCTCAGTGAGGCTTAAAAAGAGGTGTGTTTGCTGGGTCACCAGGTGGGATCAGATACAGGTATCAGACCCAGCTGTGGTTCAGAGGTGGTGATTAGTCAGTTCCAGTGGTGACTCTGTGCCAACATCATCATGTAATGTCTTGTCTTCAGCCTCACCTGCCTGAACTAAACTATGCATCTTTAGTTTAGTCTGTTTTTGACCTGAGGTTAAATTCTGCTTCATGAGGTTGCTTTTCATCAGGCAGTATCTTCGAGTGTCTTCGTAACTTGTAGCAAACATGAACAACCTTGTGTAGGTATGAGGAAAGATGGTGAACAGGAAGCTGACAACGGCCAGGCGATGACTCTGGTCTCCTCATGAAGCTGCTCTTTATACTAAAACAGCTGGTGGAGTTTCAGACTTCTTCCACGTCCCAGTGCCTCTTAGAAAGGAGGCGACGTTGAGTCGTCAGTCAACGCAAAGACGTGCGGTAAAACGTATGTGTAACGCCATCTGTTTCCTAAGTTACGTTTGTATTTTGTTTTCCTCTTTTCCTCAGTTTCATCTATTTCCATTTCCTGTTTTATTTTGAAGTTACTAACCTCCCTCTCGTTTCAGATCACTGCACTTCCTGCCCTCATGTGTTCCACGCCCCCTTGACCTACTTCCTGCTCTGCACGGGTGTTTCGAGTTGTCTGGGTCCCGCCCCTGATTGTGTCCACCTGTGTAGCGTTCAATCACTCCTCTTGTATATAATGTGTCTGCTCCCTTCCTCATGTCGCCAGTTCGTATTTGATCTTCGGAGAGAATAGTCCTCGCGTTTTTCCTCGTGTCCTGCTTCTTATGATCTTTGACCTACTGCCTGTTACTAGACCCTGCCTCTTGCCTAGCCCTCATCGGAGTTGTTTGCTGTTTGGACTGATTTCCCGTGTATCGACCCTTGCTTATTAAAGCATTTCTTGTGAACTACTTTGAGTCTTGCGTTTGAATCCAACTCTGTGCCTAAACCGGTCGTCACAGTATGTCAAACATGTTCAACAGTCTGCGGTCTACTCACAGCGACAGGAGGTGGAGGAGGTGGCCGAGAGGGGGGCGGGTCTCTGATCACCTGCAAGACACAGTACGAAGAACTAGAACAAACCTCACATTATACGGAGGTGGGAAACAGTAGGGAGAGTTACTGCGAGGAACCAGGCCACCTGTGGGCTGCTGCTTCCACGAGGCCTGAACTACTAGAGACCTACAAACCCATCATGGGCTGTAAACTCACCACAGTGCAGCAGAGAGGCCAGAACCACCAGGACAAAACCAGAACCAGCAACAGCAGCAGAGCCAGCAGCAACCAGAGAGTCCAGGTCCCATCTGACTGCAAAGAATACACTGATCAGCTACACCCATGACACCACCCACCTGGAGATGTGCTCCAGTTACCATCACACTGGCAGCAGTAGCACTGAGCCACAGAGACATGCTGTCCTCTTCAGTTATAACAGGAGGCATGATGGGTAAAAGCTGACCGCTGGGCTTCATCAGACAAAGTGCTGGTAATTTGATAATGTAGTGATACTGTTGTACTTATTGGCAGCCTATCATGTTTTCTTGGCTGTACTGCAGTATGTGATTGATACTCACACATGTGGTGGCGGAGATGGTGATGGGACTGGAGATGTAGGACTGTCCCTTGTTCAGGCTGACCAGCACTTCCACTGATCTGCAAGTTTTACACAGAATCACTGAAAACACCAGAAGAAGAAACTCTTCTTCAACACACAGTGGTCTACCTCCAGGTCTGAGAGGTGAGGGGCCAATGTGGAGGAGCTCTACACCGCTATCCTGTCTCCAGCCAGCAGGGGGCGACTCCTCTGGTCCTATAGAAGTCTCTAGAAAATGATCCTCCTCTGATTGATTACCTCAGTAAACACTGGAAACATCAGTTTCTGGTCTCAGTCTCTAGTTTCAGTCTTCTTCAGTCCAGCAGGATGTTCATTTAGTACATTATGGTCCATTTAGAGTCAGATAGACCAGAAAGCAGGGAGGCTGTAGGGCGGGGCTACCTGGTGATTGACAGGTCGTTACCACGGCGTTGTCCGGTCTGGTGCATGTCTGCGTTTTAGTCTTAGAAGTTTAAGCCTTTAGTGTGTTTTCAGTTCATTAACGTTAATATTAACATTTTGTTGAAGTGAAAATTTGGTAGTCAGCGTTCGGTTGTACTCCTCTGTCTGGTGGCGACGGCCAAGATGTCACACTCAGCGCTGAGCGACGGGGGTGACGTCATGGTGACGTCACGGTGACTATGTCCACCTCCTCCGTCTACGGTCTGTGGTTTCACATGTATTCACTACTACAGGTGTTGGTCACTTAGCATCAGTGTGGTGGAAGATACACAGTGCCATGGTGAGGAACAGCATGAAACATTTATATTTATTTTATTGGCAGATATGGATTATAATGATAATAAGTATGTTTTCTTTAGTCTATAATTGTCACGCCCCGAGATGGTTAAGTTACGTTTTTGTCCTTGTGGTTGTGAATGTTTTTTTTTACTTTGAAAACTAACTCTCCCTCTCGTTTCAGAGCACGTCACTTCCTGCCCTCCTGTTCTTCCGTGTTATGAATGAATGAGATTCCCTGACCTACTTTCCAACTACCCTCACCTTCGTCTGATCGTCTTCCCGCCCTGATTGTGTTCACCTGTTCATAGTTGGCCACTCCCCTCTTTAGTATTTAAGCTGTGTTCCCCTTCCCTTCTGTGCCAGTTCGTCTTCGTATCTCCCAGAGTGCAAGCGTCCTCGCGTTCTTTTTCCCAGTGATCTAGACTCCTCGTGGTTTTGATTCTCTGCTCGTTTTTTTGACCCTGCCTTTGCCTTAGCAACTTGGATTTGTTAGCCTGTGGGACTGATCTCTTGTGTACCGACCATCTGCCTGTTTATTAAAGATTATTGTGAACTTTGATCTGCTCTCCATGTCGTGCGTTTGAGTCCAGCCTGTTATCCAGTCCCTCACAATAATCTCCTGAAACTAAGACTGAACCGTTCATATCTTCATACAGTTTTACATGTTTCTGCAGCAGCCCGGAGGGATCAAACCACCGGCTCCAGATGCAGTTTTCACGTTTCCTCGTCGGCCACCGTAGTTTCTGCTTCACAGGAGGAGTTTCAGTTGGCTGCAGTCTGCAACCTGGCTGCTACACGCTGCACCTTTAATGTTTCACGGCTAATTACGGGTTAACAGCTACAACTCCAGCTAGGATTCTTGGTAACCTCCTCAGTTTCCCCGGTGACCCTCCAGCACCATTAGTGCCAACAACACTGACTCACATTCTAGTACTTTCTGTCCAGACTTCTAGTTTGCAGTTAAATATAAATGATGTAGGAATTACTTTCCACAAGTGGATTTCTCTTTCACAAAACATCACGTCTTCTTCTATTTAAGGTAAACAGACTCAGAGACTCGGGACTCCGGTCTGGTGATAACCAGTTTTAATCACAAGGGTTTCACTGTGCAAGGCTGAGTGACGTCCTCAATGTTGGAGGTTGGTGCTCAAACACAACTGTGGTAATTACAAGTTTACACCGATAACTTTACATAATAATGACCAGAATTATTGGGACTATACGATGAGCAAACGTCGTCCTGAGATCAGGCTCAGTTATTTTTGTTCGTGCAGCTCGTTTCACCCTGTGTGTGTGTGTGTGTGTGTGTGTGTGTGTGTGTGTGTGTGTGAGTGTGTGAGTGAGTGTGTGTGTGAGTGTGTGTGTGTGTGTGAGTGAGTGAGTGTGTGTGTGAGTGTGTGTGTGTGTGTGTGAGTGTGTGAGTGTGTGAGTGTGTGTGTGTGTGTGTGTGTGTGTGTGTGTGTGTGTGTGTGTGTGTGTGTGTGTGTGTGAGTGTGTGTGTGTGAGTGTGTGTGTGTGTGTGTGTGTGTGTGTGTGTGTGAGTGTGTGAGTGTGTGTGTCCTGACTTACTGTCCGACCTGGTCCAGAACCGGAGCTGGACACAGCAGATGGCCGTCTGCGACTACTCTTGGCTTCTGGTCTGAGAGGAAACAGAGGAAGACAAACTGAGAGGTGTTACTGTGAGAGAAAAGATGTTCCTGCAAAAACTTGACAAAAAAATAAAAATACACAAAAGTTTAGTTGTAAACTGAAATAAAAACATCACTCTGGCTTGAAAGACAAATCAGCCTCTTAGTGCACTGTGGAACGCTGCTACTGGCATTTCAACTCCTGAAAGACGGTCATTCATGGATGAGTGTCATCGCGCTGATTCATCCTCTATTTTTACACACAGCAGATGCTGCAGTCTGAACCTCACCGTCATGGTGGGAGACTGAGCTCAGTCAAACTGAAGACCACGTCCATCACAGGGCAGGACAGACACACAGCAGGAGCAGGGAGCACTGCAGCGTGAAACACAACACCCAAACAGGCACTAGAGCCTCGACTCTACGCCTCGACGCTCCGGTATTTGACGACTTGAGCGGCGGCACCTGTGTTAGTTGGTCCATTAGCTGGAGGTTACACCCCAACGTGGGGCCCAAAGGCTCTGAGGTCTCTGTGGATACAGACTCCACCACACACTGCTAGTGGCGCATACAGGTGACTGAGAGGGATTATTATTATTATATCAGTCTATATACCTTTAAACTACCTCCAGAACTATTGTAATTGAAATATTAACATCTAATTAATATAGTAATAAATCAGAAAAAACAAGCAGGGTAGCAGAAGAAAAAGAAGATAGGACCCAGTCGTGTGATAGAAGGACTGTGTGAAGAGGACTCCGGTCTGTGAATAGACCAATGAGACAGAGACATGTCCTCCTTCCTCTGCTCGGTCTCATAATGTCTCCTCTGTTCTCCGGCTGAAGTCAATAAAAAGCAACTACTGTTGGTCTCTGCAGGTCACGACTCGGACTTTCCGCTGCAGCATCGTGTCATGGATGCTGTTCTCTCAGAGTGCTTCAGAGCACACCTTTTAGCATCACTGGTACGTACACTTGTAAAATGGCTTCATACCCATGTAGAGAGAGCGAGGCGTTCACTGACCGTATGTCTTGTGGTTGACAGTGAGGGTGCAGAGTACGTTGTCTGTCCTGGACCCACTGAAGCCACTTCCTCTCAGCACCACACTGAAAGACTCTGACAAACATCACAGCTGCATGTTAACATGCTCACAGTGACAGCAGCCTGCCAGCATGTTCATGTTCACCATGTTAACTGTCCTAGTTCAGATAGTTAACATTCACTAACTAGCATTAAACACTAGGTTCGTCCAGTCTGCCTGACTCCATCCTGCCTATCAACAGTCCCACCACTGCTGCTGCAGCTACAGAGCCTTTATAGACGCCTCATGCTGTGATGCACTAACTTACCATTCACACAAACACTGGACGGCTCTATAGTGAACTCGTCTGCACACGTCTGCTTCAGGATCTGTGTGGAGACACAGCTGCAGGCCGTCAGCTTCACTGTGAGCTACTGGATGTACTGATTGTGCACCGTTACGTGGCGTGGCCTCACCGAGCTGACGACGTCTTTGAGGGCGTGAAAGCCGGACAGCACCGGGAAGACTTGCTCTGCGCCGTCTGCTATTTCAGCGAGCTGAGACGGGAAATGAAAGGACAGTTTCAGTTGATTTTATTCAACATGTCGTACAGGAGCAGCTCCACGTTTCAGTGCTCATTTCCTGCTGCCTCTCTGGGAGGTCTGCTGCTCGATTCGGTTCAGTGCTTCAGCAGCGTTTAGGGAGGAGAAGCTCTGGAAAGCTTTCACCTCCTGCTTTAATGATAGCACAGCAGGAAGCTTGTCTGGCATTATTTGATTAGACATTGATGTAATTACTTCCTGCTCAGCTCCCTCCCTAACCTAACCGCCTACAAGAGCTCCAGCACTCGGCCACTTCGCCAGCCATGACTTATACCATTTTAAAGCCATCCAGATATGCTTATTCATACTTATTATACAGATCAATGCTGTCACTATAATGTAGTTAAGGGACGATTCAGGGTAGGGGGGTTGAGCAACGATGGATGCCACTTTAAATAAATTACATTGTAGTGTCATATTTCTAAACTAATGTAATAACAGTTCTTTTCTGTGCAGACTTTATAGATTATTGATGTCCTGATACTGCCTGTTGCAGACCACTGCTTCTTCATCATGTAGGTGTTTTATAGGATAATATCTTCTTCAGTTTTCCCTTTTCACTCATTCTAATTGATGAAAAAGGAGGACATAAACACAGCTTCATCCCTCCCAGGAAGGAATCAGCTCCTCCCAGAGGTTACGATAACTCCACACATGCTGTGTTACAGACGTTATTCCTGTTTTTGCGTCAGTCAAATGCAGCAGACAGTATCTGTAAATCCTCCCAGCTGCCTGCGGTTCCTCTGTCCTCTGGAGGTTCCAGCAGAACCGAGCAGCGTGTTCCTGAATCCGGGCCTGAAACAAGCAGTGTACTGCTGATCTGAGCACAGCCCAGCACACAGAAAGACAAACACTAGCTCAGTGTTTGCACAGCCAACCGTGTCAGGAACACAGTGAAAGTCCTCCTACCTGTTTGTGGTCAAAGTCCACGACCCCGACACAGTACACTCTGGCTCCAAACCCTCTGGCTCTGTCGGCCTGGGAACAGAACCAGGACTGAAGTCAAGTACTCAGACCAAATACTGGACGACAGGAAGTACCACCACAGTCTACAAATACTCTGTCACAAGTAAAAGTCAGCATTTTATGGAAGTAAAAGTACAAAAGATAGTGTATTAATTATTGATGCACTATTGTGTTCATCACTTTAACATTACAGCTGGTAAACGTGGGGTTAATTGTAATAATTTAACTTATTTTATATAGAGACAGTGATAGAGGCCGTGATAGAGGCAGTGATAGAGGCCGTGATAGAGACAGTGATAGAGACAGTGATAGAGACAGTGATAGAGGCCGTGATAGAGGCCGTGATAGAGACAGTGATTGTCAGGAAGGCTGGTTGATTAGGCAAAGGAAGAGAGACAGAGAGAGAGGAAGAGAGAGAGACAGAGAGAGAGACCCCAAACGCAGAAGACACACAGACTAATTTAACAAAAGGCGAGTCTTTAATATTAGACTGAATAAACAATAAATCATAGTAATACAAAATAGTGAATTGAACTAGAATGAAATAAGAACTAAGCACAAAGAAACCACAAGAACTAAATACACCAAAACTAGAATTAACACAAGAACAAAAATACACAGGGAGACAGGGAGAACACCCAAGTGCACAAACACAGACAATTGGAATGCATAACCACCAAGAGTGCACAGAAAAGCATCTAAACAGGGAGAAAACCTACCAGGAGTAAAAGAAACCAGCAACACGGAGAAACACACGAGTAGAAGTAGAAAACAGAGCACGGGGGTATCACAGGGACTTGAACAAATGAGCCGACAAGAACAGAGGGAAAAAAGGTGACTTAAATACACAAAGGGAAAAGGACCAGGTGGAAACAATCAGGGGTGGAGCTACAATCAGGGAAAGTAGGTCAGGGGGTGTGAACCAAGAAAATGGAGGGAAAACACACAAGGGCAGGAAGTAAAACTAGAAATGATATGGAGACGTAAGACTTTCAAAATAAAACAGGAAATAACCAAAGACAAAACACCCGGACCAGGACAGGGAGTGAAACACAAATAACACACTAGGACAAGAACTCAGTATAACAAAACAGAACCAAATAATAAACTAAATCAAAAAAACTAACTAACATAAAAGTCCATAACCGTCACAGAACCCCCCCTTTAAGGGACGGATACCAGACGTCCCCAAAAAGTCAATCAAGTTCATAAGGGTGGGTGGAGGGGGTCCGGAGGAGGGTCCCAGGAGCAAACGTCCAAGGGAGGAGAGGCGAGGAAACTCAGGGGGGCGGCCCGGAGGCAGAACGGAGACTGACTGGGGAGGCTCAGGTGGACGGCCCGGGGGCAGAGCGGAGACTGACTGGGGAGGCTCGGGCGGACGGCCCGGGGGCAGAGTGGAGACTGACTGGGGAGGCTCGGGCGGACGGCCCGGGGGCAGAGCGGAGACTGACAGGGGAGGCTCGGGCGGACGGCCTGGGGGCAGCAGCGGGACAGCCGGGACCGGGACTACGGGGACAGGGACCTGGGGCAGCTGCGGGACGCTAGGGACTGGGACTATGGGGACAGGGACCTGGGGCTGCTGCGGGACGCTAGGGACCGGGACTACGGGGACAGGGACCTGGGGATGCTGCGGGACGCTAGGGACTGAGACTGTGGGGACAGGGACAAAAAACGACTGTGGAGGCGACCCAGCCGGAGCAAGAGGCGGCGACTGCGGAGGCGGCCCAGCTAGAGCAGGTGGGGGCGACTGCGGAGGCGACCCAGCCGGAGCAGGAGGCGGCGACTGCAGAGGCGGCGACTGCGGCGGTGGCGACCCAGCCGGAGCAGGAGGCGGCGACTGCGGCGGTGGCGACCCAGCCGGAGCAGGAGGCGGCGACTGCGGTGGCGACCCAGCCGGAGCAGGAGGCGGCGACTGCGGTGGCGACCCAGCCGGAGCAGGAGGCGGCGACTGCGGTGGCGACCCAGCCGGAGCAGGAGGCGGCGACTGCGGCGGTGGCGACCCAGCCGGAGCAGGAGGCGGCGACTGCGGCGGTGGCGACCCAGCCGGAGCAGGAGGCGGCGACTGCGGCGGTGGCGACCCAGCCGGAGCAGGAGGCGGCGACTGTGGTGGCGACCCAGCCGTGACAGGAACAGGAGGCGGCGACTGCGGTGGCGACCCAGCCGTGACAGGAACAGGAGGCGACGACTGCGGTGGCGACCCAGCCGTGACAGGAACAGGAGGCGACGACTGCGGTGGCGACCCAGCCGGAGCAGGAACAGGAGGCGGCGACTGCGGTGGCGACCCAGCCGTGACAGGAACAGGAGGCGGCGACTGCGGTGGCGACCCAGCCGTGACAGGAACAGGAGGCGACGACTGCGGTGGCGACCCAGCCGTGACAGGAACAGGAGGCGACGACTGCGGTGGCGACCCAGCCGTGACAGGAACAGGAGGCGACGACTGCGGTGGCGACCCAGCCGTGACAGGAACAGGAGGCGACGACTGCGGTGGCGACCCAGCCGGAGCAGGAACAGGAGGCGACTGCGGTGGCGACCCAGCCGGAGCAGGAACAGGAGGCGACTGCGGTGGCGACCCACCCGGAGCAGGAACAGGAGGCGGCTGCGGTGGCGACCCAGCCGGAGCAGGAACAGGAGCCGGCTGCGGTGGCGAAGACCCAGCCGTGACAGGAACAGGAGCCGGCTGCGGTGGCGAAGACCCAGCCGTGACAGGAACAGGAGTCGCCTGCGGTGGCGAAGACCCAGCCGTGACAGGAACAGGAGTCGGCTGCGGTGGCGAAGACCCAGCCGTGACAGGAACAGCATGCGTCGGCTGCGGTGGCGAAGACCCAGCCGTGACAGGAACAGCATGCGTCGGCTGCGGTGGCGAAGACCCAGCCGTGACAGGAACAGCATGCGTCGGCTGCGGTGGCGGAGACCCAGCCGTGACAGGAACAGCATGCGTCGGCTGCGGTGGCGGAGACCCAGCCGTGACAGGAACAGCATGCGTCGGCTGCGGTGGCGGAGACCCAGCCGTGACAGGAACAGCAGGCGTCGGCTGCGGTGGCGGAGACCCAGCCGGGACAGGAACAGCAGGCTGCGGTGGCGGAGACCCAGCCGGGACAGGAACAGCAGGCTGCGGTGGCGGAGACCCAGCCGGGACAGGAACAGCAGGCGTCGGCTGCGGTGGCGGAGACCCAGCCGGGACAGGAACAGCAGGCTGCGGTGGCGGAGACCCAGCCGGGACAGGAACAGCAGGCTGCGGTGGCGGAGACCCAGCCGGGACAGGAACAGCAGGCTGCGGTGGCGGAGACCCAGCCGGGACAGGAACAGCAGGCTCCGGTGGCGGAGACCCAGCCGGGACAGGAACAGCAGGCTGCGGTGGCGGAGACCCAGCCGGGACAGGAACAGCAGGCTGCGGTGGCGGAGACCCAGCCGGGACAGGAGCAGGACCAGGAGGCGTCGGCTGCGGTGGCGGAGACCCAGCCGGGACCGGAGCTGGACCAGGAGGCGTCGGCTGCGGTGACGGAGACCCAGCCGGGACAGGAGCAGGACCAGGAGGCGTCGGCTGCGGTGGCGGAGACCCAGCCGGGACAGGAACAGGACCAGGAGGCGTCGGCTGCGGTGGCTGCCAAGCCAGGACAGGAAACGTCGGAGACTGTGGTGGCGGCCAAGCCAGGACAGGAGACGTCGGAGACTGCGGTGGCTGCCAAGCCAGGACAGGAAACGTCAGAGGCTGCGGTGATGGAGACCCAGCCGGAACAGGAGACGTCAGAGGCTGCGGCGGCTGCCCAGCCGGAACAGGAGATGTCAGAGGCTGCGGCGGCTGCCCAGCCAGAGCTGGAGACGTCAGAGGCTGCGGCGTCGACCCAACCGGAACTAGAGGCACTGGAGCATGCGGTGGTTGCGGCGTCGACCCAGGGCGACGTGGGGCTGGGGTTGGCCGGACCTCAGGCAGGACATGTGTGGCTGGCGTCGGCCGGACCTCAGGCCGAACACGTGGGGCTGGAGTTGGCCGGACCTCAGGTGGAACACATGAGGCCGGAGTCGGCTGGACCTCAGGTGAGACACGGGTGCACTGCTTCTGAGAACCACGCTTTTTTCTAGGAGCGCTAGTTCCTAGATAATGTGGGGCTACTGCCAGACGGGATCCCACAAAAGGGGACTGGGGCTCCTGGGGCAAGGGTTCAGGCCTTGTTATTCTAATACCTAGCATTGCGTAAAATGCTTCTGCTGGGGTCTTTGGGGGTGGTCGGCTCATTCTGTCAGGAAGGCTGGTTGATTAGGCAAAGGAAGAGAGACAGAGAGAGAGGAAGAGAGAGAGACAGAGAGAGAGACCCCAAACGCAGAAGACACACAGACTAATTTAACAAAAGGCGAGTCTTTAATATTAGACTGAATAAACAATAAATCATAGTAATACAAAATAGTGAATTGAACTAGAATGAAATAAGAACTAAGCACAAAGAAACCACAAGAACTAAATACACCAAAACTAGAATTAACACAAGAACAAAAATACACAGGGAGACAGGGAGAACACCCAAGTGCACAAACACAGACAATTGGAATGCATAACCACCAAGAGTGCACAGAAAAGCATCTAAACAGGGAGAAAACCTACCAGGAGTAAAAGAAACCAGCAACACGGAGAAACACACGAGTAGAAGTAGAAAACAGAGCATGGGGGTATCACAGGGACTTGAACAAATGAGCCGACAAGAACAGAGGGAAAAAAGGTGACTTAAATACACAAAGGGAAAAGGACCAGGTGGAAACAATCAGGGGTGGAGCTACAATCAGGGAAAGTAGGTCAGGGGGTGTGAACCAAGAAAATGGAGGGAAAACACACAAGGGCAGGAAGTAAAACTAGAAATGATATGGAGACGTAAGACTTTCAAAATAAAACAGGAAATAACCAAAGACAAAACACCCGGACCAGGACAGGGAGTGAAACACAAATAACACACTAGGACAAGAACTCAGTATAACAAAACAGAACCAAATAATAAACTAAATCAAAAAAAACTAACTAACATAAAAGTCCATAACCGTCACAGTGATAGAGACAGTGATAGAGGCCGTGATAGAGACAGTGATAGAGACAGTGATAGAGACAGTGATAGAGGCCGTGATAGAGACAGTGATAGAGCCCGTGATAGAGGCCGTGATAGAGACAGTGATAGAGACAGTGATAGAGGCCGTGATAGAGACAGTGATAGAGACAGTGATAGAGGCCGTGATAGAGACAGTGATAGAGACAGTGATAGAGGCCGTGATAGAGGCCGTGATAGAGACAGTGATAGAGGCCGTGATAGAGACAGTGATAGAGACAGTGATAGAGACAGTGATAGAGACAGTGATAGAGAGCGTGATAGAGACAGTGATAGAGACCGTGATAGAGACAGTGATAGAGGCAGTGATAGAGACAGTGATAGAGATGTGATAGAGACAGTGATAGAGACAGTGATAGAGGCCGTGATAGAGGCCGTGATAGAGGCCGTGATAGAGACAGTGATAGAGACAGTGATAGAGGCCGTGATAGAGACAGTGATAGAGACCGTGATAGAGACAGTGATAGAGATGTGATAGAGACAGTGATAGAGACAGTGATAGAGATGTGATAGAGACAGTGATAGAGACAGTGATAGAGGCCGTGATAGAGGCCGTGATAGAGGCCGTGATAGAGACAGTGATAGAGACAGTGATAGAGGCCGTGATAGAGGCCGTGATAGAGACAGTGATAGAGACCGTGATAGAGGCCGTGATAGAGGCCGTGATAGAGACAGTGATAGAGGCCGTGATAGAGACAGTGATAGAGGCCGTGATAGAGACAGTGATAGAGGCCGTGATAGAGACCGTGATAGAGGCCGTGATAGAGACAGTGATAGAGACAGTGATAGAGACAGTGATAGAGGCAGTGATAGAGGCAGTGATAGAGGCCGTGATAGAAACAGTGATAGAGACAGTGATAGAGGCCGTGATAGAAACAGTGATAGAGACAGTGATAGAGACAGTGATAGAGACAGTGATAGAGGCAGTGATAGAGGCAGTGATAGAGGCCGTGATAGAAACAGTGATAGAGACAGTGATAGAGGCCGTGATAGAGACAGTGTTAGAGACAGTGATAGAGGCCGTGATAGAGACAGTGATAGAGACAGTGATAGAGGCCGTGATAGAGACCGTGATAGAGACAGTGATAGAGACAGTGATAGAGGCAGTGATAGAGGCCGTGATAGAGACAGTGATAGAGATGTGATAGAGGCCGTGATAGAGACAGTGATAGAGGCCGTGATAGAGACAGTGATAGAGACAGTGATAGAGATGTGATAGAGGCCGTGATAGAGACAGTGATAGAGGCCGTGATAGAGACAGTGATAGAGACAGTGATAGAGACAGTGATAGAGACAGTGATAGAGACCGTGATAGAGACAGTGATAGAGACCGTGATAGAGACAGTGATAGAGGCAGTGATAGAGACAGTGATAGAGATGTGATAGAGACAGTGATAGAGACAGTGATAGAGCCCGTGATAGAGACAGTGATAGAGATGTGATAGAGACAGTGATAGAGACAGTGATAGAGACAGTGATAGAGGCCGTGATAGAGGCCGTGATAGAGGCCGTGATAGAGACAGTGATAGAGACAGTGATAGAGGCCGTGATAGAGGCCGTGATAGAGACAGTGATAGAGACCGTGATAGAGGCCGTGATAGAGGCCGTGATAGAGACAGTGATAGAGGCCGTGATAGAGACAGTGATAGAGGCCGTGATAGAGGCCGTGATAGAGACAGTGATAGAGGCCGTGATAGAGACAGTGATAGAGGCCGTGATAGAGACAGTGATAGAGGTTGTGATAGAGGCCGTGATAGAGACAGTGATAGAGACAGTGATAGAGACAGTGATAGAGGCAGTGATAGAGGCAGTGATAGAGGCCGTGATAGAAACAGTGATAGAGACAGTGATAGAGGCCGTGATAGAAACAGTGATAGAGACAGTGATAGAGACAGTGATAGAGGCCGTGATAGAGGCAGTGATAGAGGCCGTGATAGAAACAGTGATAGAGACAGTGATAGAGGCCGTGATAGAGACAGTGTTAGAGACAGTGATAGAGGCCGTGATAGAGACAGTGATAGAGACAGTGATAGAGGCCGTGATAGAGACCGTGATAGAGACAGTGATAGAGACAGTGATAGAGGCAGTGATAGAGGCCGTGATAGAAACAGTGATAGAGACAGTGATAGAGGCCGTGATAGAGACAGTGATAGAGACAGTGATAGAGGCCGTGATAGAGACCGTGATAGAGACAGTGATAGAGGCCGTGATAGAGGCAGTGATAGAGGCCGTGATAGAGACAGTGATAGAGACCGTGATAGAGACAGTGATAGAGGCCGTGATAGAGACAGTGATAGAGACCGTGATAGAGGCCGTGATAGAGGCCGTGATAGAGACAGTGATAGGGGCCGTGATAGAGACAGTGATAGAGGCCGTGATAGAGACAGTGATAGAGACAGTGATAGAGGCCGTGATAGAGACAGTGATAGAGGCCGTGATAGAGGCCGTGATAGAGACAGTGATAGAGGCCGTGATAGAGACAGTGATAGAGGCTGTGATAGAGACAGTGATAGAGGCCGTGATAGAGGCCGTGATAGAGACAGTGATAGAGACAGTGATAGAGCCCGTGATAGAGACAGTGATAGAGACAGTGATAGACAGTGATAGAGGCCGTGATAGAGACCGTGATAGAGACAGTGATAGAGGCCGTGATAGAGACAGTGATAGATACCGTGATAGAGACAGTGATAGAGGCCGTGATAGAGACAGTGATAGAGACCGTGATAGAGACAGTGATAGAGCCCGTGATAGAGACAGTGATAGAGACAGTGATAGAGACAGTGATAGAGGCCGTGATAGAGACAGTGATAGAGGCCGTGATAGAGACAGTGATAGAGACAGTGATAGAGACAGTGATAGAGGCCGTGATACAGACAGTGATAGAGACAGTGATAGAGACCGTGATAGAGACAGTGATAGAGACAGTGATAGAGGCCGTGATAGAGACCGTGATAGAGACCGTGATAGAGACAGTGATAGAGACCGTGATAGAGACAGTGATAGAGACAGTGATAGAGGCCGTGATAGAGGCCGTGATAGAGGCCGTGATAGAGACAGTGATAGAGACAGTGATAGAGGCCGTGATAGAGACAGTGATAGAGACAGTGATAGAGACTGTGATAGAGGCCGTGATAGAGGCCGTGATAGAGACAGTGATAGAGCCCGTGATAGAGACAGTGATAGAGACCGTGATAAAGACAGTGATAGAGGCCGTGATAGAGACAGTGATAGAGACAGTGATAGAGGCCGTGATAGAGACCGTGATAGAGATGTGATAGAGGCCGTGATAGAGATGTGATAGAGGCAGTGATAGAGGCAGTGATAGAGACAGTGATAGAGATGTGATAGAGGCCGTGATAGAGATGTGATAGAGGCCGTGATAGAGACAGTGATAGAGGCCGTGATAGAGACAGTGATAGAGACAGTGATAGAGACAGTGATAGAGACAGTGATAGAGACCGTGATAGAGACAGTGATAGAGACCGTGATAGAGGCAGTGATAGAGACAGTGATAGAGACAGTGATAGAGATGTGATAGAGGCTGTGATAGAGGCCGTGATAGAGACAGTGATAGAGACAGTGATAGAGGCCGTGATAGAGGCCGTGATAGAGGCAGTGATAGAGACAGTGATAGAGGCCGTGATAGAGGCTGTGATAGAGGCCGTGATAGAGACAGTGATAGAGACAGTGATAGAGACAGTGATAGAGGCCGTGATAGAGGCAGTGATAGAGACAGTGATAGAGACAGTGATAGAGATGTGATAGAGGCTGTGATAGAGGCCGTGATAGAGACAGTGATAGAGACAGTGATAGAGGCCGTGATAGAGGCCGTGATAGAGACAGTGATAGAGGCCGTGATAGAGGCTGTGATAGAGGCCGTGATAGAGACAGTGATAGAGATGTGATAGAGGCCGTGATAGAGACAGTGATAGAGACAGTGATAGAGATGTGATAGAGATGTGATAGAGGCCGTGATAGAGACGTGATAGAGACAGTGATAGAGATGTGATAGAGGCCGTGATAGAGACGTGATAGAGACAGTGATAGAGATGTGATAGAGGCCGTGATAGAGACAGTGATAGAGATGTGATAGAGGCCGTGATAGAGACGTGATAGAGACAGTGATAGAGATGTGATAGAGGCCGTGATAGAGGCCGTTATTAACTGTGAAACTACAGAGATGATCAGAGAAAAACAGCAGTTCAACACACATGGTGTTGGACTCAAAGTGTGTAATAATAATAATAATAATACCTCCTGTAGAGTCAGCTCGTATGGGAAGACCTCCAGCTTGCCATCAGTCAGAACGATGATGATGGTGGACGATGAAGGAGATGACTGAGTCTTCATCTGCTCCGACACCTGAAGTGGGACAATTACACACACACACACACACACGCACACACTGTGTTGCTCTACACTTTAACTGCTGTGTGTGTTGGATCACTGAAACTGAAACACTCAGAGCTGCTGGACGTAGCTGATAACACGTCAGCATTAGTATGTAGAAGAACTTAACAGTGTACAGTAGTACGGACAGTATGTTGTTAGCACGTTGTTAGCACGTTGTTAGCACGTTGTTAGCACGTTGTTAGTACGTTGTTAGTACCTTGTTAGCACGTTGTTAGCACGTTGTTAGCACGTTGTTAGTACCTTGTTAGCATGTTGTTAGCACGTTGTTAGCACCTTGTTAGTACCTTGTTAGTACGTTGTTAGCACCTTGTTAGCACCTTGTTAGCACGTTGTTAGTACGTTGTTAGTACGTTGTTAGCACGTTGTTAGCACGTTGTTAGCACGTTGTGAGCATGTTGTTAGCACGTTGTTAGTACCTTGTTAGCACGTTGTTAGTACGCTGTTAGCACGTTGTTAGTGCGTTGTTAGCACGTTGTTAGTACGTTGTTAGCACATTGTAAGTACGTTGTTAGTACGTTGTTAGCACGTTGTAAGTATGTTGTTAGTGCGTTGTTAGCGCGTTGTTAGCACGTTGTTAGCACATTGTAAGTACGTTGTTAGCACATTGTTAGTACGTTGTTAGCACGTTGTTAGCACATTGTTAGTACGTTGTTAGCATGTTGTAAGTGTGTTGTTAGCACGTTGTTAGTACGTTGTTAGCACGTTGTTAGCACGCTGTTAGTACGTTGTTAGCACGTTGTGAGCATGTTGTTAGCACGTTGTTAGTACCTTGTTAGCACGTTGTTAGTACGCTGTTAGCACGTTGTTAGTGTTAAATTTCCCCTTTAAATGTCAGGTTATGTTGAAAACAATAAAGTGACCATCTATGGCTGGATTATGGCTCCTGGCAGGCTCAGAGGGGCGTACGTACTGCTTTCATGCCTTCGTGCATGTAGGTTTCACCAGCAGGTTTGATTTGGCTCAGCTTCTCCAGACCTTCGTCTATCTTGGACCTGAACATCACACAACAAGGACAGCACAGCTTCAGTGAAGACTGATAAGAGCTGTGTTGGTTTCTGTGAGGAAGAGGAGGAGGAAGACGAGCTAGGACGTGAAGACAGAGGTGAAGCTGGTACCTGTCTCCAGTTAGAGGCAGTATTACAACGGCTTTGGCTGAGAAGACGATGTAGGAAACCCTCATCCTGGGACTGAAACATACACGCACACACACACACACACACACACACACACACATATATATTGTGTCTTAAAATCACATCAAATACAAAACTAGGTTTTATAGCTTTTAAGGGAAAAAACAAACAAAAGGACAAAGACTATGTGTTATTAAGTGCTATTATTACGTTTGATTGGACAGAAAATATATTAGGGTGTAAACATCACTGGCAACAAGACTACATAAAATAAGATAATAATACACGATATATAATGTACTAAAACAAAACATGGCATTAAATGACATTACATCATTTGTAGAGCTGTCAAAGTTAATGTGATAATAACACATTAACACAAAAGAGTTTTAATACCACTAATTAACGCAACTGGCAGTTTTAGGTTGTTACATCCTGGTCTCATCTGAAACTAGTACTACTACTACTACATCCTGGTCTCATCTGAAACTAGAGAACCTGATGGATCCATCGGTACCAACCAGGTCAGACTACTACTACTACTACTACTACTACTACTACTACTACATCCTGGTCTCATCTGAAACTAGAGAACCTGATGGATCCATCGGTACCAACCAGGTCAGACTACTACTACTACTACTACTACTACATCCTGGTCTCATCTGAAACTAGAGAACCTAATGATCCATCAGTACCAACCAGGTCAGACTACTACTACTACTACTACTACTACTACATCCTGGTCTCATCTGAAATTAGAGAACCTGATGATCCATCAGTACCAACCAGGTCAGACTACTACTACTACTACTACTACTACTACTACTACTACATACTGGTCTCATCTGAAACTAGAGAACCTGATGGATCCATCAGTACCAACCAGGTCAGACTACTACTACTACTACTACTACTACTACTACATCCTGGTCTCATCTGAAACTAGAGAACCTGATGGATCCATCAGCACCAACCGGGTCAGACTACTACTACTACTACTACTACTACTACTACTACATCCTGGTCTCATCTGAAACTAGAGAACCTGATGGATCCATCAGTACCAACCAGGTCAGACTACTACTACTACTACTACTACTACAACTACTACTACATACTGGTCTCATCTGAAACTAGAGAACCTGATGGATGGAGTCCTAAAACTCTCCCTAGTCCTATGACTCTCCTGTGAAGCCCTATGTCTCTCCTGTGACGCCCTATGACTCTCCTGTTAAGCCCTATGTCTCTCCTGTGAAGCCCTATGTCTCTCCCTAACCCTAACCCTAACCCTATGACTCTCCTGTGAAGCCCTATGATTCTCCAGTGAAGCCCTATGACTCTCCTGTGAAGCCCTATGATTCTCCTGTGACGCCCTATGATTCTCCTGTGAAGTCCTATGTCTCTCCTGTGAAGCCCTATGATTCTCCAGTGAAGCCCTATGACTCTCCTGTGAAGCCCTATGATTCTCCAGTGAAGCCCTATGACTCTCCTGTGAAGCCCTATGACTCTCCTGTTAAGCCCTATGACTCTCCTGTGAAGCCCTATGTCTCTCCAGTGAAGCCCTATGACTCTCCTGTTAAGCCCTATGTCTCTCCTGTGAAGCCCTATGATTCTCCAGTGACGCCCTATGTCTCTCCTGTGAAGCCCTATGTCTCCTGTTAAGCCCTATGACTCTCCTGTGAAGCCCTATGACTCTCCTGTGAAGCCCTATGACTCTCCTGTGAAGCCCTATGATTCTCCAGTGAAGCCCTATGTCTCCTGTGAAGCCCTATGATTCTCCTGTGAAGCCCTATGATTCTCCAGTGAAGCCCTATGTCTCCTGTGAAGCCCTATGACTCTCCTGTGAAGCCCTATGTCTCTCCTGTGAAGCCCTATGACTCTCCTGTGAAGCCCTATGATTCTCCAGTGAAGCCCTATGTCTCCTGTGAAGCCCTATGATTCTCCAGTGAAGCCCTATGTCTCTCCTGAGAAGCACATTTCCACATTGCGTTTGGACGGCGCTCTATGAAGTGCTCGTAGAGTAAACCCCCCTGAGGCTGGGGAGGAAGACGGGGATACAGCAGCAGCCTCTGACCTGACGAACCGCTCGGTGAGCTGCTGCACAAACCCGAAGATCTCGTGCCAGTGTCCGAACACGCTGCCTGACCTGCAGACACAGGAGGCAGCAGGGAGGTTAGTCATCCAGTCACCCAGTCATCCAGTCACCCAGTCACCCAGTCATCCAGTCACCCAGTCATCCAGCAGGCCAACACGGGACTCAACACCAAGCATAACCTCCCGAAACACGCCACAGGTGTGTTAACACAGCCAATGAAACCAAGCTTCATTTACATTTCTGTCTGAAATATTAAATATTATGTATAAGCTGTGATGCTGCGGGAGGCAGCTTACTCTGGATACAATAAACAGAGAACTGCTCCTTTACTCTGTAGGCAGTGGAGTCTTATTGAGGACGTGGTTTGTTGTAACACTGTTATACCACATTGAGGTGACCTGTGTCCAATAGACCACAGATTAAAGTGGATTCTGCAGGAACCAAGCACAGCCATACCGGGGCAGGACCGACCAGGTCTCTGCTCCCTAACTCACAAATATCAGATTTGATGGTAATAAACTCAGCAGACACCCACCGGTCTAAGACGAAGTAGATATCAAACGCTCCATCACAGGACGCCTCGGTGTCACCACGCAGCGACGAGTTCACACACGCACCCACAAGCAGGAAACAAATCCACACCAGATCCATAATCCACGGGTCACATCAGATCCCCCGATCAGCAGCATCACGGGCTGGATCAGGACTGAGGACACGAGCCAGAACCTGCATGCTGGATCCCTGGTGAGGACAGAACCGGGGCGGGACTCGGGACTCTGGACTCTCAGCTGCTGGACAACATCACCATCAGACCAGCAGACCAGCTGTAACACACTGAACACGACTTCCTGCACGACTCTTCACAATAAAATTCACTGTAATCTCAACTAATCGACCAGTCGCCACAGAAAAATCAATCCATTAATACTAATAATAAGTTATTTTTCATGCTTTTATCTGTTTTGTATCATAAGTGCACATGTTGGTGTTGACTGGTAAGACAAGACATCTAAAGACATTACCTTGGACCATTTTCTGACATTTCACAGACCAAACGATTAATGGAGAAAATAATCAATTTTAAATGATAATGAAAATAACTGTTAACTGTAGCCCTACTACTATGATAATACTGATAAAGATATTGATATTTACATTTAAATCAATTATTTTTCATGTTGTCATTTAATTAGTTTGCATGTAGGCTAACTTTGATATACTTATATTCATTTAAGATATTGGCATATTTAACACTACACATTCATCTACGGCCAGAATTAGCCAAAGTCTGTTTTCATCGATATATGTATTTATTATTATTATTATTATTATTATTATTATTATTATTATTGTTATTAGAAACATTAAAACAGCTACCAAGACTACAGGCATGTAGAGGGATAATGAAAAGATAATATAAAAGTTAGTATCATATCATATCAGCTACTAATCAATGAAATAACACTAATAAGAGGAAAAACTGTATGAAGCACAGCCACATAAAGTAAAAAATAATAATTTCATGTAATGTATGTTGTGGTATATGTTACATAATATGACAAAATAATAATGAATGTGTGGAACATTTTATTTAATATAATAATAATGGAATATGCTTTTATTTTGACGGTAAGACGGTGTGCGTTCCTGTGTTGTAGATGTGGGGCTGGACTGTCAGAGCAGAGCAGCTGCTATAAATACAGACTGACTGAGATAACTAGATTATAAAGACTGGCAGACAGGTGGGGATGACTTCATAGAAATACTACAGAACATATCCGACCCATAAATAACCCTGTATATTCAAACAGAGGAGAAATACCCCTGTATATTCAAACAGAGGAGAAATACCCCTGTATATTCAAACAGAGGAGAAATACCCCTGTATATTCAAACAGAGGAGAAATACCCCTGTATATTCAAACAGAGGAGAAATACCCCTGTATATTCAAACAGAGGAGAAATACCCCTATATATTCAAACAGAGGAGAAATCTTCTTCATCATCTTCATCCTCTTTTCCGGGGTCGGGTCGTGGGGGCAACAGCTCCAGCAGGGGACCCCAAACTTCCCTTTCCCAGGCCACATTAACCAGCTCTGACTGGGGAATCCCGAGGCGTTCCCAGGCCAGTGTGGAGATATAATCTCTCCACCTAGTCCTGGGTCGTCCCGGGGGTCTCCTCCCAGCTGGTCGTGCCTGGAACACCTCCCTAGGGAGGCGCCCAGGAGGCATCCTTACCAGATGCCCGAACCACTTCAACTGGCTCCTTTCAACGCAAAGCAGCAGCGGCTCTATTCCGAGTCCCTCACGGATGACTGAGCTTCTCACCTTATCTCTAAGGGAGATGCCAGCCACCCTCCTGAGAAAACCCATTTTGGCCGCTTGTACTCGCGATCTAGTTCTTTCGGTCATGACCCAGCCCTCATGACCATAGGTGAGAGTAGGCACAAAGATTGACCGGTAGATAGAGAGCTTTGCCTTCCGGCTCAACTCTCTCTTCGTCACAACGGTTCGGTACAGCGACTGCAATACCGCCCCCGCTGCTCAGATTCTCCGGTCAATCTCACGTTCCATTGTTCCCTCACTCGCGAACAAGACCCCAAGGTACTTGATCTCCTTCACTTGGGGTAAAAACTCATTCCCTACCTGGAGTAGACAATCCATCGGTTTCCTGCTGAGAACCATGGCCTCCGATTTTGAGGTGCTGATCCTCATCCCAGCTGCTTCACACTCGGCTTCGAACCGATCCAGTGAGTGCTGGAGGTCGCACAGTCTCTCCACCCGGACACAGCTCTCGCTTTGGGAGTATAGGGACTGGATGGCCCTGAGAAGTGACCCCCTCACCCCATACTCCCGCAGCACTTCCCACAATATACCCCGGGGGACCCGATCGTAACGCCTTCTCCAAGTCTACAAAACACATGTAGACTGGATGGGCATACTCCCAGGCCCCCTCCAGGATCCTTGCGAGAGTGAAGAGCTGGTCCGTTGTTCCACAGCCAGGACGAAATCCATATTGTTCCTCTTCAATCCGAGGTTCGACTATCGGCCGGACCCTCCTTTCCAGCACCCTAGAGTAGACTTTACCAGGGAGGCTGAGTAGTGTGATACCCCTGTAATTGGCACACACTCTCTGGTCCCCCTTTTTGAACAGCGGAACCACCACCCCAGTCTGCCACTCTTTAGGCACTGTCCCCGACTTCCACGCAATGTTGAAGAGGCGTGTCATCCATGACAGCCCCTCCACACCCAGAGCCTTCAGTATTTCTGGGCAAATCTCGTCAATCCCTGGGGCCTTGCCACTGCGGAGCTGTTTAACTACCTCACTGACTTCCCTCAGGGAAATTGATGATGATCCCCCATCAGCTTCCAGCTCTGCCTCTACAAGAGAGGGCGTATCAGTCGGGTTCAGGAGTTCCTCAAAGTACTCCTTCCACCACCCGGTTACCTCCTCAGTAGGTCAACAGTGTCCCATCCTTACTGTACACAGCTTGGATGATTCTCCTTTTCCCCCTCCTGAGGTGCCGGACAGTTTTCCAGAAGCACCTTGGTGCCGACCAAAAGTCCTTCTCCATGGCTGCTCCGAACTCCTCCCACACCCGCTGCTTTGCCTCCTTTACGGCAGCGGCTGCCGCACCCATGAGCATGTCGGTACCTTGCAACTGCCTCCGGAGTCCTCCGAGATAACATATCCCGGAAGGACTCCTTCTTCAGTCCGACAGCTTCCCTGACCACCGGTGTCCACCACAGTGTTCGAGGGTTACCGCCCCTTGAGGCACCTAAGACCCGCAGGCCACAGCTCACCGCCACAGCTTCAGCAATGGAAGCTTTGAACATCGCCCACTCAGGCTCAATGCCCCCAGCCTCCACAGGGATGCTATAAAAGCTCCGCGGGAGGTGTGAGTTGAAGATCTCTCGGATAGAGGCCTCCTCCAGACGTTCCCAGTTCACCCACACTACACGTTTGGGTTTACCAGGTCTGTCCAGGGTCTTCTCCCACCTTCTGATCCAACTCACCACCAGATGGTGATCAGTTGACAGCTCTGCCCCTCTCTTCACCCAAGTGTCCAAAACATGCGGCCTCAGATCAGATGATACGATCACAAAATCGATCATCGATCTTCGGCCTAGGGTGCTCTGGTACCAAGTACACTTATGAGCATCCTTATGTTCGAACATGGTATTTGTTATGGATAATCCGTGACTAGCACAGAAGTCCAATAACAAACAACCGCTCGGGTTCAGATCAGGTAGGCCATTCCTCCCAATCACGCCTCTCCAGGTGCCTCCATCGTTGCCCACGTGTGCGTTGAAGTCCCCCAGCAGAACAATGGAGTCCCCTACTGGGGCCCCATACAGGACTCCATTCAGGGTCTCCAAGAAGGTTGAATACTCTGAACTGCTGTTTGGTGCATATGCACAAACAACAGTCAGAGTCCACCCCCCCCCCCGCGACCCTCTCGTCCACCGGGGTAAACCCCAACGTAGCAGCACTCAATCGATTTGTGAGTATCCCCACACCCGCTTGGCGCCTCACACCTTGGGCAACTCCAGAGAAGAATAGAGTCCAACCCCTATCCAGGAGAATGGTTCCAGAGCCAAGGCTGTGTGCAGAGGTAAGCCCCACCAGATCTAACTGATAGCGCTCCACCTCCCGCACAAGCTCCGGCTCCTTCCCCCACAGAGAGGTGACGTTCCAAGTCCCCAGAGCCAGCCTCTGCCGCCCAGGTCCGGTCCGTCGAGGTCCCTGGCTTTCACTGCCACCCATACGACAGCGCACCCGACCCCAGCGGTTCCTCCTGCGGGTGGTGGGCCCACAGGATTTTGTCTGGCCCCTCACCTGAGACCAATTTGCCATGGGAGACCCTACCAGGAGCACTAGGCTCCAGACAACACAGCCCTCAGGGTCATAAGTTCACACAGACCTCTCCACCACATTAAGGTGATGGTTCCCGGAGAGGAAGAAATACCCCATAGAGGAGAAATACCCCTGTATATTCAAATAGAGGAGAAATACCCCTGTATAGAAGAAGAAGAAGAAGATCTACCTTTATTAGTCCCACAGTGGGGAAATTCAATTTACACTCTGTTTAACTTATACATGGTACATGCACACAAACACACACACACATGCAGTAATGGAGAGGTGTCAGAGTGAGGGGGCTGCTCCTGACAAGCGCCCTGAGCAGTTGGGGGTTTGGTGCCTTGCTCAGGGGCACCTCGGCAGTGCCCAAGAGGTAAACTGGCACCTCTCCAGCTACCAGTTCACACTCAGTTTTTGGTCCATGTCGGGACTTGAACCGGTGACCCTCCGGTTCCCAAGCCAACTCCCTACAGACTGAGCTACTGCCGCCCAATTCAAATAGACCCATATTCAAATAGAGGAGAAATACCCCTGTATATTCAAATAGAGGAGAAATAATCCTGTATATTCAAATAGAGGAGAAATAATCCTGTATATTAAAACAGAGGTGTAAAACAACTAATGAGCTTCTTCTTAGTATTTAAAAGGTGTTTTTGAGGCTGCCATGCTTCCAGCTGTAATAAGAAGGCGTCCCTCAGTCAATGAGGAACTCAGCAGAGACCCATTGCAGCACACTGACTCATAAATCCCTCCCAGTAATTATCTAGCTCTGTAATGTATGTCTTATGCATTTTTTTCTTCTCAGGACAAACAAGTGCATCATGTTTCTGTAAATCTCCTGCAGATGGGAGGCTGAATTGAACTCAACGCCCTTGGTATGTCACACTGATTAGATTCTTCAGAGCATCAGAGTCTTTGCCTTCAACACCACAACATGGCGGCGTCCTCAGAAACACTATCATGTTTCATCAGGAATGCAGACAGAGAAACTCCTCTTTACATTTATATCATCACCTCCAGAAGCTGTAAGCTGATCTCTCATTGTGTCTGAAACGATGCTCCGACAGCAGCTTCCCTCTGCGTTTCATCTGAAGCTTGAAGCAGGATGAAGTCATGACAGTAAACAACTGGAATAATAACATACCAAAGTCTGTGTGTCAGCAAACTGCATCTATGCTGTTGGATGTGGCGCTGGCTGAGGATCCCTGGACATGTCACGCATGGCTGTTCTGGATTACGTGATCTATGGTTCTGGGTGTAGCTGTTGGACTGCTGTAGAGGACAGACTGTTGTCCCCTCCAATCCCTGTTCTCTCTCTTCTACATTCAAATAAACACAACATGTGAAGTTTAGAACATCTAAAGGGTCTACGAAGAGAAAAGAGAGACCACCAAGTGATCATCAAACAGTTATGAGGAAGATACTAGCTGTGCAAAAAGACTCGAATGCTGTCTGATAGTTATCCTGACATACCAGAAATATTCAATAATCTATCTATAATCTACTATCATCTCATCCTGTATTACTAGCAGTCTTAGAACAAGTTGATAAAGAATATAAATGATGATGTCCTAAAACTGTTAAAGGTCTGATATTTTGCTCCTGTTCAGGTTCATACTCCCAGAACTGGGCGGCAGTAGCTCAGTCCGTAAGGACTTGGGTTAGGACGCGGAGGACGCTGGTTCAAGTCCCCCATGGACCAAGACCAACTGGTTGCTGGAGAGGTGCCAGTTTACCTCTTGGGCACTGCCGAGGTGCCCCTGAGCAAGGCACCAAACCCCCAACTGCTCTGGGCGCTTGTCAGGAGCAGCCCCCTCACTGACATCTCTCCATTGACATGTATATGTACTGTGTGAACAACAGAGTGTAAAACTGAATTTCCCCACTGTGGGACTAATAAAGGAATATCTTCTTCTTCTTAACATGCTGACATACTGTAATCGTTATCGCATAATTTATCGTCTGTCTGAAACGCTTTAGCACGGCAACAGAAATGTGTTGCTGTTACGACCAGCAGGTCTTAGGTCTTGTCATTGTTGCATGTTTATGTTTTTCCTGTGCACTTCCTGTTTTATTTTGGTCTTCTAACATTCCCTCTCGTTTCAGAGCGCTTCCTGCCCTCGTGTTTCCCGCCCCCTGGTTGACTGACAGCTCACTGTCCTACTCTCTGTCCTCACACACCGGTGTCTGATCGTCTTCCCCGCCCTGACTGTGTCCACCTGTCCCTCGTCAACCACCCTCACCAGTAGTTAATGTGTGACTCCCCTTCCTTCTGAACCAGTTCGTCTTCGTCCGTAGTGTCAAGAGTTCCAGCGTTCTTCCTCCTGTTTTGATTCTCAGCCTGTTTTTTGGCTTCGCTCTGCCTAGCCCTTTGTTAGCTCGCTATTGCCTTTCCGTGTATGACCCTGCTTTCGTATTAAAGACGCTGATTTTTGTGAACCACCTGTCAAATCCAGCCTGACACCAGTCGTGATAGTTGCTAGGCAACAGCTTGGTTCCATGTTTACTTCCTGTTAACTGATGTCATTCACAAACACTTGGTGCATTCAAATGAAGCTCGTGAGCTTGTGTTTACAAGATGGGAAGTCGTGAACACAATATGCGTTGCGTTCAAGTGGTTAAGTGGTGAAGGACGTTGCTAAGCAACGGCAATATTACCGTTACTGTCTGAGTGTAGAAGACACAGAGGCTAACAGTTTAGCAAGCTAGCTAGTGGGAAACATGAGGACCTTTTCCTCACATTTTTTCCTCAAATTACAAAATATTAACTCGTGAACTCTGAGCTTTCAGAAACTTTCCACTGACGAGGTCGTGAACACTTGCATTTATAAACCGCTTTTCTAGTCTTCAACCACACAAAGCTCTTTATACATTCACATTCACACACTGATATCAGTGGCTGGCACACAAGGAGTCCGCCTGCCCATCGGGATCTGATCTAGATACTCCTTTACACACCGATGGCTAAGCCTTCACGAGCAGTTTGGGGTTGAGTGTCTTGCTCAAGGACACATTGACATGTGACAACCGGGGATTGAACCGCCGACCTCCAGATTGGCGGACGACCTGCCCAGGTGTTCATATGGACTCTGCTGGTGTAAACACCAACACATCTGAAGGAACCAACAAACTCAGAGTGTTCATGTTAAAAACTGTGAAATGGTCTGTATACTGTATATTTTATGATTATAACATCACAAATGTACAGAAATCCTGAGCCCTCATATGGACTGTGTGTATTTCTCCATAGACTCAGTGTTTCAACAAATTCCTCTTCAAAATAAACAGAAAAGGAAACTGAAAGTGTTTTAGTTTATTTTCTTCCTTTACCCTCCTTTAAAGTTTCCTCAAATGAACCAGACCAACAGAAATGGGTATAAAGGTGTTTCAGTGAAAACCAACAAATGAACACTGTGTGTTACACAGAGTAACACAATAAAGCCTGCAGGTGCTGGATTATCACGAGGGAGTAATATCTGCAGGAGCAGCACCTAATCTAAAGGTGAGCTATCTGAAGGAACAACCAGGACGGCAACACTCTGAATCAGTAAAACACAAACGAGCACAGGAATCTCTAAAGCAGCCTGAAGTGACTGGGTGAGCAGCTTCCCACCTCTCTTAAACCCTACAGAGAGGCTGTCACCACACCCTGATTGGCTATGAGGGTGATGAACCAAGCTGGTCTCACTTATCAATTAGGAGCCCCCCCCCCCCCCCCCCCCCAAACAACAGGTGGACTGAATAACCCTCCAATCAATCAGCACACCAACCAAAAACTGAACATTTAGGAAAAGGAAACAGCAGCAAGCACCAGAGAATGGGCCAATGCCACACTTTCACACTTAAACCAGCTTTATAATAAGAAAAAAACATGAAAATCTCACTTTCTACAACATGGGACCTTTAAAGCTACTTAAGGTGGAAATGGGCAATCAGGCCTAAATATAAAACTGAAGTTTGAGCTGCAGGTGGATGAAACCTGTAGCCGATACCAGGAGGCTGTCAGTCCAGGCTGAGAGGACTGATGGCAGGAAGGAGGCGTCATCAGTGTCGTCCACATGCTGACCTTTGACCCCGGGTGAAAAACAGAGACCGGCAGCTTCAGTCTGTGACCCGCCAACCCCTCCAGCAAAGAAAAAACAAATTAAATTTCTTTTAGGGTGTGTAGCAGTCACAAGTCTGGTCTATTAAATTACAGACATTCATCCTGTCACTAATCAATCTGCACCGTCCCCTAACGGTCACCAACAGGGCGTGATCTTCATTCAGCTCTGGAGCAGAAACATACTGTGAACTGCTCAAACCATGTGATGTTCATGCTATAGGACAGACTTCACCCTAAACCTCTGAGAAATTCATTTAACTCCGGGTTTAACAAATATGTCCATAATAAAGCTCAGCAGATGATCTGAAGCTGAGTAAACGTGTCCAGCTGCAGTTCTCCACACTGACCAGCTGGCGGCAGCAGCGCAGCGCGTCGCCGTTTACTGTCCAAAAGAAGAAGATAACCGAGGATGCGTGTGTGTGTGTTTTCTTTGTTTTCTTTAACTAAAATGTGATAGTTTAACATAATGCTAGATTCATAGTCATCCAGGTATGGCTGAACTGCCTGCAGAAGGACCTCGACGGTGGGACAGCCACTAATGGTGAGCTTTGTGTCCCTGTTTCCAGTCAGGTTAGCTGGTTAGAGTTAGCCTGTCACGGTTAGCATTAACGCTAGCTAGCCCGGGTTTGGCCTGATAGCATGGTATGACTCTGTTTGAGGATGTGCTGCTGCCTTTAAGAAGCTGCATTTAAAAGTGGAGTAAATAATAACCTCTGCGGCGAAGAGTCAACGTCCTGCGGAGTGTTAAACTAATACTTCTGAGGGGATAGTTTATCTGTTTACACGTTAGCTAGCTAGCTAGCTAGCTAGCTAGCTAACGTGTAAACATTTAGCTAGCCAACATGATCGTTCCTGGGGGCCACAACAGAAACCCAGACTGTTGTCGGGGGCCAAACAAATACTGTCAGACCAAACCTGTATTGATCACTATAGGAAACACACTGGACACTGATTGATCAGCATTCATTCTACTGGAAATCCCTCCAACCAGCAGATTATTAAGAACATGACTTTATATAGAGGAGTCTATGAACCGTTCAGGACTGACTGGTTAGGGGAGGAATGTTTCCATTAACTCAACTTAACCTTTACCTTAACATGAACCCTTCCCTCTCCTCCTGTGGTTCCTCTCTGCTTTAGTATCTCAGCCAGCAGCCCCTCGGCTGTCCTCTCCTTCTCATCTCCAGACAGCTTTCTGGATCTTTCTGCAGGTTTTGTCTTAAAGTGACGGTCTAGTTGTTTTCTCTGAATACAGACATGATTTTTGCAAACTAAGCTCACAGCT
Organism: Pterois miles; assembly: GCA_947000775.1. NCBI lineage: Eukaryota > Metazoa > Chordata > Actinopteri > Perciformes > Scorpaenidae > Pterois > Pterois miles. The sequence continues at coordinate 968,640 of CAMQGK010000229.1, forward strand.
TTACTACCAACCTCTGTCCAGGACTTATTAGATGTTTCTCCTCAGCAGGTGACGCTGCTTCAGACATCACTCAGGTCAATTTACTTCAATGCGATACACCAGCATTTCAAAACAAAAGCTGTTCTGTTTTTTTTAGCTTCATAGTTAAAATTGTGTGGTGTGTGTGAGACCTCCCGGCCCGGGAAGAACCATCACAAGGGCCGGTTCCAGCCCACGGGCCGTATAATGCCCAGGGTGATCTATGTGGACCTGCCTTCTACTAACCGGTACTTTCTTCCTCCTCTCTCCAAACCCAGCCTTAACCTCCCCAGGAGCTGAGGACAAGATGCTGCTGAAGATGCCCCAGAAGCTGCTAAAGACTGCCCACTACATAGAGCTGGGCAGCTACCATCACTGGCCGGTGTTGATACCCCAGAGGATAAGACTGTACACCTACGAACAAATCCCCCTCTTCCTCAAAGAAAACCCCTACATCACAGATGGCTACAGGGCCCACCTGCCCTCCAAACTCTGCCTGAGGAGGTGGGAGCCATGTTACATATTTATACTGCATGTTTATTAAGTACCACTACAGTCCAGTCATGTTTAATAGAGTAGTTTTTGTACTTATTTGGAAGTTGGTTGAATTCCTTGCTTGTGCTGTAGAATCTTAATATCCTGCATTTTAAGTGTATGAACATTATAATGTTGAATGTTAATGTCTATACAGACCAGCCTTGTTGACATGCACCGATCAGCCATAACATTAGGACCACCTGCCTAATATTGAGTAGCTCCCCCTTTTGCCACCAAAACAGCCCTGAACCATCGAGGCCTGGACTCCACTAGACCTCAGAAGGTCTGCTGTGGTATCTGGCACCAAGCTGTCTGTAGCAGATCCTTTAAGTCCTGTAAGTTGTGAGGTGGATCCTCCATAGATTGGACATGTTTGTCCAGCCCATCCCACAGATGCTCGATTGGGTTGAGAATTGGAGGCAACACCTCAAACTCATTGTTGTCTTCCTCACGCTGCCACACATTGCCTCCACCGGCTCACCTTCTTCCCATGGTGCATCCTGGTGCCATGTCTTCCCCAGGTAAGGGACGCTCACACACCATACACATGATGTAAAAGAAAACCTGATTCACCAGACAGGACACCTTCTTCCATTGCTCTGTGGTCCAGTTCTGAAGCTCACATGGGTCAGCATGGGCACCCTGACCGGTCTGCAGCTCCATACACAACAAACTGTGATCCACTGTGTTCTGACTCCTTTCTGTCAGAACCAGCATTAACTGTTTCATCAGTCTGAGCTCCAGCAGCTCTTCTATTGGATCACCACAGACCAGCCTCCACCCCCCCATGACCCTGTCTCCAGGTCACCGGTTCTCCTTCCTTGGACCACTTCTGGTGGATCCTGACCACTGCAGACCGGGAACATCCCCCCAGAGCTGCAGTTCTGGAGATGTTCTGACCCGGTCCTCTAGTCATCCAAGCCTGGTCCTAGTCAGAGTCACACTCCCCATTTCTTCTGCTTCCCACAATCGATTTCAAGGACTAAATATTCACTAGCTGCGTGATTACCCCCCCCCCCCCTCCCAAAAGGAGCCATTGATAGGAGATAATCAGTGTTATTCACCTCACCTGTGGTCATGATGGTGTTAATGTTATGGCTGATCTGTGTAAATGTGTAGTACCAGCAGGGGGCAACAAAGCCACTCACTTAGATTCACCTTTATGACCACTGGGTGATAATGTTATAGCTAATCAGTGTACAAACACTTTTCTCTTGCAGTATTTTCATTCTGTCCAATGAGACTGTGAATATCTGGAGCCACCTCCTGGGCTTCTTGCTCTTCTTCTCTCTGGGGGTCAACGACCTCTCGTCAGTGCTGCCGGCCTCTGGAGCCAACAGAGAGGACTACGTCATCTACGCTATAGGACTGTTCTGCTTCCAGGTAAAATTAGTTTGGCGGACTGAGAGTGTCAAACGCTGTGTCGTCTTGAGACGTTGATGATAACAGAGAAAGTCTTTTACCCTCGTCCTGATCTTGTTGTTCATTGTGTTGTTAAGACATTAAACTGAATGCAAAGATGCTTTTGTTGACAGTCATACAGTGTGTTTTAATGTAATAAGCTGATCTGCATGTGTATGTCTGTCATTTTACTTTAACATTAATAACTGTCAACTTGATATGTTTTTACAGTTGTTAAAGTATCAGTGTATTATGTATTATTATCTTCATTAGCTGAGTATTGTACTGTATATAAATATAGTCCGTATGGCTGATTGATGTAGGTTCACGTTTCCTGCTGCAGGTGCAGTCAGTTGATCTCAGAGCAGCCAGGTGTGTAAGCTGTGTAGGTGTAGCTGTTGTAAAGGTGGGGTACAGTGTATTGTGTTATAAAGACCTACAGTAAGACTGGTAGTGTAGTCCAGAGGCCTGTTGTTTCTGTGTTAGCTGTGCTCATTTTGTGTTGTAGGTTGTGTAGCAGCTGAAAATAGAATTGAAATCCTGTTGATCTAATGAATTACAAGTCAGCGTGATGTCCACTTACAGAAAGTATATAGTGTAGTATATGTCACCCCCCATCCTCCTCCTTAAAACCATTTCTTTGTCCTTATAAGTGCGAGTTGTGAGTATCTAGATTGTCCTTACAAGTCATTATTATTTTAGTTTGTGTTCACAAAAAGGTGAAACAAAACAAAGATTTACCTGATAAATAATACTAATAATAAATTTACCGATAATGTCAATCATACCAAAGCTCTGAACATGAATGCATTAGTGTTGGCTGTGAGAACAAAATGATGGTCCTCTCTGTGGTCCAGCCTGTAAATGGTAGTGTGTGTTTTCATGCAGGTGTGCATGTTGTGTTCTGTGGGGTACCACCTGTTCTCCTGCCACCGATCAGAGAAGACCTGCCGTCGCTGGCTGGCGTTGGACTACGCGGGCATCTCCGTCGGCATCCTGGGCTGCTATGTACCTGGGATCTTCTACGCTTTCTACTGCAACGCTGTAAATGCCAACCGTCAGGCTTATGTTCCTCATAAAGAGACAGATGCTCCAGCTGTGATTAGACCCAATCTAATCGGTTACTATCCTGTCTTGCAGTTTTGGCGACAGGTCTACCTGCTGACGGTGCTGTCCCTGATCCTGGCTGTCTTCTGCGCACAGGTCCATCCTCGTTACCTCAGCGACGACTGGCGGCGAATACGTATGGCGATCTTCTGCTGTGTGGCCGGCATCAGTGTGATCCCTGCGTTTCACTGGGTCTGGATCAACGGAGGATTCACCTCTGACGTTGTACAGGTCAGGGACCAGAGTAATAGTTGAAAACAAGCCAAATGCGCACTTTGTTTTTATTATATATTTTTACACCTCCATAGACACTATTTTGCAGCTTTATTAAGAGCAGTGGTTTGATGATGATGATGTTTGTTGTATGTGCAGCTGTTCCTGCCTCGTGTGCTGGTGATGTATCTGATAGCTGGATCTGCCTTCCTGTTCTACGTCACCAAGATCCCTGAGCGCTATTTCCCTGGTGAGTCCTTTTCCTCCATGTCTCTGTGTGCGTACAGATTGGAAGCTAGATAAGATAAGATATTCCTTTATTAGTCCCACAGTGGACAAATTCACTAGAGTGTCAAATCAAGTGTTTGTCAAGCGAACAAGGACAAGTCAGTAATTGAGGTTACTGCGTGACTATTGATGAGCAAAGTGACTATTTTTTAGTGTTAATGGTGTTGTGTGGTGTCAGTGAAGAATCCCAGAAGTTGTTGCTCTTGAACTGTAGCTGGAGGTTTAAACCGAAATCACCCGTCCTCTTGAACCTGACCACTGATCTGTCCTCAGAAGCTGAAGCTCAATCTGGGTCAAAGCTGAACCCAGCTGCTCTGTAGAAATAAAGATATAACACTAGAGGTCAGCATATCTGAGGTTTAACCTTCTGTAGACTTGGTCCAACAGAAGGAAGAAAAATATGAACACTATCATAAGTAAATACATTGACAAGGTGTCACAACTACCTCAATTCATCATTTAATCCAGAAAATGTTTTAACAAATGCACCACTATACACCAGTATCTGTAATGTGGTGGACAAGCAGTAGGTTTGAGACACGTGAATTGTTCAGAGTCAGAAAATATAATCATATGTGTATCGTGAGACTGATCCATACTGCAGGTTATAAATAAACTTTCATACAGATTATTGATGCTGCAGTAGATTGTAAGGAGCCAGTGTTATTATTGATTTGACTAGAATTGATAAAACACACACTCTGTACTGTTTCAGTAGTATTTGTGACATTCTTTCCAGTTAACCTGGAAAGTCAGACAGCTGAAACCGATCTCTTTAATTACCACTGAGTGAATACAGGCTCTTCTTCACAGCAGATATGTTGACTAGTCCCAGCAGGAAAGTCACTGGTGTTACTAATAACATCAACGATGGTGCTACTCAAGTGTCCCAGTACACCAAGACAGCGTGACAGCGAGATATGGATATAAGAATAGACGTTTAGGTATTAGACGTGAGATATAACATGTTTAGGTGTGAAGGTTCTTAGTCATCCAGGTCGTGGTATCCCAGTAACAGTTAAATCAACAGCAACTAGACTTGGAAGAACCGAAACCAAGTCCTGTCGCTACTGATTTAACCCTTAATTGGATATGTTTAGGTCCTATTGTGGACATTTAAAGCCAGGGTCGGTAGTCCATCCATCCATTATCTGTAACTGCTTATCCCGTTCAGGGTGGTGGGGGGGCTACAGCCGGTCCCAGCTGACACTGGGTGAAGATGGCTTCACCATGGACAGGTCTGTAGTCCATCACAGGGCACATAGAGACAGACAACCATTCACATTCACACCTACACAACATTTAGAGTCAACGATAAACCTGCATGTCCTTGGACTGTGGGAGGAAACCGGAGAACCAGAGTAAACCTACACTAACCTGCATGTCTTTGGACTGTGGGAGGAAACCGGAGAACCAGAGTAAACCTACACTAACCTGCATGTCTTTGGACTGTGGGAGGAAACCGGAGAACCAGAGTAAACCTACACTAACCTGCATGTCTTTGGACTGTGGGAGGAAACCGGAGAACCAGAGTAAACCTACACTAACCTGCATGTCTTTGGACTGTGGGAGGAAACCGGAGAACCAGAGTAAACCTACACTAACCTGCATGTCTTTGGACTGTGGGAGGAAACCGGAGAACCAGAGTAAACCTACACTAACCTGCATGTCTTTGGACTGTTGGAGGAAACCAGAGAACCTGGAGTAAACCCACACTAACCTGCATGTCCTTGGACTGTGGGAGGAAACCAGACAACCGGGGTAAACCCACACTAACCTGCATATCTTTGGACTGTTGGAGGAAACCAGAGAACCTGGAGTAAACCCACACTAACCTGCATGTCTTTGGGAGGAACGCGGATAACCGGGGTAAACCCATGCTAACACGGGGAGAACATGCAAGCAGGTGGCGGTACCAACGACTGCCGCAGTCTTCAGAGGGAGGCCTGAAGAGACGGGCTGTTGCCAACGTGGCCACACGGCAACGACAACCACAGGATTAAAGGATTTTTGTAGCTAGCACTGCTAGCTACTTTCATCACCAACACAGGGCTGGGTTTTTGGTTGGATCATTTTTAAACTCTTGCGATCTCTTGCTAGTTTCCAGAGACTATCGACCCTAGCTTAAAATGTTAAATTTCCTCGTCAGATATATGCTCATTCTTGTACATTGTGAAGAAAGTATGATCATGAGCGAAAACATGCACAGTATTCAGAGCTTTCTCCGCCTCCTCTTCTAGGCCAGCTGAACTACCTGGGCGCCAGCCACCAGGTGTGGCACATACTGGTGGTGGTGATGTTTTACTGGTGGCATCAGACAGCTGTACACATCATGCACTTCAGGCACAGCCGGTCCTGCCCGACCCAGACCCACAGCAGCTGAGTCCAGCTGATCAGATAATGTCATGGAGAGGTAATCAGCGGCAGGCTAGCAGCTGTCATTGTTAGCAGACATCAGTGAAACTCCCCATGTTAATATTCAGACATGTTACCGGTTAGCTGCTGGTTAGAAGTTGCTGCCTAAAGGTTTTCAGCCATTAACCAGCAGAAGCTCCCGACTACTAGCTGCTCAGGTGTAAAAGTGAGAGTGTGACGGTCGCTAGTAGCTTCCACTGAGCCGCTGGTTACTATTGGCTGCCGTTAAAGGCCAGTGTGTGAGTCTACTGTCTACCAGCAGTAGATGTCAGCTACAACTAGCTGGACGCGACTGTAAATCTCAACCACCAGAACCATAAAGATTGATGCATGACGCAGAAATATAAACTCATTTATAGACAGACTACAGTTTGGTGTTTTTAACTGGTGACCATTTTATCTCGATTGTGATTTTTTTTTTTTGTATAGAAGTATTTAAAAAAGTATTTAGGAGGATTCTTTTGAATCAATCATAATAGCCTGTGAACAACTATGTTTTTGTGTCTAACGTAGTTTTATCTGTCAGAGTGAGAGATCAGATCTGAGATCAGAGTGTATTAAATGCCTTCATGAAATGTGGATACTACAGAACAACTGTAGAAACTGTCTGCCTCAATCAACGATCAATCTGCAATATCTCAGACAAAATATGTGAACCATATTTAGGCTACAGTGCATTGTTTTCTTAGCATTGCTTGTTTTTATTTTTTTAGTTTTATTTTTTTTTTGGTGTGTGCTGTCCATGGAAACAAATAGGCTGGGGAAGCCAGAGCCAGTATGTTAGGGCTGTACGAGGCAAGACTTTATATCCTCCTCAGTCCCAGAGGTAATTACCATGTTGTACAATCACCTCCTTCACTGTCATTGTCATTATGAGCATATTGATTTAATCTTTTCAGTGAACAGGAAGTGTTAGTGATGAAAACAGCCTTGATTGTCTCCACTCCACATCAGTCTCCAGACATCACTGTAGAAAAGAAGTGTACACACAATTATAGTAATGGTTTATGTACTAAAATTTGATGAAAATACAAATCTGGAAAGTAGACTTAATTGGCTGCAAGGCCAACACTGTATGGACCAATCAGGGGGAATACCAGAGGTAACCAAGTCGCCATGACTGTGGTGGCATCTCCCTTTAATACGCACTTCTGAAAGCAAGCTGTCCGAAGAACTGGACAGTTTTCTACTTTTACCTTTAGTTTCTACGTAATATTACTTTTGACAGCAGTGTGACAGCTGCCTAACGTTAGCCTAACATGGTGAAACGAGTAACGGTCAGTATTCACAACTTAGCTAGCATTAGCTAACGTTAGCCTAACATGGTGAAACGAGTAACGGTCAGTATTCACAACTTAGCTAGCATTAGCTAACGTTAGCCTAACATGGTGAAACGAGTAACGGTCAATATTCACAACTTAGCTAGCATTAGCTAACGTTAGCCTAACATGGTGAAACGAGTAACGGTCAGTATTCACAACTTAGCTAGCATTAGCTAACGTTAGCCTAACATGGTGAAACGAGTAACGGTCAATATTCACAACTTAGCTAGCATTAGCTAACGTTAGCCTAACATGGTGAAACGAGTAACAGTCAGTAATCACAGCTTAGCTAGCATTAGCTAACGTTAGCCTAACATGGTGAAACGAGTAACGGTCAGTATTCACAACTTAGCTAGCATTAGCTAACGTTAGCCTAACATGGTGAAACGAGTAACGGTCAGTATTCACAGCTTAGCTAGCATTAGCTAACGTTAGCCTAACATGGTGAAACGAGTAACAGTCAGTAATCACAGCTTAGCTAGCATTAGCTAACGTTAGCCTAACATGGTGAAACGAGTAACGGTCAGTAATCACAGCTTAGCTAGCATTAGCTAACGTTAGCCTAACATGGTGAAACGAGTAACGGTCAGTATTCACAGCTTAGCTAGCATTAGCTAACGTTAGCCTAACATGGTGAAACGAGTAACGGTCAGTAATCACAGCTTAGCTAGCATTAGCTAACGTTAGCCTAACATGGTGAAACGAGTAACGGTCAGTAATCACAGCTTAGCTAGCATTAGCTAACGTTAGCCTAACATGGTGAAACGAGTAACGGTCAGTAGTCACAGCTTAGCTAGCATTAGCTAACGTTAGCCTAACATGGTGAAACGAGTAACGGTCAGTAATCACAGCTTAGCTAGCATTAGCTAACGTTAGCCTAACATGGTGAAACGAGTAACGGTCAGTAATCACAGCTTAGCTAGCATTAGCTAACGTTAGCCTGACATGGTTAAACGAGTAACGGTCAGTAATCACAGCTTAGCTAGCATTAGCTAACGATAACCTAACATGGTGAACCGAGTAACGGCCAGTAATCACAGCTTAGCTAGCATTAGCTAACGTTAACCTGACATGGTGAAACGAGTAACGGTCAGTAGTCACAGCTTAGCTAGCATTAGCTAACGTTAACCTGACATGGTGAACCGAGTAACGGCCAGTAATCACAGCTTAGCTAGCATTAGCTAACGTTAACCTGACATGGTGAAACGAGTAACGGTCAGTAGTCACAGCTTAGCTAGCATTAGCTAACGATAACCTAACATGGTGAACCGAGTAACGGCCAGTAATCACAGCTTAGCTAGCATTAGCTAACGTTAACCTGACATGGTGAAACGAGTAACGGTCAGTAGTCACAGCTTAGCTAGCATTAGCTAACGTTAACCTGACATGGTGAACCGAGTAACGGCCAGTAATCACAGCTTAGCTAGCATTAGCTAACGTTAACCTGACATGGTGAAACGAGTAACGGTCAGTAATCACAGCTTAGCTAGCATTAGCTAACGTTAACCTAACATGGTGAAACGAGTAACGGTCAGTAATCACAGCTTAGCTAGCATTAGCTAACGTTAGCCTAACATGGTGAAACGAGTAACGGTCAGTAGTCACAGCTTAGCTAGCATTAGCTAACGTTAACCTGACATGGTGAAACGAGTAACGGTCAGTAGTCACAGCTTAGCTAGCATTAGCTAACGATAACCTAACATGGTGAACCGAGTAACGGTCAGTGAACACAGCTTAGCTAGCATTAGCTAACGATAACCTAACATGGTGAACCGAGTAACGGTCAGTGAACACAGCTTAGCCAGCATTAGCTAACGTTAACCTGACATGGTGAAACGAGTAACGGTCAGTAGTCACAGCTTAGCTAGCATTAGCTAACGTTAGCCTAACATGGTGAAACGAGTAACGGTCAGTAATCACAGCTTAGCCAGCATTAGCTAACGTTAGCCTAACATGGTGAACCGAGTAACGGTCAGTGAACACAGCTTAGCCAGCATTAGCTAACGTTAGCCTAACATGGTGAAACGAGTAACGGTCAGTGAACACAGCTTAGCCAGCATTAGCTAATGTTATGGTGGAGGTTGGATGGTAATGTTAACATGGTGGAGCAACATTGGTGGGCTGAGCCACTGTCTCAGGGCCGTGGTGGTCCCACAGAATAAATGAACTCAGTGAACTAACTGCCGTTACTGTATAGTTTAACCTTAGTTGTTCAAACTAGATCAACCTAATGACCACAACGTCAACCTCATTAATCAGTCAGCATCACAAACAGAAATCGTACAATGATTGTCCGCCGAATGCGTCATGGTCGCTCATAGTAACCTCAGCTGTTGAAAACAGGACCAGAACATGTACGTGTCCTTGTGAAAGCCAACAATTATATTTAAATACATACTCGTCAGTGTTTATTATCTACGCCGACCACAAGCACCGACGGCTCGGAGTCACCAGTTACCATGGTTAGCACTAGAGTCACTACGGCTTGCTACCACAGTAACGGCGGCGCTGCCAGATTATTGAACACACAAAGCAGTCGTCATATTCATCAGTTGGTAGTTCCTCCAAATTGCCACAAGTATTATTCACCTACCTTCCTTCACTGGTATGCACATAGTTTTTGATTTCATGTGCTCTGAGATTTCTACCACCACTAATACAGTGGAGGTTAATGGGATTTGGTTTTAGGAACTCGCAGCAGAGAAGCACTAGATTTAAAACAGTTCTAATCATGATTAGGGACTACTGCATATGGACTGGACACCTGTCCAGGTGATGGATGGATGGATGGAGGGAGGGATGGAGGGACGGAGGGAGGGGTGGCTAGATGGATGGATGGATGGATGGATGGTTGGCGGGATGGATGGATGGACGGAGGGAGGGAGGGAGGGACGGAGGGGTGGCTAGATGGATGGATAGATGGATGGTTGGCGGGATGGATGGATGGACGGAGGGAGGGAGGGAGGGACGGAGGGGTGGCTAGATGGATGGATAGATGGATGGTTGGCGGGATGGATGGATGGACGGAGGGAGGGAGGGAGGGACGGAGGGGTGGCTAGATGGATGGAGGGAGGGAGGGATGGATGGTTGGTTGGATGGAGGGAGGGGTGGCTAGATGGAGGGATGGATGGAGGGAGGGAGGGATGGATGGTTGGATGGAGGGATGGATAGATGGATGGTTGGAGGGAGGGATGGATGGATGGTTGGAGGGAGGGATGGATGGATGGATGGTTGGAGGGATGGATGGATGGACGGAGGGAGGGGTGGCTAGATGGATGGATAGATGGATGGTTGGAGGGAGGGAGGGAGGGGTGGCTAGATGGAGGGATGGATGGAGGGAGGGATGGATGGTTGGATGGAGGGATGGACAGATGGATGGTTGGAGGGAGGGATGGAGGGATGGATGGAGGGATGGATGGACAGACTACTGTATAATTTTGTTAGAAGGTGGTTTGTAAACATGAGCCAATAAAACCAAAATCTTTCTGCATGGCTGGAGTGAGAGAAAGGTGTATTGTAATTTGGATGAAATGACCCTTTAACAGCACCTTGAGTTGGATGATTAATATTGATATTGATAATCCGGTGAGTGGTAGCACTTCTAAGACAGATGTGGTTATCAGATGAGGCCGCTGCAGAAGTCTCTTTATCTATTTGATGCTGTTTAACTCCATTATAGTGTTTTATCACCGTGTTTACTTTTTACTTCAGTAAATAATATTTGTACTTCATTTGCCTTATGATCATGAGTATTCGTACTGTATACGCACTTACTGTTATTATCTGTTTTGGGTCAACGAACAAACTGAAAATGATGAAACTCAGACCGATATCGTCTTTGCCGTTACACCACAATGCCAGTATGCTTTCTGCTTTTTTGTGGTACAATTTAATGTTTAGATGAAATTGAGTTTTAGCTGGAAGATGACTGTACAGGTGATGAAAGAAGTGACTTTATTTTTGCCTTTTGTGTGTGTTTTTATTTTTGATGATGACCGTCTATCATAAACTGCTTGATGTTGATCTTTTGAATGATCTCAGAATTGTTTGTGTTTTCCCTCAATATCATTTGTATGATAAAGCACTGGTGCTGACTTATGAGATGTATATTTATTTCAGTGCCTATGTGAAATTATATTTTTAAACATTTAGAGTGAATAAAGAATGCAGACAAATAAACAGTGTTTTTTAAAATTGATTTTAATGTTTTACTCTAACCCATAATAACCCCATGATCACAGCAGAGGAAGCGTTGAGTTTATTTCTTTTCTTTCTTCTTTCTTTTCATGCTCTGTTCGCCTGTTTCTCTCCATGTGAGGAACCATGTTTGTTAAACCTTCTCTGTGTGTTTCACATTTGAGTGCTTTCAGTGTCCAGTGATTCGCCTCAGTCAGCAAACTGAAAATGACTTGTTAACCACAGGGATCCCCCGATGACTCAGCAGGTCATAGGTCAAGTCACATGCTCACAGTGTCTCAGTAGACCTGGTTTCTGCAGGGTCCGAAAAAGTCCTAAAAAGGTCTAAAATCCAATAACCCAAATTTAAGGACTTAAAATGTCTTAAATCTACTTTGACAGGTCTTCATCAACGTCACTTTAATTTAGTGAAAGAAATGCATTATCTCTGTTTTAAATGTGTTTTGAGTCAGGGCGTAACAGAACCACACAGAGGAACCAGAAGGAAACAGCCGTTCTCCCCGGACAGAGTTGATGGGAGCACACCCAGGTCCCGGCCAGTCGAGGGGAGCGGTGGGATTATTAGAGGAGAAACCTCACTGAAAGGGAAAAGCTGAGGAACATGGTTGACGTTGCTTTCGTCAGACTGAAGGTCCGAGTGTTGAAACCTGCTGAGAAATGTGTGAATGCTGGTTGAGTTAGCTCTGGTTAGAGAGCAGTGAAGTTAGTGTGTGGTTGAAACGTATCTGAAGCCTGCTGCAGCCTCTGATAGAAAACTCTGAAACCTGGAGATCGGCCAGTACCGATCCACGTCTGGATCTAGAGCATCGACTCCGACCGACCTCCGGACGGCGTTTGGAGATCCGCCTCCGCTAAAAGCTGAGCTGATCTGGACTTAAACTCAGGAACCGAGCATCAGTCACATCGCAGCAACGCTCCACTTTTCTTTCACATCCTTAGTACTTTCTGTCAGTATGGACGGGAAGAAGGTCTTAAATTACAGCCATAGTGGTCCTAAATGGATAAATGGGTCTTTAATCGAATCCATAGTGGTCCTAAAGGTCTTAAAAAGTCTTACATTGGACGTGTTGAAACCTGCAGATTCCCTGTAACCGCCTGGTGAACATGGACTCAGAGCTCAGCTGTGACTCACCAATCGGCCGACTGGACCATTTAACAATCTGCCTCAGTGTATTTCTGTCCAAACCGTGACGCTAGAGAGACGGCTGAAAGACGCAGTAAAAGCACCATAAAATAACGTCTGGTGGTTTTCACATGGTTTTTCTGATGTGGAAGTAGGACGGCTTCCCTGAGCAGAGCAGACGCTGGAGCGCCGTCTTTGTCTCAGCTGCTTCACATTTATGTAAAATCAAACAATAATTTAGTGATTTCACTGCTGCCTGGCGGTGATGCTGTCATCCAGGATGACTGCCATTAGTCTCCCAGTGGTTTTGTTCGTATGATAGTTATGTTAGAAAATGACATATCATCACTAGATCACCTCATGGAGTAATGAATATTTGTGAAAATGGTGTCTGACACTGTCAGACTGACCTGGAAGTACAGCTCTCAGTACGGAGAAAAATATTTAGCTGTATTAAAGAAATGGTTTGTCATTATGAAAAATAAGCTTATTAATGTTCTTGCTGATTGTTAGATGAAAAGATTAATATATCACCCTCATGGCTGTCTGTTAGATGTGTAGTGAGCCAGCAGCTGGTTAGCTTAGCTTAGCTTAGCTTAGCTTAGCTTAGCATAGCATACAGACTGCCAACAGATAAAGGGCTGACCTGACTCATCCAAAGGTAATAAAATACATCCAGCAGCATCTCTGGATCTTGTTTAACAAGTACAAAAACCAGTGTGAAAAACAACAATTTGCACATTTCTGTTTGTCTGATGTCTGAACTTTGTAGGTGCTGCTGTAGGCAGATTTTGTACATCCAGACTGAGCCAAACCAGGCTAGCTGTTCCCCACATTTCCAGTCTTTGTGCTAAACTAAGCTAAGCTGTGCTAAGTTAACCAGCTGCTGGTATCAGTCGTCTCTTCTAACTTTACCCCAGAAAGCTGTGTCTTTTTAAATCAACACTATTATTGCTGACACCGATGTAAAGACAGTTTAACATTTGTAAGTTCAGGTCGGTGACATGGAGGTTTGTAAAGTTCGTGCTTTATGAAGTTTATGATCATAGCGATGTTTATAGCTGGTTTGACTTCCACATAGATGTCGACAGTTAAAGTAAAATTCAAATGACGTTGAATTAGTGAAAACTAAACCTCCCTCTCAGACTGCAGTAGTGAAATGACTCTGAGCCATTTCACTGAAAATGAATGAATGTAAACTTATTTAATCATTGACATCTTAGAGCAGTTAATAAGTGAAAGAGACTGTCCTACAGATAACTGTATGTCTAGTGAGTGTAAGTGTCTGGCTCATGAAACGCTGTGATTCAGAGACGTTGACACTGGTGCTGGCTATATATATATATGGATGGATGGATGGATGGATGGATGGATGGATGGATGGATGGATAGATGGATGGATGGATGGATAGATGGATGGATGGATGGATGGATAGATAGATGGATGGATGGATGGATAGATGGATGGATAGATGGGTGGATGGATAGATGGATGGATGGAGGCAGCAGCACAGGGTTACCTGGTCACACTGCTCAGCGCTGTTCTGCATATCTGTTGTTGTCAGGATTCAGAAGGGAGCAGTCCACTGTCACTGTTAATGTTTACTCTTCAATATTATCCACAGGAATCACAAGATTATTTCTGACTGATTATTGCTGAGTATTTTAAAATATGATTTGAGAGTATTACATGAAATAAAACCAAAACACTGGGATGAAAGATGCCGAGAGACTCTGAAGAGCTGAGAGGAACCGGTTATGTTGGTTCCTCACTACCTAGGACGCCCTTTCACATGACGTGGTCATTTAATCCAATGTTAATCTCAAATATTGATTATTGCAGATTTAATAGTCCTTCCTTTGGTACACAGTCTGGCCCTGATCCCAGAGCTCCTGGACCTTTTGTTAAGACTTTAGACTGTTTGGTATTCATCTCTTCAGTGGCCTCTGATAGAGGACTTGGGTTTCTAGGTTTTCACTTACATTCCTTCTTTCATTCGTTCAGTGTTTCCTGTTTTATTTTGCTATATTCACTGCGTGCCATGTCTGGTCTTACCAGCGAGTATAGAAGCAAAAAGGCCACGCTATGGTAGCGCTGGTGTGTGTGAAAACGCCAACTGTCTGAAGAAATATATGAAGATCCATCCATCCATCGTCAACCGCTTATCCCGTTGGTGGTCTCGGGGGGCTGGAGCCGATCACAGCTGGCATTGGGCGAAGGCGGGGGTCACCCTGCACCCTGGTCAGGTCGCCAGTCCAGGGTGACATAGAGACAGACAACATATAGACAGACAACCATTCACATCTACTCACATCCACACCTACGGGCAATTTAGAGTAATCAATTAACCTAAACAGCATGTCTTTGGACTGTGGGAGGAAGCCAGAGTACCCGGAGAAAACCCACACATGCACGGGGAGAACATACAAACTCCACACAGAAGCACACCGCAAGCTGGAATCGAACCTGCGACCCTCTTGCTGTGAGCCGACAGCGCTAACCACTACACCACCGTGCAGCCCCAAATATATGAAGATTAAGAGGTAAATCAACTCCCCATGACGTCTTAACAGTAGTAAAACTCCCCACCAGCTGAGTCCAGAGTTATTGTCGTCCATATTGGTCATAGACTGCTCCGCCCTGCTCGCTCATATCACATATCTGCTTGTACCAGCTTCCTGCTCGCTGGATGAGGCTGTAATAATGGATCTACTGGCTGTAATTGATCACTGTTATTATCTAATAATCCCCCCATGGGCTGTCTGCTGTCAGCCTGGATTAACGTCTCTGTTCACAAACAACCGGCTATCAGCCAGTAGCTAGCAGAGCCGGTAGCTAGCAGAGCCAGTAGCTAGCAGAGCCGGTAGCTAGCAGAGCCAGTAGCTAGCAGAGCCGGTAGCTAGCAGAGATGGTAGCTAGCAGAGCCGGTAGCTAGCAGAGATGGTAGCTAGCAAAGCCAGTAGCTAGCAGAGCAAGTAGCTAGCAGAGCTGGTAGCTAGCAGAGATGGTAGCTAGCAGAGATGGTAGCTAGCAGAGCTGGTAGCTAGCAGAGCCGGTAGCTAGCAGAGATGGTAGCTAGCAGAGCCGGTAGCTAGCAGAGCTAGTAGCTAGCAGAGCCGGTAGCTAGGAGAGCTAGTAGCATGGAGCTATTTACTGACAGCACAGGATGTTTTAGTATAATATGACAATAGAATAGAAATAATGTAGTTTTACTTTTGTACGACTCTTTAAGTCAGGAAACAAGGAGGAGCTGAAGGCTGTTCAGAGGGCTCTAAGGAGGAAAATCAGGGAGGGGAAGAACAGCTACAAGAGGAAGATGGAGGAACAGTTGCAGCAGAACAACATCAGTGGAGTCTGGAAAGGCCTAAAAACCATCTCAGGCCACAAGAAGCCAGACTCCAAGGCTGTGGGAGACCTAACGTGGGTGAATGATTTGAACCATTACTTTAACAGGTTCAATGAGTCACCTGCCCCTCCCCCGGCCGAGTCCACCCTACTGCAACCCCCCCTCCATCGGCCACTTCAAGACAGTGCCCCCCCTCCTCCTCCTTCACCACCTTCAGCTCAACAATAGCCCCCCCACTGACACCAACACCTCCATTGACACCTATGGCTCCAGCTCTACAACAACCCCCCTCTGCTCCACTACTCAGCTCTGCCCCCCCCACCAACCCCCTCCTCTGCCTCTGACACACAGCCCCCCTGCTCCAGTTTGTCCTTCACAACACTTCAGGTGAAGAACCAGCTCAAGAAGATGAATGTGAGGAAGGCTACGGGTCCAGATGGCATCAGCTCCAGGCTCCTGAAGTCCTGCGCAGACCAGCTGTGTGGGACTTTTGGACATCTATTCAACCTGAGCCTGAAGCTGAGGAAGGTACCACAACTGTGGAAGACATCCTGCATGGTACCTGTGCCCAAGACCCCACACCCCAAGGACCCCAGCAGCTTCAGGCCGGTGGCACTAACATCGCACCTGATGAAGGCCCTGGAGCGCCTGGTCCTCCAACATCTCCGCCCTGTGGTGAGTCCATCCATGGACCCACTACAGTTTGCCTACCAACCTGGCATTGGGGTGGACGATGCCGTCATCTTCCTGTTGGACCGAACTCTGTCTCACCTGGAGAAACCTGGCAGCACTGTGAGGATCATGTTCTTTGATTTCTCCAGTGCTTTCAAAACCATCCAGCCGACACTTCTGGGGGACAAACTGGAGACTGCAGGGGTAGATCACCATCTAACATCCTGGATACTGGACTGCCTCACAAACCGCCCACAGTATGTGAGGACACAGGACTTCATTTCAGACACGGTGGTCTGCAGTGTGGGGGCCCCTCAGGGAACGGTTCTGACACGGTGGTCTGCAGTGTGGGGGCCCCGCAGGGAACAGTTCTGGCTCCGTTCCTCTTCACGCTCTACACTGCAGACTTCACTTACAACTCACCAACCTGTCACCTGCAGAAGTTCTCTGATGACTCTGCTATCGTCGGCCTCATCACTGATGGGGACGATGGGGAGTACAGAGAACTTTCCCAGGACTTCGTGGACTGGTGCCTGAGGAACCACCTCCAGATCAACGCGGGGAAAACTAGAGAGCTGGTGGTGGATTTCCGCAGGCAAACTCATCCCCCTCCAACACCGGTGAACATCCAGGGATCAGACATTGAGATGGTGACATCTTATAAATACCTGGGTGTTCACCTGAACAATAAACTGGAGTGGACCACAAATTCCTCTGAACTCCATAAAAAATGCCAGAGCAGACTGTATCTGCTCAGGAGACTGAGGTCTTTTGGAGTGCAGGGGACACTCCTGAAAACATTTTATGACACTGTTGTGGCATCAGCCATATTTTATGGAGTGGTTTGCTGGGGCAGCAGCATCACAGCTGCAGACAGGAAGAGGCTGGATAAGATTATCAAAAGGGCCAGCTCTGTCCTGGGATGCTCTCTGGACTCAGTGCAGGTGGTGGGAGAGAGGAGGACGATGGCTAAGCTGTCATCCATGATGGAGAAGGACTCCCACCCCATGAGAGACACCATCAGAGCTCTGGAGAGCTCCTTCAGTGACAGGCTGCTACACCCTAAGTGTACGAAGGAGCGTTACAGAAGGTCCTTCCTGCCTGCAGCTGTTAGACTCCACAACCAGCACTGCTCCCAGTAATTGTAATTGCTCCCAGTAGTTGGGGGCGGCAGTAGCTCAGTCTGTAGGGAGTTGGCTTGGGAACCGGAGGGTCACCGGTTCAAGTCCCGACATGGACCAAAAACTGAGCGTGAACTGGTAGCTGGAGAGGTGCCAGTTTACCTCTTGGGCACTGCCGAGGTGCCCCTGAGCAAGGCACCAAACCCCCAACTGCTCGGGGCGCTTGTCAGGAGCAGCCCCATCACTCTGACACCTCTCCAATTGTTGCATGTATATAGACCTGTTTGTGCATGTGTGTGTATAAGTTAACAGAGTGAAAAAATTGAATTTCCCCTAGCGGGACTAATAAAGGACTATCTTCTTCTTCTTCTTAAACCACATACACATCCACAACCAGCACTGCTCCCAGTAGACCACATACACATTCACAACCAGCACTGCTCCCAGTAAACCACATACACATTCACAACCAGCACTGCTCCCAGTAGACCACATACACATTCACAACCAGCACTGCTCCCAGTAAACCACATACACATTCACAACCAGCACTGCTCCCAGTAGACCACATACACATTCACAACCAGCACTGCTCCCAGTAGACCATATACACATTCACAACCAGCACTGCTCCCAGTAAACCACATACACATTCACAACCAGCACTGCTCCCAGTAGACCACATACACATTCACAACCAGCACTGCTCCCAGTAAACCACATACACATTCACAACCAGCACTGCTCCCAGTAGACCACATACACATTCACAACCAGCACTGCTCCCAGTAGACCACATACACATTCACAACCAGCACTGCTCCCAGTAAACCACAATCACAGTCATTCACAACAAACTCACCGGACATACGTGCAATAAGGACTCATGTGCGACTATGTCATCTGCTTGAATTATAGGAACCGGACAATTATTTATTGATATAAATGGACATACTTCTGGCTTTATTTTTATTTTTATTTTTCTTTATTTTTCTTTTCTTTTTCTATTATGTATATACTAAATTATTATTTTTTATTTGTATGAATATTGTTTTTAAATCTATGCTTGTCTTCTATTGCACTATCCACTTGCTGCTGTAATGGGTAAATTTCCCCACTGTGGGACTAATAAAGGAATATCTTATCTTATCTCTTATCTTATCTTTGTAGGAGATGTTTTACTGGTGTAGCTCTACTGCTGGACGCTGGGGTTGTGATGAAACATATAATTGACGTTCACTTCTTAGCAGTATATGTTCTCTGGTTTTACTTCCTACCTTTGTATTTTCCCGCCTTTGTGACTGTCTACCCAGCTCACCTAAAGAGCTTCACCTCCCCACAGTATCTCCTCATCAGTAGTGTTTCTCCTGAGTTTCATTCGTGTTGAGTGTTTCTAGTTTACTCTTTGTGACTTTACTTTGTAGATTGTCTTTTTGTAAGCTGTTTCTGGGTCCTATGTAGGTTGTTTTCTCCATGTTGAAGTCATTGAATGCTGCCTGCTGCCTCCTCTTCCTCATCTTTGGGTCTGAGCCTGATTTCCTGGAAACTCTGACAAAAACATGCAGCATTTTGTTTTTAATCTCTTGATATGAAAAATCGTCTGTTACCAATTGAAGTAATTCAGACACAAGCTCGTCACTAGAAACCTGTCAGTT
Source organism: Pterois miles (assembly GCA_947000775.1). NCBI lineage: Eukaryota > Metazoa > Chordata > Actinopteri > Perciformes > Scorpaenidae > Pterois > Pterois miles. The sequence continues at coordinate 988,056 of CAMQGK010000229.1, forward strand.
TAATTCAAGTATTGACCATTAAGGCAGTGTTTGAGCTGTATATGGGTGTTGAATGTCAACACTGTGAAAACACAAAGTCAAACAGACTTCCCCAATAACATGATATAATCAATGTCACACTTCAAGTTAAATTAATACACAGGATGAGTGTATGAAAATACAAAATGATCTAAATTTACAAACAACAGTTCATCAGTACATTATGATGAAGTACTTAAAGTAAAAGTACATCATTTTGAAGTTTTACAGACATAAGTTAGGTTCGTTTCAAGACGTTGTTCTTTTAATTAAAGGTTTGCAGCAACAGGTTGAAAGACATAAAGAAAAACAGTGATTTAACAAAGAGACAGAATCTGCTCTTATTTTGAAAGTCACAAAAACCTTTGATTTAACAAACCAGTGGCAACGATGTATTACGATAAAACACGTGGCATCACCTGCTGCCATCAGTTAGAATATGACTAAAGTACGACCGAAACCACGAGTACAAGTGTGCTGTAATAAGCCCAGGTCTGAAGGAAGTGTACTTCACTTCTGTTCCCCCCACCGAGGACTCAGGCCGAGTTTAACTGGCCTTTTAGACGTGATTCTAGGTTCACTGTGATAGTTGACACCTCAGGAAATACTGCTGATAGTGTCTGAGTCTTCATGTCTGAACTCTGGACTCAAGGATTAGATTACAGACTTTACAGACATTATGGACTTTGGCTGAAGGCTTAAAGTGATATAAAAAGTTAAAATTTCTTTCATTGTAATGACAGATGTTTTATGTGACAGATAATAACTTTAGAGGATAGTTATTCTTTGACTACGTTAGGCCTTGTACTTGTTATCTACCAGTTGCAGGTCATTTTGTGACATGTCTCTCTGCGTTCCTTCCTCTGTATTGAAAGAATACACCCAGAAATCTGCTGGATGAACCACATACTGGACTTCCTTGTTTTTTGGTACTGAGGATGGTTGGGAGGGAGCGTCTCTAACTAAGGTCTGTCCACCATATTGTTTTCTTGCTAGAAGAACTGATGTTAAAATACTTGTGTCTGTAGAAAAAACAGTTTAATGATATAATGTCAGAATCAAATATTCAGAGCGACTTATACCGAACAAACATGGAGGAGTAACATAAGGAGGAAGAAGATGCTTCTGTTTCTGGAAGGCACCATGTGCAAAGGATCCTGGTTGTTGCAGGATTTTTGCCCTGACAAGCAACAGGAAATATGACATAGTTGTACCTTTCTACAATATAGATGACCTTTGAAATTGCATTTCATATCTTTGAAAATATGCTGACTTGGCAGAACAAGTACCTCCATATTTTCTTGGACAAAGCTTCCTTAAAGGCTACCTCTTAGCTACCTGATGCAGTACTGTTATAGGCTAAATAAAATAAAAATAAAACCTTCAATCTGCTCTACACCACTGAGTCTTCTGACCTGCTTTCTGCAGATGTACTGTTTGCATGAAGAACTGCAGAGTGAACTGTATGAAACAGGATGCTGCTCATGTCTTTGTCATTTCCCCCAAAGAACTGACCCTTCTGCAGGGTGTCGATGACTGATGTATTACAGCTGGCGAGGAGCACGCTCACCCCTATCTCTTTATATTCCTTGACCAGCCCTTTAAATGTGACCATGCCTGTGGAGTCTATGAAGGGGATGGCAGAGCAGTCTAAAACTATTGTGTGGAAATCCTGTTCTCTTGGGACAAGTCCTATAAAGACCTCTCCGTTGATTTTATCCCCATTTGTCTTGGCCTGGTCTTTGGCCTTCCTCTCTGCCTTTCTCCTCTTAGTCAGCTCCAAGAAAGGTTCAACTCCGACAGCTTTGTAGAGGGATTTGAGGAATGAGTCCTTGTTGGCATAGTATAAAGGGGCTTGGAATCGGAAGACCTGAACCCGAGGTGGTGGCATGAGGTTCTTGTACTCCTTCACATCCTCATAGAGATCGGTGTCATTGGCTTGGCCCAGCAGAGAGACCTGGCATCAGACAGTAGATTAGATTAGATATTGATAGGCCAATATTTGTCTTTTGACTTAGTCAATTATTGTCAGTTGTATCAGCTTTCAAAAACCATAATTGGTATGATCTTACTCACCTTAGGGTTCTGGGTCTTATATATGACGCAGATCATGGAAAATACTATTCCGACCAGGAGGCCTAGCTCCACGCTGATCAGAGCCGTGGCTGACATGGTGACCAGCCAAACAATGCCGTCATTCCGGCTGGCACGCCACTTAGCCGGGATATCCTCGAACTTCCTCAGTGCCCCACGAAGGCTTACAATGATGATACAGGCAAGAACACACTTCTGGAGAGAGTAGAAGAAAGGCGCGAAGAAGAGGAGGACGAGGAGGACGACCAGGGCGCTGATCAGACTGGACACCTGATGGAGGAGTGAACATGAACAGATATGATACAGTATGTCTGGATCTAAACATGGTCTCAGGACATTTTCCTCATTTTCCTCAGGAAAGCAAGAACTTGCAATCGACCGTAAGATCCCGTTAGGGGTCGTGGGAGGACTGGAGCCGATCCATTTGGTGAAGGTGGGCTTCACCCTGGACAGGTCGCCAGTCCATCGCAGGACACATAGAGACAGACAACCATTCACGGTCACATTCACACCAACATTTAGACATTTAGAGTCATCAATTAACCTGCATGTATTTGGACTGTGGGAGGAAACCGGAGAACCTGGAGAAAACCCACACTAACAGGAAGAGGACATGCAAACTCCAGACAGAGGAGACTACAGTGCTAACCGCTGCATCACTGTGCAGCCCCAAACCATTTTCAAAGGTTTGAAGTTCACCTGAGTCTGGCAGCCTGTTGAGTCCTTCACCATGGTTTTTGCCAGCGCTGCACTGGTGGTGAAACAGTGGAAGAAGGAGGGGATGATGTTACAGAAGCCGATGGCCAGCATCTCCTGGTTGGGACGAACTGTGTAGCCATTTTTCTTAGCAAACATCTCAGACAGCGACACTGTGAAGGCAAAACTACAAGATAAAAAGAGAGTTTCAGTTTATCAGGCTGTGAATTCAGCTTTCCACAAAAGAGCATGAAGACCCTTTTAGACCTGATGTTAACATGCATTTAGGGCATCCAACTAACATGCAAATAACATAACATTTCCTTCTCCCCAACACAATCACTGTTTAGGGAAAGATTGTTTATGTTTTGCATTGTTAATTCTTATTAATTAACCCATTAAGCCCTAAATGAATCAGGAATAGGTCCTTAGACATACAGTATATCTGGTCTCCTTTGAAAGGTAAGAAGCAAGGGAATATGAATCCGCTGTACTCTAATACAAAAGAAGCATTAATGGAATATATATATATATATATATATATATATATATATATATATATATATACATGTATATATATATATATATATATATATATATATATATATATATATATATATATATATATATATATATATATATATATATATATATATATATATATATATATATATATACACATGTTATATATATATATATATATATATATATATATATATATATACATGTGTATATATATATATATATATATATATATATATATATATATATATACATGTGTATATATATATATATATATATATATATATATATATATATATATATATATATATATATTAACCTTCCCTAGAATAAAATCTGAAGACTCAGTTGTTGTCTTGCAACAAGATCTCTTTAATCTGTTTCAAGACGTATTAAAACACTAATTGACGAGTGGTTTCCGTCATTCAAATGAGCCACTTTTCAGAACAGAAAAGACAGAGGAGGAAACGCCATAGCTGTGTGTGTTTTGGAGAGAAGGTGCAATCACATAGGCAGGACCCCTGGCCAGACGATAATCCAGATAAACTGCATCTGTAACAACCCAGATAAGAGACGCATGTCGATGCCAAGCAAACATGTCGTTAAATGCAGTGCACATTACCTAATGACAGCCAGAGGAATGGCATCCAGTGCCAACCGTGGCATCAGACTAAAGCCGGGCATCTGGGGAGGAATGAACCCTGTGGGGATGTGACCGGAAACACTGGAGCCATAATGGCTGTTCAGATCTCCGAAATGGCTGGCCAGCGTAGCTCCTGCTACTACTATCAGCTCCGTGGGTAGAGGGATCTTTAGACGGTCCTTGTAGCGCTCCTGGATCTCTTTTCCTGCCACTATAACACAAAATTCATAGTGTTATTCTTTATGAAAGAAAATCAAGAATTTTTATTGAACATGTAGGGGCGGTGCTTGGATGTCTTGTCCCATGGCATTCTGGGAAGTATAGTATATCATTTAGAAGCACCTGAAGAAGTTTTTAACTAACTGAGAATCTGCAGTATCCGACTAAAGGGTGAAATCAGCATCAACTGGACTTGGCTTATCATGACCTGTTTGACTGAGAACCTTCACAAAGGTAAAATTAGAAGTCTTTACCTAATACAGAGATACAGATGGCGCTAGTGATGAGGTCACACAGGTTGGTCATATGAATGCTGGAGAAGATGTTGATCCAGGTGACCACAACTGTGCCATAGCCCTGGCGACGGGGGATCTTCAGACCCAACAGGTACTTAGCCTGCACCGTGAGGATGGTGAAAGAGGCTCCCGTGGCGAAACCATCCAGCATGGGAGCCGACAGGTATACGGAGACGAAGCCTAGCTGAAACACGGCCATCATGACCTGGTGAGTAGGTAGAGCAGGAGAGGAAGAGGAGGGAGAAGGGAGGGAGAGAAGATGGATGGGAGTGAAAACGTGAGTCACACAATCAAATGAAGCATTTCAACAGTTACAGGATGGATCAGCACAAACTGCTGGGTTGGATTATACGCTAATGATGCTCGCGATCCTCTGAACTTTGACTGATTTGGTTCAGAGTGAAATTTCTCAACAACTACTAGATAGATGGCCGATGACAGGATGAATTGCAATAACTGGTTAATTTTTATCCAGCACTACTAATGCTTTGGTTTGTGACCAAATTCCTGCAATGACTAATGTTATATAGTAGGGTTGGTAGCGTTCCAATCAATAAAGCAAATGCTCTGACAAAAACAAAATCCAGTATCTGTGGCTGTGGCAGGACTGTAATAAACCTGGGGCTACCTGCCTGTCTACCTACTTACCTATACGTCTACCTACCCAACTTCCTATCTACCTACCTGCTGACAGCTGTGAGTACTAACAGTAGACATGTCTGTTGTTTACATTGCTAATGATAATTTGGGGAGGGTCTTTGGAGGGAGGGTCTTCAGAGGGAGGGTCTTTAGACGGAGGGTCTTCGGAGGGAGGGTCTTTGGAGGGAGGGTCTTTAGACGGAGGGTCTTCGGAGGGAGGGTCTTTAGACGGAGGGTCTTTGGAGGGAGGGTCTTTAGACGGAGGGTCTTCGGAGGGAGGGTCTTTGGAGGGAGGGTCTTTAGACGGAGGGTCTTCGGAGGGAGGGTCTTCGGAGGGAGGGTCTTTAGACGGAGGGTCTTTGGAGGGAGGGTCTTTAGACGGAGGGTCTTCGGAGGGAGGGTCTTTGGAGGGAGGGTCTTTAGACGGAGGGTCTTCGGAGGGAGGGTCTTTAGACGGAGGGTCTTCGGAGGGAGGGTCTTTGGAGGTGACAGACTGTCAGTGATTTGGTGACTTTCTCACTATAGCAGGTTTTTGAGGTAATGCTGCTGCTTTCATGAGATCAGAGTTGTGACCACTGGCCTGGGTTTTTAGTTTGGATCATGTTTTAAATCTAGTGTCCTCTTCTTCTGGTTTCTCAGCATTGCTGACTCTACCTTGCGCTAATTAGCTAATATCTGCATGCTAACATGCTAAAGGTGGTGACCTTGGTAAACATCATACTTATTGAACATGAGCATGCTAACGTTGTGACTGTGAACATGTTAGCACACCAATGATAGCATTTACTTCAAAGCAACGCTGTACCTAAAGGCAGGATCAGACTACATGGTATTTTTGATGGTTATGATGGTCATTATGTCAAATTAGATGATTGAGAGTCTTGTCGTGATGACAGACGACACGTCGGCCCATTTATCGGACTATCGTGTTGTCAGAATAATGGCTGGTTAACATCATTCAGAGATGTGTTGTTGTGTTGTTGTTATCATACCATCATCACCATTGTCCTACCATAGAAGCTGCTTGTGAAGCCGTAGTATTTCACCGTGTACCGGTAGCTATCTTCCATAGTGCTACAAAAGGTCAGCAGTTCCACCTGCATCCTTTACCTGATAGACACCAACCAGGAATGTAAGAGCAGCAGCGACGCTGATGGAGTAACACTCCTCCCCACACTGCAGACCCATTAGCTCCACACTGTGAAGTTTAGCAGCTGTGAGGTTAGAGCCCACAGTGTCATTAAACGCATCACGGCCAGATGCTGTGGAGCCCTCATTGAGGTCAAAACCTGCCAGGAACATCTCCTTATCCACCACCTGCAGGCAAGTACAAATCGTCATTAATAAACTGAATACATCCTAAGAAATACAACTGTAACACCTGTGACCAATTACCTGTCCAACCATGAGGCTCATGAGGCTGAAGATCCCCACAGAGACATGTCTGGACGTCCCCATGAGGAAGTAAATGATGTTGGCGTAAAATGAGGTGTATAAACCATAGATGGGCTTCACTCCTGCCAGCAGGCAATAGGCGATGGCCTGTGGCACCAAGATGATACCAATGATTAGCCCGGACATCACGTCGCCCCAGACATACTCTTGGAGCTTGTATTGAGGCAGCCAGCGCACGACGGGGAAGAACCCGGTCAGGGTGGATCGGACTCTCGGCACGGAGCAGGTCGCGCCCTGCTTCAGCTTGGATTTGAGGACTGAAATCGTGGGCTGTTGCTGGCGAGCCCGGCGTTCCAAGAGAGGTGGCGGCGTGACCTTGGTGCCCTCCTCCATGGTCTCAGGGAGGAAGAGGAGGCAGCGAGGTGGGAGGACGAGGGAGGGGAGGTGGATGACGAGGTCAGCTGTGCTTCTGGGAGGAAGGACACATGAGGAAATGGAAACACTGAATATCAGCTCTTCAATTACACATTTACTTTACAGGAACAGAGATATTTTAGTTACCTTTAAACTTCATTAGCCCTTCAGTCAGGATTATGAATTCTCAGTGACTTTTTATTTCCAACAACCCAGTGTCCAAATCAATCATTTTACCCTGACAGCAGGTCTGTTAAACTTTAATGGAGTTATTGTCTGACTGTACAGTGTCTAATATGGTGAGGGTGATGGACTCAGGTTACTCACTGACTCAACATGTGCTGCTGTGAACCAGTAACAGGAGAAAGTGATCTGTGCTCATCCTCCTGGAAATATGCAGTTTATTATCAACATGCAGTGTTGAGGTATTTGTCCTTCGCTGACACTCTGTACTGACATCAGTCCAACACTCCTCGTCCTGTTGTGTTGTGGTCTGACATGTAACGTGAAGCTGAAGTCGAGAAGACAGGGTTGTTTTAAAAGTATGTCAGAGCGATGGTGGGAGGAAGAGGAGGAGGAGGACGAGAGAAGGAAATGAACCATAAGAAACCGGTGATATCGATCTTGGTGCTGCTTATGGAAAATAGAAGAGAAAGGATGCTTACTTGTGATGTGTTTAGCCACGTTAGCGGTGTGGCTACATGGCAGTGTTGTGAAATGTTGTTCAGACATGCGGTGTCTCCGTTCAGCCCGGTCGCACAAACAAGGGGAGTGAATAACACGATAAGGCGTAGCGGACAGCCTCTCTCAGGTCTATCTGTGGTCAGTAGCAGAGGACCAGTACCAGAAACCATAAAGGCCTCTGAGTGATGTCTTATCAGCCTCTGCCATCACAACGCTGGTATGTGCTGTGATTTACACTTCCTGTGGCAGCACTGGCAACTCTCACAGACTGATTTCATCAGATTTGACTTTCCTTGTGCTTTCCTTCTACTTTCTTGATCTTTCTAGTCAGTTTTGTTGCACTTTGTTCACTTTGCATGGAAACGACCCTTTAAAGAAACCATTACGGAGCCCAGACTGTGTTCAGAGTATAAATCCAACGTGACATTTTAACAGGTAAAAGACACACAGGGAGAAAACAATGAGCCTGTGTAGCTTTGAGGTTCAACACAGGAAGTCAGAGAACCTACGTACTACCTCACAGTCCTAAAACAAGGTTTTCTTTCAGTAGAGAAACACAGGCGGCTGATGAATGGCTGAACATGACAGGAATCACACTGAGGTCCTTTTGGAGCCAAATAATAAAATTCACTTTGATGTCGACACTGAACAGGGCAGTAAACAAGCTGTTTCGGTGAGCCGTCTCGAATCAATGTTCTCCGCCTTTAATCATGTGATATAACAGCCCCACGCTACGGCTGGGAAATGACCTGGACGTGTCCTTCCTTTGCCTTTCCTGAATAGCTGAAATATTTTCTATCCAGTCGTGTTACAACGGAAAGATAACGGCACACTGACACAGCTGAATCAGTTCCCTGTGACACACTGAATGATTATTTATTGGCATGGCCAGATATTAAAAATATTAAAGTATGATTATGTTGTAGTAAAGATAACCTCATTTTATGATCAGGGCTGTTAAAAACCTTCATTGTCAGGCTAACCCTGAGCTGCTGAGGCCTCAAAAACCAATGTCTGAAGCCAGGACTGTTGTCATCTGCCCTTCTTTCAGAGTATAAAGATATAACATGACATAACTGTGAAAGCTGAGAGTTCAACTGCTTGACAACCAGAAGAAAATTGATCAAATAAGCCGATACAAAAAGTCTGAATACTGCCTTCTGTTGATTTATATAGGAAAGATGAAAATCACTGTTCAAACCTTCATGTTTAACTGAACAGTTAACAGCCAAATTTCAGCAGAGAGCTCCAGGAAGTGATCATCCCCCCGGTTCCCTCCGCTAACAGGAAGTGATCATCCCCCCGGTTCCCTCCGCTAACAGGAAGTGATCATCCCCCCGGTTCCCTCCGCTAACAGGAAGTGATCATCCCCCCGGTTCCCTCCGCTAAGAGGAAGTCATCATCCCCCCGGTTCCCTCCGCTAACAGGAAGTGATCATCCCCCCGGTTCCCTCCGCTAAGAGGAAGTGATCATCCCCCCGGTTCTCTCCGCTAAGAGGAAGTCATCATCCCCCCGGTTCCCTCCGCTAACAGGAAGTCATCATCCCCCCGGTTCTCTCCGCTAAGAGGAAGTCATCATCCCCCCGGTTCCCTCCGCTAAGAGGAAGTCATCATCCCCCCGGTTCCCTCCGCTAAGAGGAAGTCATCATCCCCCCGATTCCCTCCGCTAACAGGAAGTCATCATCCCCCCGGTTCCCTCCGCTAACAGGAAGTGATCATCCCCCCGGTTCCCTCCACTAACAGGAAGTGATCATCCCCCCGGTTCCCTCCGCTAACAGGAAGTGATCATCCCCCCGGTTCCCTCCGCTAACAGGAAGTCATCATCCCCCCGGTTCCCTCCGCTAAGAGGAAGTCATCATCCCCCCGATTCCCTCCGCTAACAGGAAGTCATCATCCCCCCGGTTCCCTCCGCTAACAGGAAGTGATCATCCCCCCGGTTCCCTCCACTAACAGGAAGTGATCATCCCCCCGGTTCCCTCCGCTAACAGGAAGTGATCATCCCCCCGGTTCCCTCCGCTAACAGGAAGTCATCATCCCCCCGGTTCCCTCCGCTAAGAGGAAGTCATCATCCCCCCGGTTCCCTCCACTAACAGGAAGTGATCATCGCCCCGGTTTCCTCCACCAACAGGAAGTGATCTTTTTTCTTTTGGATTATAGCAGAAAATAATCTCTGTGGCAAACACTCATTTATGATACTGACACATTTTGTTCATCAAGATAATCTTCACTAATGACCGCCATTTTCATAAAAGTGTAAATACAATCACTAGAAGTACAAAGCTAACGTTAGGCTGTAAATGAACTACACCACAGCCACAAGAGAGTGAATATACCCTATAGTTTGTAAAGATGGACGTGTGAACCACTGACCTTTTTCAAGCATCGAACTAAAAAAAACACAATAAAACACAAAGACCAACTTAAAACCAGCAGGACATTAAAACCGTTCAGACCAATAGGAAAGGAAAAAGGACTGTAATAGTCGACTCTCACACTAAGCCAAAAGGAATAAAAGTGCACTTTGAGGTTTGATTTAAAACCAGGCAGTGAGGAGGACGACCCAGTATGTAGAGGCAGAACATCACAGACAAACCCCCCAGGAAGAGGACCGGTCGTTGATCCCGATGTACGTAGTGACCAAACGGTGGTTCTACAACTTCTGTGTCCGTCACCGTCACATGACGCCATTGGGCCCAAAAAGACTTTCTCCCATTGACTTCCACTGAGAAAGAGACGTCTGTAACTCAGAGGATCAAGTCCCCAGTACCAAGACTCTGATAGTCCTGATTTAGGTCATCAGGTCCTAAAAGATGTAAAATGCACGAACAGCTGAATCCAGAGTTATTTCCTTCCTCTGCTGGTGTCTACGGAGACCCGGACCGAGTCATGTGACCGAGTCATGTGACCAAGTCATGTGACCGAGCAGATGCTACTGTGTATATTGGACATGCGCACAAGGGCCCAGTAAGACCCAGAAGACCCAGAAGATCTGGGTACTTTTCAGACGGAAGTCAAGCTATTTTGACTTCATGCTCCACTGAGACACTTTCATAGGAATGAACGGGGCCCCGCCTCCAACGCTGGATCCAGATCTGTCTACACATCCATGGTTCCAGAGCTCTGGAGCTACAACTGGAAAGGCTTGGTCATCCCTGAGCTTCAACCTAAACCTGGGGACAGTCTGAAGCAGCCGGTCTGTGGATCTGAGTGCCCCTGATAAAAGATGTGGTTTTAAAAGGACTGAGAGATCAGTTGGCGTTTCTTCATTCAACGATGTATATGTTAATAGTAAAATCCCAAACCACACAGGGAGCCAGTGAGGAGAAGCCAGAATAAAGGAGATGTGCTCAGTTTACATGAACCAGTTAAAAGACGAACTGCTGCGTCCTGAACAAGATGCAGACGAGGCAGCGAGGCTGGGCTACCCAACGTAAAGACCATCACAGTAATCAAGACGTGTGCTGATAAAAGCATGCTTTACCTTTTTAAAAGATAAAAAGGACTTAACCCTGGATAAAAGACACAACTGAGTTTACGTGTTTGTCCATAATAAGCCGTAGATTCTTCACAGGAGGAAGGAGAAAAGGTCCATGTTGGGGTCGTTTCTGCCTCCCTTGGTCCAAAAATAATGACTCCAGTTTGTCCTCATTGAGCCTGAGATCATTTAAAACCATCCAGTCTGTGATGTCTTTAAGACAGGCTAGCAAACAGCCCAAAGAGTTTGGGTTTTTCTTTTTCAAAGGCAGGTCCAGTTGTGAGCTGGATCTTCCACAGAATGGACCTCAGGGGAAACTGGACCAAGTATAGAGCCCTGGGGGACTCCACATGGGAGAGGGCCTGAGGACGATCAGCCAGCTAAGATCTGAATCAGTCAAATACTGTACCTTTAAAACAAGGGCGTCAAACATACGGCCTGAGGGCCAGAACCGGCCCACCAAAGGGTCCAATCCGGCCCGCTGGATGACTTTACAAAGTGTACGAATTGCAGAAAAGAGGTTTGAATTTTTCAAGGCTCAATTCTGAAATACTTTGCCACGTTTATGACTTTCAACAGGAATTATCTCCAGGAAGCCAAAATGATGAGAAATTAACTGTATTATTAGTTATTATAGAAACTGAGACTTAAGTTAAACTTTTGACTTAAACTCGGGGAGTCAGACTTTAATGGTACGATTAACAGCTGTGTTTATTAAATGTCAAAACTGAGATTGTCACTTTTCAACGCTCAGTTTTGAGATATTATGTCACATTTAAGTGTTTATGAGATTTAAGTCCAGATTTTAAGTAAATAATGTCCAAATTTTGACATAGTAAGCCAAAGTTATGAGATATTAAGTTGAATTTATTTTAATTTTGTCATTAAATGCACGTCTGTTTGTATTCTGGGCTGTATTTTTTCATGAACTGTGAACTTGTCCTTCTTTACACTAACAGGACGGCGGTGTTATTTCTAGGCTACCATGCGGTGGTTTTACTGTCCCCCTGGACATCAGACTGGACTGGATGTGGCCCCTGAACTAAGATCAGTTTGACCCCCTGATTTAAAACCAACACAGATCTCCAGATGAGAAATTAAAACGCTGTGTTCCACCAGGATGCCAGAATCAAAAGTTAATAACGGATCAATAAAACAATTAAAATGGTGTTTCATAGATCTCAGATCATCCTGTCCTGAATATCATGTTTTTGGCTTCGAAGCTTCACTGATAAATATCTGAATGTATCTGAAGCTTTGCAGCAGGCTGACAACACACACACATCTACACACAACAAACAGCCATGTTTGTCTGAGAATAATAATAATTAATGTTGGATATGAATAATGTCATGGGTCGATTTATAGATTATTACATACTTATGTATAAATATAAAAACCTGAAGCATTTGAACACTGACTTGGAGGTGGATTACCATGGCAACGGTCACAACAACAACTTTATCCGCTCTCCATCAGTCACATTATTATTATAATAATCTTCACAGGCTTTCATTCAGGACTAAAAACCAGCTGTGAAAGCATCAGGGACCACTTCAGTAATACTGTATGTGAAGACACACTCACCTGCAGGTCAGACGGGACCAGGAGGTCAGACAGGACCAGGAGCTCAGACAGGACCAGGAGATCAGACGGGACCAGGAGGTCGGACGGGACCAGGAGGTCAAACGGGACCAGGAGGTCGGACGGGACCAGGAGGTCAAACGGGACCAGGAGGTCAAACGGGACCAGGAGCTCAGACAGGACCAGGAGATCAGACAGGACCAGGAGATCAGACAGGACCAGGAGCTCAGACAGGACCAGGAGATCAGACGGGACCAGGAGGTCGGACGGGACCAGGAGGTCAAACGGGACCAGGAGGTCACACGGGACCAGGAGGTCGGACGGGACCAGGAGGTCAAACGGGACCAGGAGGTCACACGGGACCAGGAGCTCAGACAGGACCAGGAGATCGGACGGGACCAGGAGGTCGGACGGGACCAGGAGGTCGGACGGGACTAGGAGGTCACACAGGACCAGGAGGTCGGACGGGACCAGGAGGTCACACGGGACCAGGAGCTCAGACAGGACCAGGAGATCAGACGGGACCAGGAGGTCGGACGGTACCAGGAGGTCAAACGGGACCAGGAGGTCAAACAGGACCAGGAGGTCACACGGGACCAGGACCAGGAGGTCAGATGGGACCAGGACCAGGAGGTCAGACGGGACCAGGACCAGGAGGTCAGACGGGACCAGGAGGTCAGATAGGACCAGGACCAGGAGGTCAGATAGGACCAGGAGGTCAGACAGGACCAGGACCAGGAGGTCAGATAGGACCAGGAGGTCAGATAGTACCAGGAGGTCAGATGGGACCAGGACCAGGAGGTCAGATGGGACCAGGAGGTCAGATGGAACCAGGAGGTCAGATGGGACCAGGAGGTCAGACGGGACCAGGAGGTCAGACGGGACCAGGAGGTCAGACGGGACCAGGACCAGGAGGTCAGACAGGACCAGGACCAGGAGTCTCCTGCTGAAATCAGCCTGAGCTCCCTCTCACTGTGAGTCTGACGCCGTCCAGCAGCCAGACAGCAGTCGATGTGAGTTTGCTCTCTGCTGGATAAAAGGAGCAATAGGAGCAGCCCCTTGCTTGCCGACTCCCTATTGGCTTGGTCACACAGAGTGGGCGGGGCTTGTCAACATTAGTACCCAGTGAAAAGCCATATTGAGGTAGTGTGTAGAAGAGGACACCTGGGTAAAAGGTGAGATCCAGTCATTATCAGCATGTCTAAATACATCCTGTTGGCAGCCAGCAAACAGAAGATAAATGTGTGAACGACTGAGTCTGAAGTGCAGCAAGTAAAGAAGAGGAGTAAAGGAGTAAAGGAGTAAAGGAGTAAAGGAGTAAAGGAGTGTTATCAGTGTGAAGTGCACCACAAACTACCCACAGTGTGTGTCTCAGATCAGGCTCCAGAGGAAAAGACCTGACAGGCTGTGATGTAGAGGTCTTCACCGACCTCTGTGCATATTTTATTGTTCCCTATTGATCATATGTATTAGCCATGCAGCTGTGATTTGTGCGTCAGGTTTATAAAGTGGTTCAATATTCTCACTAAATGCTTTATGGTCAACCCACCACTGTAAAACTTCACCGCTCCGTTTGTCATTCAGCTAAATGCAGCTACTCTGAAAACACACTTAATGCACGCTGAGGCTGAAAAAGGTGGATAGTGTGCTTCTGAGTGAACGCCATGTTGGATGTTACCCAACGGGATACAAAAGGAAACATCTGCGTTACTAGAAAATATTATATTGCCTATTATAGTACAGCATGAATGACACCATGATGCACTTAGCATGCAGTACGAACACCTTTCCAGTGTTTGTCCTGCCATTTATACGCCATGCAGTCTGTTCTGACTACAGTATAAAGACATCTGTGTAAATATGCTGCTCTCAGAGCCGGTGACGTCGAATAAAGACGGAGACAGTGGAGGGGACGGGTCCCTCTAACAGGACATCAACCACATTAGTGACGTTGGGGACATTTTTTCTGTACTTCTGTTGTCTCTGTACATATTTTACTGTTTACGTACTTATTTTAAGCCCAACCGTGACGTTTTTCCTAAACCTAACTAAGTGGTTTTGTTGCTTTAACCCAGCTGTGGATGTTACTGCAGTTGTGTTGCGTGGCGTTCAAATGACAGGTAAAACGTGTCCTCATGTCAAGCAGAATGTCCATGTAATGTATACAGTACAATACAATACAAATTAATTTATAAAGCACTTTAAAACAGCGTCGTTGACCAAAGTGCTGTACACATTTAAAAACAGAATTAAAAACGCATAAAAGAATTAAGACACAATAAAATCAGTCAAACAGGAAAAGACAATTAAAAACCAGCCTTTCAAACTGAGTTAAAGCCAAAGAGAAGAAATGTGTTTTAAATTCAAACGACGTTGTGTTAGTTGGTTAATACAGAAAAAAGCGTCAGCATGAAGCAGTGACAGATCCTGAGGATTTGGAGTAAATGTGTGTGGACACTGGTCCACACTGGTGCCGCTGGACATCAGTCTGCTTTTAGGTCTCATTACAGGTTCAGTACGAATGAGTCTTTAACATGTTTGGGCTGAACTGGCTGAATCAGCAGATTTTAGCAGCAGAACTCAGCTCACTGGTGGCAGCAGTGATACCTTCCTGTTAAAGCTTACTGAGATGATGATGATGGTGATGATGATGGAGGGCACAACATGAATCATTGAGGGACAAATGCTGGTAATGTCACCAATAAGACTCTGAAATGAAGACTGAGCTTGTGGTTTTCTTTCTAATCAGGACTAAAAGGGTCCGGGTCTGAGACAAAGGGGGTCTGTGTGTGTGGACTGAGTGGCATCATTGTCAGTTTCCTTCTCATAGTACAGAGTTCAGAAGGCAGACGCCATGTCAGGAGTCCCCCCTGTCTTGTCACCTGTGTTGACCCCTCACTGTGAAGAGGATTACTGCACCCCCCTTAAACCCAGCGGCTCCGCCGTCCACCAGCCTCGTCGGCCCTCCAGCGTGGCTCCTAGCCAGCGTGGCTTCTAGCCAGCCTTTCTTTAAAATGGGTCAGCTGTGGGAGTGAGGACTCACCCAGAGAGGACCAGAGGAGCAGACCGGCGGCAGCGTCAGCCATACCTCCCCGACTGTACATCCACCATCAGTCTCATCTGAACAGTCGTCCACCCTGCTGCTCTCTTCCTGCTTCCTTCTGCAAAGCATGATGGGAGCAGCAACCCCCGTCTCGTTCCTGTCGGAGGATTGGAGCCGAGCAGAGGGGGAGGGGACTGGAGGATGGTTACCATGGTGACTACACTGCTGCTGATGTGTGTGTGCTCAGACTGCTGCTGCCTTTCACTACAACACATTTCTGTTTATGTGCCAGAACAACCTCCATCATCCAAAAACTATAAAAACATATCGGTGAGCCCCTCTGATACACTGGGTCACATGATCTTACCATCAAAATAAACAAAGTCCCTGCAGTTATTATGAGGCTGCTCTCATAGAGCGTTCAGATCTATACCTACGAAGAGTAAAGCACTCCTATATATCCCTCCTCATCAGTTTGTATGTAGTCCAGGAAGTATAAAGAGCAACGAACGCCACATAGGGAGGTCAGGTTGGACGGGTGGGTCTAAAAACCGCAGACCTCCACCCAGGAGGCCGCTGTTTGTGTCCTGTATGAAACCAGAAGTCAACGCTGACAACGTTCACTTCTGTACTTACTAACAACATTTCCGTAGTTATTTCCATCTGGTCCACAGTCTAACCAAGTAGACCTCAGGGCCACTGATTAACCGTGGGCATTCGTAGGAAATGTACAAAAAAACACTTTGAGTAAGATATCATATGAATTGTGATGCATGATCATATGTTGCACATTTTCACATTTCAGTATTGCACATGTGAAATATTTGTGGATGAGGAAAACACGTGTGATAATGCACAATGCATTTAGCATACAATAAGGACGCTTTTCTTCATCATTATAGGCCATGTAGTACTGACCGCACCGTAAATCTGCGACGGTCAGAGCTGCTGATGTTGAATAAAACGTGAGAGGCTGATTATGGTGAAGTGGTCCAACAAACACAGGACTTCCAGCCAGTGTTCGGGCTCCTCACCAGATGCCCGAACCACGTCGACTAGCTCCTCTCTCTACTCCGAGTCCCTCACGGATGGCTGAGCTTCTCCCCCGTCTCTAAGGGAGACGCCTCCCTCCTCAGAAAACCCATTTCAGCTGCTTGTACCCGCGAGTTTAGTGCTTATTAATAATAATTAATTACTCTTCATTAAGTGGTTTTGTTGCCTAAAGCTAACTGCAGCCGTATTTTTGTTAGATGCTGTTTAAATGACACCTGATGCATCGTCATGACACACGTGGTTGTAATGTTGAGCGATTTAAATGTCTCCCTGTGGGATCATGTTGGGATGCAGCAGCTTGAGAAAACCTGAAAGCTGAGTTTTTCAGACCTCTGACAGCCAAAGTTATTCCTGATGACCCCTGACATGCCTCCATTTAACCCTCTCTCCTCCCCCAGCGGGTCTCAGGGGTTACAGGGTTCCTACAGCAGACACCGAGCACAGAGTTGGTTCATTCGACTGATTATTAACCCCTCAGAGACGTCAATGTTTAAGGGAGATTAGCCGAAACACAAGAAAAGTCACGCATACAAAGGGCCTGCTGTCAGGTCGGCGCTTACGCTAATCACCTCTAAGAAACACTGATTGATTGTTAGTCGGGTATCCTGTTGACTCACCCTGAATCCCCGTCGTCACCTCTGAGGACAGTTGGTGCCTTGAACCATGTTAGTGATTAGTGTGCAAAGTTAGTTTTTTACTGCCTACTGCTGTGAAGATGTGGAGCAGTTATTGCTCAGCATAATTCATGATGACTTAGAGTAAAAGTTTTAATTTTCTGTTTGCTGATCAACCAGGTAAGTAACCCGGAACCGATGTGATCTCACTGGACGAGTAGCATGACGTTCTGCGCGTCATGATGCATTTTAGGCTTTTCACACTTCATTTTACACCATGCAATAAAACCACATAGCTTTAGGAAAAACATCAAGTACGTAAACTAAGTCAAATACAAACAGAAGCTGCATAACATAAGTAGAGAACACACGAGTCAAACGGCACTAACGTAACCCTCAAAACGCCAGTCGAACATCACCAGCTCTGAGTGGAGCACATTCACATGGATGCATTTACATTGCAGTCAGTTCAGACCACACGGTGTACAACGCAGCGAAAGCAAGATCAGCGTTCTTACTGCACACTGAATGCTCGTGAATTATCATGGTGTAACTCAGACCGTTCTCAGAGGGTTAAAGAGGGAGGTGGACGTCCAGCAAACACAAGACTTACATGTGGTGAGTTGGATGAGAACGTGTTGTGTGACCACATTATTATTTAGGTTATTTGGTTTCACAGACAAAAATAATGTAATGAAGTTGGTTAATCTGATTCAGTCGTCTTACTGGGTAACTAAACATTTAACAAACAGCTTATCAGCAAAAACTACTTCAATAAAAGGTGTAAGAAAAGAAAATGAGATAAATCAAACACCACAGAGTCAGAAACTCTTTCTTTCTTTCTTTTTCTTGCTGTCTCTACTCCGTTGGCCTGATTGCTCATTGATATCATCTGTGTCAGGTGTATTTAAGTGACCTGGACCAGGACCAGGACCAGGTCTGAGGACCGAACCGGTTGCTGCTGATACTGATGTGTAGATATGTTCACTATCTGCCCAGCTGAAGACCATCTATTGTTTCTAGTAGTGAATGATTCAGTGTGGCGTATAAAAACAGCAATAAAACCGGCAGAAATTACATTATCATAACATTTCCATACAGTTGTTTATTGTCCTTTTTTGTCGGAGGACATTTTGTAGGAGAAACATAAGACTCAGTGATTCAGTACTCAGGTGTCCTGGTGAGCCGACGGCAGCTGAACTCACCTGAGGTCCAACAGAAAGGACGGTGTGGTTGCTGGTGGTGTAGCTACATCTAGTGGTGGTGAGGAGGGAGGCTGATACAGCTGCTGATACAGCTGCTGATACAGCTGCTGTTACAGCTGCTGATACAGCTGCTGATACAGCTGCTGATACAGCTGCTGTTACAGCTGCTGTTACAGCTGCTGTAACAGCTGCTGTTACAGCTGCTGATACAGCTGCTGATACAGCTGCTGTTACAGCTGCTGATACAGCTGCTGATACAGCTGCTGTTACAGCTGCTGATACAGCTGCTGATACAGCTGCTGATACAGCTGCTGTTACAGCTGCTGTAACAGCAGCTGATTGTAGGGTTAATAGTAGGGTTAATAGTCCTGGAAACACTGCTGATAAAGCATAACTCTCATCTTCAGGTCACCTGTTTAAGTTTGTGTCTAGTGTTGTGAAGTGTGGACTTGGCTCACGGGACATGACTTGTGAAGCGTTCTAGTTTGTGTTTGTAGTCAGAGTACTGACCAATCACAGTCCAGCAGGCTTTGGCTGAATGCAGGTAAACAGTCCATCAGTATGCCGACATGCAATCTGGGAACCCAGCGGCTATCGTTAGGTGATGATTTGGTTTTTTATTGGTTTAAAATTAACTTGTAAACTGGGTTCTTGTGAACAATCCAGTCATTCACGTCGTCTCTCAGCTCCAGCTCCGGTATCACATCTCAGTTTGTTAATCAGACTGTAAGCAATCAGCAGTGCACAGAAAAGGAGGTCATATCCACGGCTACACTGGAACCTGTACCGACATACAGCCCTCCAGAAGCTGATCCATCATCGGACCGATGCTGCCGGATTCTCTCATTGACTGTTGGTACCAGCCGGTGTGTCTGGCCCAGTGGTCTCATAGGTCAGTATAATGAGTCCATCATGGTCACAGTAGGTGCACCACAACAAGGTAACACAAAGGTCATATTAATGTTTTATCCAACATGTTTTCAAACAGTACTTAGGGGTTTTACAATAAAGTAAAAATGACTGAAAATAAAGGAGTAACTGGTGGGGTGACCTCCCCACTTCTGTTCCCATGAACCACTGTATGGGAACCATCCTGACCCGGCGAGGCTCAGGGTTACTGCTCTGGTGCTGAGGCTGACCTCTGACCTCTGACCTCCACATGGAAAGAACTAAGTGATAGATCCCCGCGAAGACTTTTAAATCTCGTCGCATTTTAAATCCTACAGCAAATTGTTTTTCCAGCGGACATATCTGTTAGAAAATCAGATTAGGCTGGATTCACATAGGGAAAAAACAACACGGCTAATTTCTAGCAGCCCATAGAAGGATAAAATACTGGATCTGGGGTTAAAAATAATTTAGTGTTCCTGTTTTAACTTCCGAATAATCTGCGAGCCAAGATGCTTTTAGAAAAGCCAGGTCCAGGTCTGGCGCTGCTGTGCTGTGAGATAAAGCCTGGAGATCTTCATGCTTTGGGGAGAACGTAAGCTCAGAGAGAGTCGGTGAGTCTTCAGAGGGCTCACAGCATGAGGAAAACCTCCTCCTTTCCCTGATTGGTTAACGGCCAGTAGATTCAGGGGTCAGCACCAATCAGCCCAACAATCAGCTGGAAGATTGTTTTCATCGGCGGAGGGGATGATTGGGATCATCGTGTTTCCTGACGAGGGGCTTTGTGGGTAATTGCCGCCTGCCAACAGTAATAAAGGCTTGTTAAAAATGGGTTTCAGGCCCACGCAGAATAATATTAGTCTGTGCCTGACGCCCATGTTGTCCTTCTGAAGACAGAGCTCAAGTTATGATGCGTAAATCACCAACAGAAGGTGGCCAAGGACTAAAATAATGATCCACCTCCCTCAAATAGAGAAAATGTATTTTCTTAAAACTGATGAGATGTTTGACCGGTGCTGGGCGGTGGTTCTCCAAGTAGAGACCGGGCCCCTGCTGGTGGTCCATACATAAGAACATAAGGACTCCAAAGAGGTATTTAAGGAGTGTTTTAATGATCTAAGTCCTGTTTTTGGAACTTGGAGGAGTGTAAAGTCCTGATCAAACTGATCTCGATGGACGCTGAAGCTCCTGCAGACCTGCCCACTGACCATCTCCTGTAGGAGGAAGATGCTCTTCATAAGTCAGTACCTCACAGTTTCAGTTAGTACCTGCTCAGCAGGACACACTGGAGCAAAGGATCCTAGTTATTACTACATTTATCTGTCAGGGACCACGTAAAAAAACGTAACACTGGTTTGGTTTTAGTTGGCGTGAAGATGCTTTGCTCTGTTTAATGAAGCTTGTGATGACCAGTTTTCAACATGTCCTCATACAACTGTTCATATATCTAACAATAACTTATTCCTCCTTTTTTATTGTGTTATCGAGGCATTGATGAACCTCTGAGTTAAACTGTGCTGAGTAACACCATCTATTTACAGAAGAAAAGAAACGGTCGACTCTGCAGCTTGATACTGATTCAGCTATATTTCCCTACTTTATATTTTATATTTTCCTCCCTGTGCAGCAGATGAACGAGCTCGACCGTGCTGAGAATCCGCTAAACAGCAGGGAGGCTAAACTAACGACTGATCGGGAAAATAGAGACCAAATCAGAGCTAAAAGGAGAGCAAATATTGACCTCTGTAGGTCAAAAATCACGTAATACCGCTTTAAAACAGTCCAGCCGTCAGCCAACTCAAAGACAGTCTCTAACGCTTCATCTCAGTGACCTGAATGTGTCTTCATGTCTAATGATCATTTATCATTTATTCATTCATCATTTTCAATTTCACTGTGGAGAAAACAACAAATCATACCTGTGCTAAAGAACTGAAAAAGCAAAATGAACTTATTTTATTTCATTTTATTTTAGGAACACTTTTTAAAAAAGAAAAATACAAAATGAGCACGTCCTAAAATGCAGATTGTGACACAAAAAGTGAGTTTAGCACCAAATCTGTGGCTGAAAATGATCCCAACGATTCACCGTTTCCTCCTGTCTGAGAAACACTGACTAGTAGCTACAGCGCTTCGTCGCCTCTTTTAGGGAAGTATTCAGCCTTTTATTCATGAGCCCAACATACAGAACATCGTCTTATCCTTTACATCTATTCTTGTTCAGTCAACTCATCCATGTGGTGAGTTTTCAGCAAAAATAAAAGTTTTTACTCCTTTCAAAATAAATAAAAGAAATACCCAAAATGATCAAATCGGTTGTTGTTTATTTAATACTAAATCCTGACAGCTGGTTCTTGATTTGAGGGTCTTCAGGATCATCCAGCTGTTTCCATCCAGCTGCTTCCATCCAGCTGTTTCCGTCCAGCTGTTTCAGTCCAGCTGTTTCCGTCCAGCTGCTTCCATCCAGCTGTTTCAGTCCAGCTGTTTCCATCCAGCTGCTTCCATCCAGCTGTTTCAGTCCAGCTGTTTCCGTCCAGCTGCTTCCATCCAGCTGCTTCCATCCAGCTGCTTCCATCCAGCTGTTTCCGTCCAGCTGTTTCCGTCCAGCTGTTTCCATCCAGCTGCTTCCATCCAGCTGTTTCCGTCCAGCTGTTTCCGTCCAGCTGTTTCCATCCAGCTGCTTCCATCCAGCTGTTTCCATCCAGCTGCTTCCATCCAGCTGCTTCCATCCAGCTGTTTCCATCCAGCTGCTTCCATCCAGCTGCTTCCATCCAGCTGTTTCCATCCAGCTGTTTCTGTCCAGCTGTTTCCGTCCAGCTGCTTCCATCCAGCTGCTTCCATCCAGCTGTTTCCGTCCAGCTGTTTCCGTCCAGCTGTTTCCATCCAGCTGCTTCCATCCAGCTGTTTCCATCCAGCTGTTTCCGTCCAGCTGTTTCCATCCAGCTGCTTCCATCCAGCTGTTTCCATCCAGCTGCTTCCATCCAGCTGCTTCCATCCAGCTGTTTCCATCCAGCTGCTTCCATCCAGCTGTTTCCATCCAGCTGTTTCCGTCCAGCTGCTTCTGTCCAGCTGCTTCCGTCCAGCTGCTTCCGTCCAGCTGCTTCCGTCCAGCTGTTTCCGTCCAGCTGTTTCAGTCCAGCTGTTTCCGTCCAGCTGCTTCCGTCCAGCTGTTTCCATCCAGCTGTTTCCATCCAGCTGCTTCCATCCAGCTGTTTCCATCCAGCTGCTTCCATCCAGCTGTTTCCATCCAGCTGCTTCCATCCAGCTGTTTCCATCCAGCTGTTTCCATCCAGCTGTTTCCATCCAGCTGCTTCCATCCAGCTGTTTCCGTCCAGCTGCTTCCATCCAGCTGCTTCCATCCAGCTGCTTCCATCCAGCTGCAGGTTAATGCTTCGTATTCAGCCCGACGTGGGAGAGAAACGTACTGAGCTTTAAGGTTAGTTTTGTAGACAGGCTGCATGTAGCTGCGTCAGTGACATCCAAACTACTTCTTCCTGCTTCTAGGTGTCTTTTCATGCACAGGACACATTATCTGCATTTAGATGAACAGTTTAAATCAGACCAGACTTGTCTCTTCTTTTGGAGATACATGTTTGGCTGCAGGCCTGTTCGTGTACTCTACATACGCTTTATGACTGGAGGCTGAATTCCTTCGTACTGAGCAGTTTAGCTTTCTAACGTAGAGCTGCTTCACCAAACCAGCATGAGAATCAGAGATCAGAGAAACTCATTTTAAACTGTCAACCACAGACGTAACTGCAGCTGTGCTTTACGTGCCATGAAAGCAGTTTGATCACAATGACCGACAAAACAAAAAGGTGTTTCGTGACGCTGTATTTCACATCCTTGGCCTTTGGTTCTTTTTTTTTTTTTTTACAGCCGTTTAAAAATGGAATAAGAAATGAAGGATGTGAAGGAAAACACTCACTTTTGTCGTCACAGTCAGCAGTTTCAGAGCGCCGTCGTTGCTGGTAGAAGACAAGAATACAAGCTACTGACCAATAAAGTGACCGCTGATCTGAGACCAGCCCGTGTGACCAGCTGGCTGCTGGGCCGCTTGCTTCACCCATCCTGTTAGCCAGCGCCGGTCTGCTGTGGTTTTCTGAGTGGTGCTGGACCTTTGACTGGTCCTGTGATGCAGACGGTGGACTGAGAAGAACAGTTCTTTGGGTTTTAGAACAAGAACCTGAAAACATATCGGCAGTGTGTTTGTAGTAAGTACTCAGCTAGTACTTTAGTACCAGGCGGCGTGTCTACCCAGTAACAGTCCCTCTAACCCTGGACAGCAGCAGACAGAAAATACAGCCAGCGATGACGATGATGCCGGATCACAGGCTGGATATCCAGGGAAGACACCAGCTCACAGCAGACTGTGAGCTGCTCATCGTGTCAGGACATCCTTATAGTGGTCCAAGAGAGTCCTGGGACTCCTGCTCATTGGCCAGTATCGTCCGTCCGTTGTCACTGTAGCTCCGGTTTGGCAGGAAGGACAATCTGAAAAAAAGAGACTTTGTCAATAAACTCTAATAAAATCTGATCCATACAATCTCTTTTTTCACTTTTATTGTCACACAATTTCTTCTCTGTATAGTCGAGGTTGGGACTCGCCAGAGGTCTTTATAAGCCGTATTGTTTTTTATTTATGCATAATTGATGTAGCTGATTCTTTTAATCTCAGTCACACAGTAACCAGGCCGTGCTGCAGGATATCCAACACATCCTCTGTGCTGGTCAGCTGTCTGTCAGCAGGCTGGTTGGTTATTATCTGGGAGGAGGGGCAGCTGAGGAGCTGATTGGCCCTGATGAGGATCAGCTGGCTGAAGCCTGGATCTGCCCTGGTTTCAGGGCTCAGACCCTGATGAGGATCAGCTGGCTGAAGCCTATATCTACCCCTGGTTTCAGGGCTCAGATGCTGACTCATTGTCTCTTTGTCAGAGGTGGAGGAAGTGCTGTCCTGTTTGTGGTCTAGCTGTATAGGGGGGTGTGAATCTGCAGAAGGACCATGTGAACCTCTCTGTGGGATCTGCTCACCATTTAGGTCCTTGTCAGAGTCTCTGAGTGGGTCAGGTCTGGGTGGCTTTAGCTGGTTCCTGGGTTTCCTTTTGGTTCTAGTCAGCTGCTTGGCGGCGGTGGTTGGGTTTTAGTCTTTTAATGATATAGTGAGTGTAGGGAGCCTTCCTGTCAGGCCTGTTCTCATCTGGTTTTTCCCCTCTCTCTTTGAATCACTTGTGATTATTGTGGTTATCCTTCAGGGTTAACTTTAAGATTCCCTTGGGCCACAGTTGGGTCTCCATCCCTGTTCCCCTGACAGTCCACATACAGATATAGTTTGTAAAAAAAAAGTTATTTCATTTTTCATTCGTTTTCCTACAAATGTCAACAACATGAGGGCTCAGTGTGCATGTGCTCGCCCCAAAGACACAAATGTCATCTCCTGGGTGGAGGTCTGGTGTTTTAGACCTGCTCATCCACCCCCACCTCCTCCTCATGTGGACTCTTTATGCTACAAACTGATGATGTAGGTTCAATACAGTCTATAGTCTTCTCTAGGTATGGCTACGTATAAGATAAGATAAGATATTCCTTTATTAGTCCCACAGTGGAGACATTCACAGTATGGGACCAGCCTGAGCTTTTCCTGCTGACTTTACACTGTAATGTCTCGTAATAGACCGGCACAATAACAACACAACAAATACGTTTAAAACAGGGAAAACTAACCAAATAATCAAAAAGATGTCAGTGGTGCAGTAAGAAGAGGTCAGCAGGAGAAGTTCAGGCCAAGGCGGCGTTGTACCATCGCTGTGCTATAGAAGAGTTTCAGACGAGGAAAGAGGCATGGGAAACGACAGGAGAGGAGTTAAAGACGGCGTTGTTTTTATGGGGACAATTTACTTAAAGTACATTTTTTATTACAAAATAAATACTTAACATAGCAAAAAGAAAAATATTTAATGATTTAGTTTGTGTTGACTGAGCTCAGGAAAACAGCAGAGAAACGTATTTATAATCTGAACGAATGTTTGTTTTTACAGCTTTGACAGATTTGGTTTCTTAAGTACTGCAAATACACAGATACTCAGAAATACAGATACTAACAGAAATACAGTCATTACATCGACAGTCTTTGTCCTGTAGGAACCTAAATTAGACTCCGGCCATAACATGAGGTCAGCGTGGTCACCCTGACCGTCTGACCCACTGCGTTCTGAGTCCGATCCATCAGAACCAGCACTGTGTTTCACCAGTCTGAGCTCTGGTCGTTCTGGTAGTCGCTGAAGGTCGCTGAAGGTCGCTGAAGGTCGCTGAGCTGCCACATCAGGTGACAACAGAAAGAGCACTTCTTCTTTACGTTCTTCCTCCAGATTATCTCTTTCTTGCCTTTCTGTCAGTTTTTTGGTAACAGCTGTTGGTTTCCATAGCAACAGCAGGTATAGACAGTCATCATAGCGGGTCACAGCCTGGTTTCACAGGTGAGTCAGAATATTACATCTGAGCCTTGACTGCTTTAATGACGGTCATCAGATTATGGTCAGCTCCATATACAGCACATTAAAACCTCATTTCTTCAGTTATTATCCAGAAATTATTCAGAAAGTCAGATCGCTGAGTTTAGCATCGTCTCAGTTACAGCGTCTGTAGATCGATTTGTCTAAACTGAAAATGTGAGATGAATTAAATGCTGGAAGACCTTTTCTTAGAAGCACATGCTCCAAGAAAAAAATATACTAAAACAAATGTATTAATAATTAATATTTTTGATTCATAATTTAGGAAACAACAGGGGTGAAAGTAAAATCTCATCTAATAAATTATAAATGTTAACTTTCCTCCATTTTCTGTCAGAAGAAGCAAAACAACATAATACTAATAAATTCATGTGATAAACGCTTTCATATGGGTGGTCACATGAATTTTTCCTCCTAAAATGAACGTTTCAGAAAATGCTGTCTTGACCTGCAGAAACTAGATTCAGAGTTTAGCGTCAGTGACGCGTCGCTGATGACGTAGAAGACGAAGCGAGGCGTCTCCATCCTGATCGGCTGGACGGTCGTATTATTCATATTCATCCGTAGAGTTAGAGACAAGGCTGAGTGTTTGTCAGTAGTTGTGTGTTTTATGTGAGGTGTGATGGTGGTCTGGTAGATCTGCAGTAGTTTCACTCTTCTGGTGCAGCCACATGAAACTCCAGCTAGGCTTCATGTCCATCACTTTACCTTAACTGAGTTAAGTAAGGACAGCCCTCTGTCTCAGGTACAGATAGAGTCTGGATCTCTGAATCAATGGGAACCACTGATCTATGGTGAAGGACATACAGCAGAAGATGTGAAACAGCAGAGCCTGAATGCATCAGATGAAGGTTAGCACGGCAGATGAACTGAAATGTTCTGGACACCCCTGAATGCACCATGAGTGAGCCCACATGATGCTCAGTGATATTCACTTAGGCGAGTTTGAATTGTGCAAATCAAGATTTCAGGTTCAAACATTGCAACACAGCCTGTGGTCAGAGGCTTCGAGGAGTTCAACCACAACGGTGCTACGAGTCACGAGATGAAGTTAGAGTTAATGACCTGGCAAGACTCGGCCCGGAGGGGAAAACAAGGACGTGATGATAAACACTCAGATTTCCAGCATCCAGAACAGAAGCAGCATCTCAGCATAACGACATCTCTGAGCAGGAGGTGAGGAGGTCTAACCTCAGAGGAACCCGTCAGACGGAGTCAGGTCTGTTCCCTCAGGTCGTTGCATTAAAGTATCTCTCTGCCTGCCGCTCGATCATCCACAACAGAGCAGAGACAACATGAACTTAGAGGATTTTCCAGATCAGGGTCACAAAGGGGCTGCAGGACACCAGTGCTGATGCCAAAGCAAAACTTTTACCTTAAGGGACCCCTTATCTATTACTGAGTAAACTGACTACAGGACATATTTTATAGATATTTCATATTATATTCAATGTATAACAGTAACAGTGTAGAACAACTGATAATCAGTAACTGCAGGCAGTTTTTGAATACTGCATCAGAGAGAAGTTTTCCTTTTTATTTTTAGGTTGTTTTAATACGATTCCCTGTATTGTAGCTTTCATTCCTACTTAACAGGCTTCTTCATTGACACTCAGAGTTTTCTTCTCCCTGAAACTTTCTGTCATCTCTGGGAGGACGAGGCCGTTTAATGGAGGTCTTCACCGCGTCATCGTCCTGTCAGTTATTTTAAATCAATACTTTAAATAATAATCAAAGCTTTAAAAATACCAGTATAGTTTATTTTTTTAAATAGATGCTTAACACCCTGATACATGCTGAGGATGTTGTGGTGTAATTCCCTGTTATGAACACTGGGTGTCACTGTGTTAACAGCTGACCAGCCACAGGTGCTGCACACAGGTAGGTGGGAAGAGTTCAGTCGGGGTAAATGGTTTCTGAGCACAGTGGCGCTGACGGCTTGTCTGCCGTGTTGGACTGTTATTCTGAAACCAAAGAACGGCCTGAAGGTCGGCTTTGCTCAGCACGACACGCAGCAAAGGTCGACATGGATGGATAAAGCACTCGGTCCAGTCCAGGTCTAATCAGCTCAGTAGCTTACACACCCTGAAAGTCACGAAGGCCTCAGGACCCCCCGTCAAGCTTCAATAACCCCTCGTTGGGGTCGGGACCCCCAGGTTGGGAACCAGTGTGCTCATACAGTGAGTCTCAAAGACAAAGACTCTCTCTATGGTGGGTCGCATCAGTGCCAATAAGATGAGATTCTTTATCTTTTCCAGATTATGTTTTTGACAAGATCATTTTTTACACTGTTGATACAATAATTCTGCCTTTTATCTGGAGCTTTAAAGCTCAGTGAAGTTCAACCCAGAGGAGCAGCAGCTCTACTCCGAGTCCCTCACCTTATCTCTAAGGGAGACGCCAGCCGTCCTCCTGAGAAAACCCGTTTAGGCCGCTGGTACTCGTGATCTAGTTCTAGTGACTGCTAAAGTCAGTAACTTAATTGCTGTAGACTAGCAAACCCCAGTTCATACCCTGGTCCATCTCAACCATGGTCCCCCATCGCTCCCACATATGACCTTTGACAACTGGAGGCTAAAAGCTACAGTTGCTTTGAAAGACCTGTATATTAACAAGCAATTTGCCTTGTTTGCTGTTAAAAAATAAGATTAGGAATGATGTTCGACAGCGTGTGTCCTAGTTTTGAGTCTCTCCCTGAAGAAAGACCGACTTTTGTTGGGCCCACCTGAATTTAAAAAGCTGGACTCGGCCTTTGTTCACATATCTTCTGAGCAGGTGGATTGTACGACAGATTCTTTGAAACAGTCTGGGAGGAGGAACCGGGTACGGAGATCGGGGAGGAGGAACCGGGTACGGAGATCGGGGAGGAGGTCTGGGAGGAGGAACCGGGTACGGAGATCGGGGAGGAGGTCTGGGAGGAGGTCTGGGAGGAGGAACCGGGTACGGAGATCGGGGAGGAGGTCTGGGAGGAGGAACCGGCTACGGAGATCGGGGAGGAGGTCTGGGAGGAGGAACCGGCTACGGAGATCGGGGAGGAGGTCTGGGAGGAGGAACCGGGTACGGAGATCGGGAAGGAGGTCTGGGAGGAGGAACCGGGTACGGAGATCTGGGAGGAGGTCTGGGAGGAGGAACCGGGTACGGAGATCGGGGAGGAGGTCTGGGAGGAGGAACCGGGTACGGAGATCGGGGAGGAGGTCTGGGAGGAGGAACCGGGTACGGAGATCGGGGAGGAGGTCTGGGAGGAGGAACCGGGTACGGAGATCGTGGAGGAGGTCTGGGAGGAGGAACCGGGTACGGAGATCTGGGAGGAGGTCTGGGAGGAGGTCTGGGACGAGGTCTGGGAGGAGGAACCGGGTACGGAGATCGGGGAGCAGGTCTGGGAGGAGGTCTGGGACGAGGTCTGGGAGGAGGTCTAGGAGGAGGTCTGGGATGAGGTCTGGGAGGAGGAACCGGGTACGGAGATCGGGGAGGAGGTCTGGGACGAGGTCTGGGAGGTGATCGGGGACGAGGTCTAGGAGGAGGTCTGGGACGAGGTCTGGGAGGAGATCGGGGAGGAGGTCTGGGACGAGGTCTGGGAGGAGATCGGGGGCGAGGTCTGGGAGGAGGTCTGGGACGAGGTCTGGGAGGAGGTCTGGGACGAGGTCTAGGAGGAGGTATTGGGTGAAGGCGGGTTCACCTAGACAGGTCTCCAGTCCATCACAGGACACATAGAGACAGACAACCATTCACACTCACATCCACACCTACGGGACATTTTGAGTGATCAATTAACCTAAACAGCATGTCTTTGGACTGTGGGAGGAAGCCGGAGTACCTGGAGAAAACCCACGCTTACACGGGGAGAACATGCAGACTCCACACAGAAGAGTCCCAAGCCGGAATCGAACCTGCGACCCTCTTGCTGTGAGGCGAGAGTGCTAACCACTGCACCACCGTGCAGCCCCTGTACAATACAATACAACTTTATTTATAAAGCGCTTTAAAACAGCATCGTTGAACAAACTAAGACACAATAAAATCAATCAAACAGGGAAAGACCATTAAAAACCAGCCTCTCAAGCTGCATTAAAGCCAAAGAGAAGAAATGATTTAAAAACAGGAAGTGAGTCGGCCTGACGTGGGGCGGCAACTCAACTTCCTGTTTGACCTCGGAGCGGCAGAAGGCGGCCGATGTGCCGACCTGAGGGTCCGAGAGGGAGCGTACGGTTCGGGACGGATACCGGGGGGCGAGGCCACGCTCACATTTAAAAACCGATAAAAAATCATCATCTGATCTAAAATGGCAGCCAGTGAAGTGAAACTAAAATTGAGGTGATGTTGGTCAAATGTTTGAGCCGGCTCGTCCCACAATAAAGTCCACTGCAGTGATCTAAAGGACCTGGATTAGAACCTCAGATGAAGTCTGAGTGGGTCCAGTAGAAGCAGAGACTCTGCAGTGGAGCGTTTCCTGGTTTCTGAGTTTTGATGCGTCCACCATTGTTAATACTGAGCGACTGCTTCGCCCATCCAGAGTTCATGGTTTGTTTTATTGCTCGGTCTGTTTATGGGCTGATGGTCTGCTGTGTTTCTCGGTGTTTCACTCGGTTTGGTCTCAGGAGTTAAAGAGAGACGACAGTCTTTGTCTTGAAAGTCGAGGGTTTGGAGATGAAACGTCTACGTGAGGACGAGATCTGCAGACGCCATGCATTTACCACCCAGAGCAGAACTGATGCAGGAGGAGGAGGAGCTGACATGTTCATGGAGGCAAAAAACTGGGTCTCTAAAAGCAAGTGATGCATAATTAATACGGCCGAGTGTCCGCAGTCCAGCATGTCAAAACAAAAGCACATCAGACTGTAATGTACGGCAGCATACACCCGGTAATCGGTCCACACTTCAGGTTCTGATGTTACATAAACTACAGCTGACATACTTGGGTTCTGACTCCCAGCTGACCCGTCCAACATATTTGTTGCCCTGGAATCAGTGAGGTCCTGCTCGGCCCAGATCCAGACTGTCTTCATGAATCCACGCTGCCAATTAGCTGCTGAATTTCCCTCGAGAGTCGGAGCGGCGCTGCGGTCCCTACTCACCGCTCTGCTAGTGTGGACATGAAGCCGTGATTTTATTTATTTTATTCAGTAAAAGTATTTAGACTTTAACTTCTCTGTGCCTTTCTGCCTGGGTAAATGCTCTTGGTGTTTCATGAAGTAGTATATGTAGTTTGTGTAGTAATGGGCTAAAACAGAAAGCTGCAGTTGAGCAGCTCCTGCAGTAATATCCTCAGGGTTCATGTGGGAAAAACTCACCGTATCTTTCCTCCCCATCAGCTCCCAAACGTGAGGCGCTAAGACTGAAATCTGATTATTTAATGTCCCTGAAAGATATTAGTGCTAAATTAAAGGAACACAAACCTCTGCTGTATCTCCTGTGGATCTGTCTTTAGGTCAGGCTGCAGATCATGTGACGGGACGGAGAAATATGACAAGGTTCATGACTTTTTATGGGTTTAACAGCAACAACAGGAGTGTACCTCAGATAATACAGTCTACAGGCAAAGATTAATTACATTAAGGATATATGTAATATTTCTTGGTAGGACTGTCAATCGATTAAAATTTTTAACCTTGATTAATCGCAAATCAATAACATTTTTATCTGTTAAAAATGTCCCTTAAAGGGAGATCAGTCCAGTATTTAATTCTCTGATCAACATGTTACTGGACGAATATGCTGCTTTATGTAAATGTATGTATATATTTATTATAGTAAATCAATACCAACACTAATCAATACCAGATATTGTCCAGAAACCCTCCCAGGTTCTGACTTTAGCATCAACAATCTGCTCCAATCAGAACATGGCAAACTGCAGCCCAACAGGCAACAACAGCTGTCAGTGTGTCAGAGTGCTGACTTGACTAGGACTTGATCCAGACTGACTGGGACTATCAGAAAGTGGGCATGTCTGTAAAGGGGAGACTGGTGGGGACCCAGAGAACCCATTTACATCCACACATCTGGAGGTCAGAGGTCAAGTCTGGAGCCTCATTTAACCTCCTTCACTACCAGCTAGTCTGACCTGGTTGGTACTGATGGATCCATCAGGTTCTCTAGTTTCAGATGAGACCAGGATGTAGTAGTAGTAGTAGTAGTAGTAGTAGTAGTAGTAGTAGTCTGACCTGGTTGGTACTGATGGATCCATCAGGTTCTCTAGTTTCAGATGAGACCAGGATGTAGTAGTAGTAGTAGTAGTAGTAGTAGTAGTAGTAGTAGTAGTAGTCTGATCTGGTTGGTACTGATGGATCCATCAGGTTCTCTAGTTTCAGATGAGACCAGGATGTAGTAGTAGTAGTAGTAGTAGTAGTAGTCTGACCTGGTTGGTACTGATGGATCCATCAGGTTCTCTAGTTTCAGATGAGACCAGGATGTAGTAGTAGTAGTAGTAGTAGTAGTAGTAGTCTGACCTGGTTGGTACTGATGGATCCATCAGGTTCTCTAGTTTCAGATGAGACCAGGATGTAGTAGTAGTAGTAGTAGTAGTAGTCTGACCTGGTTGGTACTGATGGATCCATCAGGTTCTCTAGCTTCAGATGAGACCAGGATGTAGTAGTAGTAGTAGTAGCAGTAGTAGTAGTAGTCTGACCTGGTTGGTACTGATGGATCCATCAGGTTCTCTAGTTTCAGATGAGACCAGGATGTAGTAGTAGTAGTAGTAGTAGTAGTAGTAGTCTGACCTGGTTGGTACTGATGGATCCATCAGGTTCTCTAGCTTCAGATGAGACCAGGATGTAGTAGTAGTAGTAGTAGTAGTAGTAGTAGTCTGACCTGGTTGGTACTGATGGATCCAACAGGTTCTCTAGCTTCAGATGAGACCAGGATGTAGTAGTAGTAGTAGTAGTAGTAGTAGTAGTAGTAGTAGTAGTCTGACCTGGTTGGTACTGATGGATCCATCAGGTTCTCTAGTTTCAGATGAGACCAGGATGTAGTAGTAGTAGTAGTAGTAGTAGTAGTAGTAGTCTGACCTGGTTGGTACTGATGGATCCATCAGGTTCTCTAGTTTCAGATGAGACCAGGATGTAGTAGTAGTAGTAGTAGTAGTAGTAGTAGTAGTCTGACCTGGTTGGTACCGATGCAGTCGGGTTAGCATTAGCAGTCACATAAAGGTGCAGCATGTAGGATGTGGTGGCATCTAGTGGTGAGGTTGTAGATTGCAACCAAATGAAAACTCTCCCATGTACGAAACATGTAGGGGAACTAAACATTCTTAGTGACGTGAACGGTCCAACATGGAGCCAGAGTCTGGTCGGTCTGTTCTGGGCTACGGTAGAAAGATGGCAGCCAGCTCCGTGAAGGGAGGACCAGCCATGGACGTATGACGAGAACTGGATCCGGTGTTGGTGGCGGGGCCCTGTTCGTTCTGATATACGCAGTAGCCTCCACTCGGTCAAATGACTCGGTCACATGACTCGGTCACGGGGTCCCAACATCACGGCTTGTGTTGTGGTCACGGTCCGGGTCTACGTAGACATCAGCAGAGGAAGGAAATAACTCCGACCTGATGATCTAAATCAGGGCTATCAGAGTCTTGATGCTGGGGACTTGGTTCACCTCTAAATAAATGATCCTCTGAGTTACAGACGT
Source organism: Pterois miles (assembly GCA_947000775.1). Lineage (NCBI taxonomy): Eukaryota > Metazoa > Chordata > Actinopteri > Perciformes > Scorpaenidae > Pterois > Pterois miles. Next base: position 1,021,669 of record CAMQGK010000229.1, read on the forward strand.
CTCTTTATCAGTGGAAGTCAATGGGAGAAAATCTGTTTGGGCCCAATGACGTCACATGACGGACACAGATGTTGTAGATCCACCGTTTGACCACCACGAACACCGAGATCAATGACCGGTCCTCTTCCTGGGGGGGTTTGGGACCTGAACCTGATATAGATGTAAACGGCTCAATCTAAGGTAGCAGAAACAAAACACTTCTCATTGTCAGGTGATTTTACACTGAAGAAAACATACCATACTTATTGATCCTATATTCCATTACTCCCAATAGAGCCCCTAAATCCTACACACTGGCCCTTTAATCCAGTTGACGGTAGGTAGGTCACTAGTCTGGATTACACACTGCATCATTTCACGTGTGAGTGGAGGCCATTTAAATCCAGTGTGGCGGACTCCGCCACTCAGCCTCAATGAAAACTGCCATATAAAGAGGTTATTCCTGGATGGGAATACATGAAATGGATATTGCTGGAAAAAATGCAGACTATAAATAGTGTTAAAATGGGGTCCATGTCACAGTAATCTGAGTCTCCACCCCTGAAACAGAAACAGATTTAAGGTTCCCATGAGAGAAGCTGGTTTCTCCTCCTGACCAGGCGGGAGGCTTCGCTCTTCCCTTTTCATTTTTATCATAACTGACAGCTGACGCAGCCTCACAGAGCAGCCTTCAAACTGCACAAAATGAGGGAAAATGACCAAAAGTGCACATGTACTGCAGGAGAAATCCCGCTCACCTTTTCCTCTTTTTTCTCCAAGTTGAACGGTGAAAAAGCAGAAAGCGAGACAGATTAGAGGAGACACATGAGGGAAAGCTCTGCCAGGAATTAAACTCAACTATCTGAAGCGTTAGCGCTGCGGTTTCTTCATGAAAATGATGTTAGAAGTTTTGATTTAACATTTGGGGAAATTGCAGTACTCTGTGCAGTAAGTCCGAGTGTTTCTGTTATAGGTGAACAAACTGCTAATGCTAAGGATGAAACTTTACACAGTTAAAAGCTGCTTGACTGGATGCCAGCAGGGAAGATGTGTGCAGTGTATGGGACTCATATTTAATGTGTATGTGTTCAAGTGTCATATATCATCTGATATATGGAGTCAAAACATCTGCTGCCGCCCTCACGGGTAAGATTTAAGGATAACATGCTCGTGTTTAGCTGATGAGCAATACCATATAAGTAAGTCCAGCACAGTGACCTGCGTCTCAACTGAATGTGAATTCATTTGTGGTGATAAGAAGCATAAACAACATCTTTTCTCTATAAGTGGTATATTAGCATTTTGGTCAGATTCTATGTATGAATCTTAAGCTGCAGGATGAAGCTGAATCCAAAACGCTCCAGATGTGAAGGAAAGCTTTAATTTGACAATGTTAAATGTACGCATGAATTTGTTTAGACATTGCATGCAAGTTTTCACATAATGCTGTGCAGGGTCAGATCTCTGGGATAAGCAGGGTTTTGTTATGCCTCATAAAATGATAAAAAAAACCTAAATCATACTGCAGGAGGGTCTATTTGAGGATTTCTGCATGACAATTTGATTAAAATAAACTCAATAAACTTCTAATCTTCCTGGAGGCAGTAGGGACAGCTGTTGCTGCCAGATGTTTTCCCTGATAGTTGTCTGTAAAGTGCAAACAGGAAGTGCCAGTAGCTAAAGGAGGCTGACTGAGGTTGAAGTTGCTCCACGTTCATCCTCATCACTTTTCAACGGACCTCGTGTGCAGCGTTGAATAACACTTTTTGAAGCGACAGACGACACAGTCGGTGCTAATGGGCCGAAGGGATTTTACTCTCTTCTTCCATTAGATCTGCTGAGGCTGTTAACTGTAAACCTACGTCTTTAAGTTAACTTTCCTTTTGTTGTCCTGTCCTGATGTGTTAAATAAAGGTGCTACAGTGTGTATGTATAAGTATTAGTATGTCTTACTTCTACTATTATGTAGAACTTATACATGTGTGTATGAGGAATATATAAATCAGGACAAAACAATTTAATGCAGAACTATAAGATCTGAATGCATATGTTTTGGGACATAGATAAAAAGGGCAGTTTAGCATATACGGATATATATGGATCCTTCATGTAGGATCCTTATTGTTGCTCAGCATGTTCATATCTCATTTCAGTCTGCTCTCATACACCATTCATAGCTGTATCTACAAAATTAATGCTCTGTAATTTATGCATTTTGGATGTAGCACATGTACTCATGAACCGGAGTGATAAACGGAGAGTAGGGAGGAGGTCGGGTGGATGGTGGGCCTAAAAACACCGGACTTTCACCCAGGAGACGACGGTTTGCAGCCAGAAGTCAGCGTTGGTTTATCTGTCAGCTAGTTTCTGTCCTGAAGTTTCACCCCTTTCACGGTTATTTTAACCCAAACCGCCATCTTTTCCAAAACCAAACTAAGTGATTTTGTTGTCTAAACCAAAGTCACAAGCCGACATTGACACAGTTGCTGGAAAACACAGGAAAAAAGAGGAATAACTATGGTCATACGGGCTGATGTACGAGGATACGTTGCACATTTTAGTTAACTGCTCAAATTCTGCTTTCTTTATCAGTTGCCAGCGTAACATCTGTCTCCAGATGGAAAACAGCCTTCAGGTGAACTCTGGTCCATTTACAGCTATTCTTTGTTCATGTGCTCGGTACCTGTTAAATAACCCAATACATACATAATACACTGCTGTAGCAGATCTGTCTTTCAGAAAACCAGGACATGGACATATTGGGGTTTATATAACTTGATTGTACAAATGTGAAATAAAAGGGAAAATAAACTGTTTCCTAAATATCAGTGAACCTTTTATTTGGTATCAAATATAAAAGCATCTGGGGTGGTTTGACACGCTTTACTGAAAACTCTGTAGAAAATAATTACCAGGACGTTTTCTTCAACGCTAAAACTAAAAATTCTGTAGTTGTACAGTATATCCTCTGTTCCTCGCCAAATAGCAGGTCCAACCTTTATTTTCTGAAGGGGAAATAATCTGGTGACCGCCTGAGGCTGAACCTGGGGTTAACGCTACCTGACCGCCACTGAAGTATAAACACCGGTAAAATTATAATACCAAACTGGCTTTAGTCGCAAAATGAGTCAACAAAATATTCCTGCATATCTGGTAACGTTAACATGAACGAAACCGATTTCCAACTAAAATTATATTAAGCTGACGTTAAAGTCAACTCAGTATCGCTAATGTTAGCTTAGTGTCTTTAAATGTTGAAGTCAACTCAGTAACGCTAACGTTAAAGTTAGCTCAGTAACGCTCACGTTAAAGTTAGCTCAGTAACGCTAACGTTAAAGTTAGCTCAGTAACGCTAACGTTAAAGTTAGCTCAGTAACGCTAACGTTAAAGTTAGCTCAGTAACGCTCACGTTAAAGTTAGCTCAGTAACGCTCACGTTAAAGTTAGCTCAGTAACGCTAACGTTAAAGTTAGCTCAGTAACGCTCACGTTAAAGTTAGCTCAGTAACGCTCACGTTAAAGTTAGCTCAGTAACGCTAACGTTAAAATTAGCTCAGTAACGCTAACGTTAAAGTTAGCTCAGTAACGCTAACGTTAAAGTTAGCTCAGTAACGCTCACGTTAAAGTTAGCTCAGTAACGCTAACGTTAAAGTTAGCTCAGTAACGCTCACGTTAAAGTTAGCTCAGTAACGCTAACGTTAAAGTTAGCTCAGTAACGCTCACGTTAAAGTTAGCTCAGTAACGCTAACGTTAAAGTTAGCTCAGTAACGCTAACGTTAAAGTTAGCTCAGTAACGCTAACGTTAAAGTTAGCTCAGTAACGCTCACGTTAAAGTTAGCTCAGTAACGCTCACGTTAAAGTTAGCTCAGTATCGATAACGTTAAAGTTAGCTCAGTAACGCTAACGTTAAAGTTAGCTCAGTAACGCTAACGTTAAGTCCTTTACATAAATCATTCTAGTCAGACATCGTTGCTTTTTTTACCACAGAAGTGAGAAAAGTTTGTCTGATTTCTAAATTTGAACTAAACGTTGTCGTGTGTGATGGTCTCTGATTCTTTCAACTTTTGCGCTAGTGGAGATTTTTGTTCCCACAATGCAATGCAAATTTAAACATACAGGAATAACTCTTAATCAAAATTCATACAGAAAATACCCTCATATCAACGTGGCCTGTGTTTTCACTGACTTTTCTGAGTGGTTTGTGGGTAATGAAGTTCTAACTGAGTTTTAAGAACACAAACAAACTTATTAAATAATTCATGTACAGAGGTGCTTCAATGATGTGATTGTTCAACTTTTCTCCTAAAACACCCCCACAAATGTTCATATTCATACACAGCTGATACGTTATGCTGCTCAGGGTTACTTCAACAAGAGTACGACATGTTTTATTGAATGCATGTGTAACATGCTCATATTTAGAGCTTTCTGCTCAAACCACTCAGTGAAGGTCAAGGAGGAATCGTGGTCTTGGTTCAGTATTTCAAGTCAACTTGAATTAACTCCGACCTGATTCCTGAATCAATCCAATGCTAACCCTCTGGTTTACACCCAACCACCCACCTCGACCAACGCTCCCTGCATTGGGACTACAGGTTGCCACAGTTACATTTCCTCCACAACAAATGAGTTGTGCATGAATGTAATTTGAAGGGGACAAGTTCACATTCTTGTGGGGAGGTTTTCGACCTCGGACTCTCATTCTGTGTTTATTTGTAATCCGGATGCCTGTTTCCCCGACTTTCCTCCTCAGTATTATCTAGTAATACTGACCCTTCGCCTGGTGGCTGACAGACAGACAGACAGACAGACAGACAGTTAGACAGACAGACTGACTGTTTGGACTGTAAACACACCAGCTGTCCACAGAAAACACAGAAAACAGCAGAAGTTACTGAACACTTTCTGTTTGTATTTCTGTTTGTGGGGGGTGTGTGTGTGTGTGTGTGTGTGTGTGTGTGTGTGGATGTGTGGGGGGGGGTGTCTGTGTGTGTGTGTGTGTCTGTGTGTGTGCATGTGTGGGAGTGTGGGGGGGTGTCTGTGTGTGTGTGTGTGTCTGTGTGTGTGCATGTGTGGGAGTGTGGGGGGGTGTCTGTGTGTGTGTGTGTGTCTGTGTGTGTGCATGTGTGGGAGTGTGGGGGGGTGTCTGTGTGTGTGTGTGTGTCTGTGTGTGTGCATGTGTGGGAGTGTGGGGGGGTGTCTGTGTGTGTGTGTGTGCGTGTGTGTGTGTGTGTGCGTGTGTGTGTGTGTGTGTGTTGGTATTACTCATGTTGTGGGGACATCTGTGTATGCAGTCACATTGTGGGGACTCACCTTCGTATTGGGACATACTGGATGCCTCCATATGATGTAAGACATTATATTTTAGGGTGAAGACTTGGATTAGGGTTAGGTTAAGGTTAGGGTAAGTTATAGGATTAGACAGGTAGTAGTAATAAAGTTAGGGTTAGGGTAAGTCTCCAGGACATGAATGTAAGTCAATGTAATGTCCTCTAAAGTCATGGAAATACGACTGTGTGTGTTTTTGTCAGCATTACTCATGTTGTGGGTCCATCTGTTTGCATAATCACATTGTGGGGACTTGATTCTTTTTGGGGACAAAATGAACGTCCCCATAACGTAAATCCTTATATTTCAGGCTTGGATTCCTGGAAAGATAAGATAAGATAAGATAAGATATTCCTTTATTTGTCCCACAGTGGAGAAATTTGGAGAAATGAATGTAAGTCGATGTAATGTCCTCTAAAGTCATGGAAACATGACTTAGATTGAGGGTCAGTTTGAGTAAAGGTTAATATGTGGTCAACACTCAACTGAACTCAACCCACTGAAGAGCATGTTGAATCTTGTTGAAGTGAACGGGGCTTCATGTCAACAGTATTTACTGATGTACATTTCAAGAAGGACTTACAGTATCAAGCTCATTTTCAGGTTCAGACCTGTATTTTGTGTTTCTACTATGTTAACGTGCTTTAAAGTTTGATAAACACTTTATTTTTCTCATACTGGCTGTACTGTGGGGGGTCATCAGTATATTACTGGTGGACTGTATGGAGTAACGTTATAGAAGACTTTTCTAGTCTGACACCCAGACCACATGTCATCAGGGGTAAAAACTGCACTTTTTCATAAAATATCATGAATTGATTTAAAGGTCCCATATTGTAAAAAAACTGAGATTTTTATGGCGTTTATAATTTATATAACACACTAAAGGAAACTGAAATGCCCAAAACCATGAGGTGTCATTTAAAGAGCTGTATACGACAGACTTTCCTTCCTTGCCATACTGCTCAAAAAAGAAATCAAACTTCATAAAATCATCAGGTTCCTGGGAGTGCAGCTCTCTGCGGACCTCTCCTGGACCGGTACCACAGCGGTGGGGAAGGAAGCCCAGCAGCGACTCCACCTCCTGAGGCTGCTCAGGAGAAACAACCTGGAGGAGAAGCTGCTGGTTCTCCAGATCCACCATCCAGAGCATCCTGGCGTACTGCATCACAGCGTGGTCCGCGGGGAGCTCAGCAGCAAAGGGGGGTCGACCCGGACCAGAACCTGGTCTCTGCCCAGCCTGGAGGACACGGCCAGCTCTGGCTACCTCAGCAGAGCTGTCAGCATCCCACCCAGTAACCACCTGTCTGACCCGCAGACCTCGGGCCGGCGCTACAGGTCCCATAAACCTGGTCAGCAGGTTCAGGGTCAGCTTCTTTACCAGAGCATTACTGCAATAACCAATCACAATCAATAATCATACAACTGCTCCTTTAATCTGCTCATCTCACTATGTGCAATAACATCCTGTGTGCAATATTCAGTGTACTCGTACATAATTTCTTATTTAAATTGTACATAATCTTGTGTTTACATTTCTATGTTTTCAATACTTTCTACATTGCTTTAACATAGTTGTACATATTTAATTATTATTTAAGTATTTATTCTGTATCTTTCTCTTCTTAAAATGCACCAAAGGAGTTGAGCTCTATTTTCGTTGTATGTAATGCAATGACAATAACGGTGGTTCTAAAACTTAATTCATGATCCTTCACAGCATGTTAAACATACTGAGAGCCCAACGTCCAAACAGCTTCCTAAAAGACGATTTAACTGAAGCAAACTGGACTGAATTATAGCCTCATTGCTCCTTTGGGGGAAATTTGCTCAGCAGACAGAGTTTAAAGTAAAAACACATGATAAGAATGATGAAATCAAATGAACAAAACAAATCCGAAGAAGGCCTGAACCTCATTCCCAAAATTCAATATCATCTGATCTGCACAGCGCTCACGCTTACTGCCAGTGTTTATGGCAGATTTAACCTGAGCTGTTGAGCAGACGGAGAAAAGGAAAGTATGAGATTCACCTGAAGGCAAAGTCAGCAGGTAAATGATGGAGACTTGGCAGCATGCTCTGTTTTAAGATGAACCCTTGTTATATACTGTAATTACATATAGGAGCTGAAGTGTTTCATAGCCACACACAGCTATTCAGTTTCCTGAGGTTCACAAATAATAACAGCAGCAACAATGAGAGGAACGAATATATGACTCACTTCAACCAGAGGAAATACGCTCAAAACACAGGGGATTATGGGTAGTGGAAGATCGTGTGATTATCAGAAGGCGCTCATACTTGGAAAGTTAAGCAGAAATAACATGAATCATCAGATTTGTGTCATTCAGTCTTTGCTAAAACGTCTAACCTGACTAACTCCAGTAAACAGCGGGATTGGTGTGATGGGTAGTCTGCTCCATCAGCGCCCAAAGAAACCAAACGCAGCTAAATGCAGCAGAGCTGACATTTCAAAACCTATCAGGACTGTTTTAAGGTGTGATCACACCCACATTTATCCATTTCTCCTCCTCATGCTGTTGGTGACATCAGCTGGAAGAGAGGCCGGTAGGTCAGCGTTTTAAAGGTAACAGTGAGGGACTGAACCTCTTCACCCAACGACGGGAAACCGTGATTATGCCAAGACCCCAGAAGCCCCATCGGAGGTCTTTGATGCAAAGTTCAATCTGAAATGAAGTTAGGATTTATTTTCCTGCTCTGAGTTGTTTTAGCAGAATCTCAGCATCAGGCCGACAGTCAGCTGAGGTGAAGTCCTGATTGAACCCGTCAGCATGGACGGCCAGGAGGTGGAACAGGTTCAGTCATTCAGATACCTCAGGACACTGAGGAGGTAGACCCAGATAGACCCACAGCACACGGTGTTCAAGTAACTAATGTACACATTACTTCCAGTTATTTTAGCCCAAACCAGCATCTTTTCCTACACCTCACCAAGTGGTTTTGTTGCCTAAACCTAACCACGTCATTTCCTGTGCAGACGGAAGTTTATTTTGAAAAGACTGTATGTCTGTGATGAATGTAAATTGTCTGGATGTTTGTCATTGTCACTAATAACATTAACTCACTATGTTGTCTTCATACCAGGAATCTAGTCATCATTAATCAATTTAATCATTGTTATCATATCTCTATTTACATTACAAACATCAGTGCTTAAAGGCCAAATGTGAAGCCTCACGTTTCACATCAGTGAAATAACATCCACAAGGTCTCCTGTGACCAAAATCCTTTCCAAAGACAGAAAACAAAGTAAGCCTTTTGTCTGTCAGAGGAAAGAGGGACTGACTAATTGAATTTCAAAGAGCTGATTGGTCCAGGTGGGTCCATTCTGCTGCCCAATCCGTCACCGAGGAAACCGTTTCAGCCAAGAGGCCGAGAGACGAGTTTCATTTAGTCACCGATGAGTTCAGAGACACCGATGCCACCGAGGCAACACTCTCATACTTATCATGTTTCATACCTGTTGTTATTATTATAGATTTTCATGTTTTACTCTCACACATTCTTCCTTTATCCTCTTGTTCTAGTAAAAAAATGTGATAATCCTGTTTTTTTAGAGATGAGAGAAAGGCAGGAAAAAAAGAAGAGAAACATGATAGAAATCTTCTGGGTGGGAAAAGAGAGAGAGCTGCAGAGAGGAGCAGCTGGAGGATTTAGGGTTTCAATCAAACAATAATAAATCATATAAGCCTCATAATAAATCACAGACTGGACTGTTTACTCCTATGGCCTGTCTGGCTAAACTAAATGTCTGCGCTTGACGAAACCTGCTGAAAACATGCGCTGCAGTCGGTACTATCATAATCCCAGCAGGACGACTCATCGTTATCAGGTTTTAATCATTTTAACATGACGTGGCTCTATCCTGGGACGAGAAGGGGGGGGGATAAACCACAGGAACGACGGGAGGTCCTCTCTATTCACCCCAAACACCACCCCAAATAACACCCATATTCACCCCAAACACCACCCCAAACACCACCCATATTCACCCCAAACACCACCCCAAACACCACCCATATTCACCCCAAACACCACCCCAAACACCACCCATATTCACCCCAAACACCACCCATATTCACCCCAAACATCACCCCAAATAACACCCATATTCACCCCAAATAACACCCATATTCACCCCAAATAACACCCATATTCACCCCAAACACCACCCATATTCACCCCAAACACCACCCCAAACACCACCCATATTCACCCCAAACATCACCCATATTCACCCCAAACACCACCCCAAACACCACCCATATTCACCCCAAACACCACCCCAAACACCACCCATATTCACCCCAAACACCACCCCAAACACCACCCATATTCACCCCAAACACCACCCATATTCACCCCAAACATCACCCCAAACACCACCCCAAATAACACCCATATTCACCCCAAACATCACCCCAAACACCACCCCAAATAACACCCATATTCACCCCAAACATCACCCCAAACACCACCCATATTCACCAAAACACCACCCATATTCACCCCAAACACCACCCATATTCACCCCAAACACCACCCATATTCACCCCAAACACCACCCATATTCACCCCAAACATCATCCCAAATAACACCCATATTCACCCCAAACATCACCCCAAACACCACCCATATTCACCCCAAACATCACCCCAAACACCACCCATATTCACCCCAAACACCACCCCAAATAACACCCATATTCACCCCAAACATCACCCATATTCACCCCAAACACCACCCATATTCACCCCAAACACCACCCATATTCACCCCAAACACCACCCATATTCACCCCAAACACCACCCCAAACACCACCCATATTCACCCCAAACACCACCCCAAACACCACCCATATTCACCCCAAACACCACCCCAAATAACACCCATATTCACCCCAAACACCACCCCAAATAACACCCATATTCACCCCAAACACCACCCATATTCACCCCAAACATCACCCCAAACACCACCCATATTCACCCCAAACATCACCCATATTCACCCCAAACACCACCCCAAACACCACCCATATTCACCCCAAACACCACCCCAAACACCACCCATATTCACCCCAAACACCACCCCAAACACCACCCATATTCACCCCAAACACCACCCATATTCACCCCAAACACCACCCATATTCACCCCAAACATCACCCATATTCACCCCAAACATCACCCCAAACACCACCCATATTCACCCCAAATAACACCCATATTCACCCCAAACACCACCCATATTCACCCCAAACACCACCCCAAATAACACCCATATTCACCCCAAACACCACCCCAAATAACACCCATATTCACCCCAAACATCACCCCAAACACCACCCATATTCACCAAAACACCACCCATATTCACCCCAAACACCACCCATATTCACCCCAAACACCACCCATATTCACCCAAACACCACCCATATTCACCCCAAATAACACCCATATTCACCCCAAACACCACCCATATTCACCCCAAACACCACCCATATTCACCCCAAACACCACCCATATTCACCCCAAACACCGCCCCAATAACACCCATATTCACCCCAAACACCACCCCAATAACACCCATATTCACCCCAAAGCTTCACAGCGTCCTGATGGGTGAAACCAAGCATCCTCAGCCAAGGTGGACCATCTATATTGGGACAAGAGAAGTCTCACCCCAACTCGTCACATAACGATGCTTTGTCACGCCACACTATAGTTAACCCTTAACCTCACTTTACTATACCACTAGTTTGGTATGAGGCTGTACTACTAGTATGGTACTACTAGGAGAGATTATATATCTGCTCTAACAGGCTGAGCAGAGCTCCTCCTGACTCATTAACTGGTCTTGTCTATGTAGAAATCAGTGGAATGCCCCTTTACTATAACCCACCAAACACTGACATTGTGCCTAATATGATTCTGGTTTCATTATTTTAGTGTTTCAGCAGCTATTTTACATTGCATGTCTTCCCTCATAGCTCAAACCCCCGCTGCATAATGTCCCTACATGGAGCTGAATGTTTTATCTTATCTTCATCATCACAACACAGAAACATTCATGATGGGAAACAACACTGACTGAACATGGCGGCAGGATTTCAACCCAAAGACTCGTCTTACTCGTCTCCCACCCGGACCTTCATTCCTCAGATTTCAAACTGCTGAACAGCCGCACTTCGCTTTGGCGGTCAGATAGTTAAATCACATAACAATCACACTGACTGATAACAGCGGCCGCTGCTCAGCTGTGTTCAGGTTGTGATCTCCGTGCAGAGCTGAAGGTGAAAGTCAGGACGGATCACACTGAAGCTGATCAACTCTTACAGGAAGAGTATTGTGACACAGGTTCTTACGGTATAATAGCACTTCCTGTTTACAGCACAGTGTGGGTTTGCCTCTAAAAGCAAGGCAGCTATTTGTTATCTGGGGTCTGATTTGTGCACTCAAGACTGTATCCACCTCTTATAGTGTATCACACCTTTCCCTGGTGTTTGAATCACTCACTCACTAATCACTCTCACTAATCTTCACCCTCTTATCCGGGTCGGGTCGTGGGGCCAACAGCTCCAGCAGGGACCCCAAACCTTCCCTTTCCTGGGCCACATTAACCAGCTCTGACTGGGGGATCCCGAGGCGTTCCCAGGCCAGTGTGGAGATATAATCTCTCCACCTGGTCCTGGGTCGTCCCCGGGGCCTCCTCCCAGCTGGTCCTGCCTGGAACACCTCCCTAGGGAGGCGCCCGGTGGGGGGGCTCCTTTCAACCAGCTCCTTTCAACCAAAGGAGCAGCAGCTCTAGTCCGAGTCCCTCACCGATGGCTGAGTTCCTCACTCTATCTCTAAGGGAGACGCCAGCCTCCATCCTGAGAAAACCCATTTCGGCCACTTGTACCTGCGATCTAGTTCTCTGGGTCCTGACCCAGCCCTCATGACCAGAGGTGAGAGGAGGAGCTCAGGTTCAACTATCTCTTCATCACAACGGTGCAGTAAAGCAACTGCAATACCGCCCACTGCTCCGATTCTCCGGCCAATCACTCCTGTGCTTTTATTTTGGAGTTGAAGCTCACACATTCAGCCCACATTGATTCAGATACTGATGTCAGCTGCTCTGAAGGTGGTAAGATGACTGGGCTGTGAGAGAAAATACAGGAGGACTCGAGGAGTGAGAGTAAACTTGTAAAACTAGCTGCATATGAAAACATGATGAGCATGAAATAATAACCACAAGGGTTCCCACCAGAGTCCGAACAGTCAGCACGTAATGATGTTTAAAGAGGATGAAAGTAAACCTTCCCACAACTTGTGTGATCTTTCAAAACTGTGTTGACCTGGATATCAGTAGTGTGATTTAATGATGCTGAAATTTAGTGCATTTACCTAACTGTATGGGTCAGGACGCCATAATCAGCTGTAACGGCCGTATGGATCACATACACTGGCTCTGAATATGAAATTTAGCTCCTTTAATGGCAGATAACTCAGCTGAGCTCCAATTTATTGTTTAACTGATGATACACTGCATAATAATACTGTCTCCGTTTAGCTTTGTTGATAGAGGAAATATGCTAATTTCTGTCAAATGTAATTTGTGGCAAATATGCAACACATCTGTGCTTAATTAGGAAATTAGAGGTGCAATTAGGTGTTCTCCTTTCATACGGGGCAATCACGTCTTTACAGTTGGGAGGGTTTCACCTCAAAAAAGACAATCTAGTTTAATCAGTTTGAGCTAAACATGAATACGAGCTTAACCACACTGGTATTTACTGTTATTTGGTCGTCAGTGTCATAGTGAACACACAAGGCCTGGCCATCAGTTTATCTGCTTGTCAGCTTCATGTAAATGAGTGAAGCAACGCTGCTGTAAAGGGAGCTGTATGGTATCACCTGGAGCAGCACATGGACCCAACGGACGATATGTCTGTATTTACTCAACAGCTTTAACCCCTTTCAGATGGACTAGATGTCCCCTCTACATCCTCTACTAGTGGACACAACACTAGTGCTGTTATGAGTCTAATCACAAACTGGTGTCACCATCACAACTATGCTGTTTCTTCCACAAACTCACAACCATTTTTATTGAAAAACACCTGTGAAAAAGACATTTAGAAATGAGAAGATCAGAAGTCATTAAGATCCATTTTACTGAAACGGGAGGAAAATCTGCTTCATCTTATACGACCATTCTGGTGGTTTTGTATGTTTCTCCCCTTTGATTCAAACAGTGAATACTCATCATTACTGCTGTAATAGTACTGTATATATAGTACATCAGTACTGTACTATTTCCCAAAATCTTCCCAGATTTTGTTGATTCTTTTCCTTGTAGGTAACTATTCATCTTCAGTAAAATCCACCACTGCTACAATCTTGTTATTTACTGTAAATAATAAATGCATGTATAGATATTTTGGCAGACCCTCCTCTGTCACAGTACTGGCTGAACATGCTTTTCACAGTCTTTTAAAGATGGAAAATGGTGACCAGGTCCAAGTCTTATGAAGTGAGCAACTGTTGGCAGGAATAAACAAAAGACAGAAAACTACAGTACAGAGTTGAACCCACACAAACACAAACACTCACATACAGAATAACTGGTCAGGATTCCTCCAGTAACTTCACTTTCCAGGATCCTGCCGGCTGTAATCTCATTATCTGAGTCTGTTTTCTGTCCGAGGCAGATTTTAAGAGAGGACATCAGATTGGAGTTAACACTGTTTGTCTTTCTGCTTCCACCGCTCGGACACCACGGAAACACTGACTGTATGCAGGCGTCGTACACACTACAACGGCAGCCTGGAGTCCAGGCGGCAGGTCAACACACTTCCTTCTCCACTATAACCGACACACACATGCACTTCTACTCTACACATCACACTGTGTGTGTGTGGTGTCATTTTCAGACAGTATCCCTCACTTGCTTGTACTTGTGCACAGTGAGAATAAATGAATCTGTCAGCTGTGTGATTTCCTCAGTTTCTGTCTCCACTAGTGTTAAACAGTGCAGACACAAGCAGTTGGCCTCCTCCATCATCCCCACTCCAAGCAGAGCACAAACTCAGACGTCCACTAAATCACAGACATTAACGTCAACAGAAACCCTGCTGTTAAATAAAAAAACACACTTTGAAATCATACATTATCAATCAATTAAAGATTCTGATCTGCAAAAAAAGGACTTTCCTCTTTTATGTGGCCCGCGAGGGCCTGCAACAAATATATCACACCACTGTCATCTACCACATGATCTCAGCTGATCAGCTGCTGATCACTAACAGTTTATACGCCACAGACTGAACGTTAGATCAGAACTCATTGATCTGTTGGACTAGAGTTCTGCCCCTCTCAACTCCCACCACAAAGTTTATATATAACAGTTTATACGCCACAGACTGAACGTTAGATCAGAACTCATTGATCTGTTGGACTAGAGTTCTGCCCCTCTCAACTCCCACCACAAAGTTAAACTAAGCTAATGGAATGAACTGGGTTTGATGATATTGGTATGATGGTAAAAAAAGACCTTTATTATTCACTAGAGGATGATTTTGATCTCTGATGGATGAGTAATGATGAGGGTTTCTGAATCTCATAAATTGATGGATTTATGTTATAATAACACATAGAAATGTGAGTGTGTGTCCGCATACAGTATTTTAGTGTCTACATGCAGATATATTGATGAACAAGCTTTAAATAAATTGTACAATATTTCTGCTTGTAATTATTTTCCTAGACTTCTGCTTTCAGAGCTAGTTATTAAATAAATTATTACTAAAACTAATAATAATCAAATGCAGAGGCAGTTTTGTAATATGATCAAGAGTAGATATATTTATGTAGTCTTATAATTATAACCGGCCCTTTGAGGGGAACCATGAGGCTGCTGTGGACCGGGATGAAACTGAGTTTGACCACCCTGATATAGATGATATTGACATTGATATTGTGTGCCAAAATACAAAGCCTGAGGTTTTATCTTGAAATCGTATATTTGATTATATTTCCTGATGGGACATGATAGACAGAGAAGCATATGACCTCATATCTATGAGCACACTCTATTCTCCAAAACTGACTGATTTGATTATTAAATTAATTCCACAAAAGGCCAGGACAGTTTTATTTTCTGGTAAAATGTTCCATCTGCAGCACACCACAGCTGCTTTGACCATGAGCATTTATTTCTAGAGAGGGCACAGCGTGTTCACATCTATTACTTACACATTAGGGTCTGACACATGGCCTAAATAAAAAAAGATGGCTTAATTCAAATAAGATGATGCACCAAGCCATGATATTTTGTCTCGTTTTTGGTTTCGACGCACCACTAACTCTCTAAAGGTAATAATTTAATCTAACCTAATCTACCAGTAATTTAACCGTATGTCACCTTGTGCTGGTACATGTGGTGTCTTTTTCCGTCCATTACACATCTTCCTAACTGGACGCGATGTGAACGAGATGTCCTAGCCTCGGTGAACAAAGCGACGCTCACTCTGGCTCTATTTATGCAAAGTTTTGTGCAGCTTCATCCTGTTTTTATTGGTCAAAATTGATGCTGACAGTTAATCAATATCACACACTCTACATAATAGTGTGACATTGCTTGTAGTCTATCTGGAGGATTTTTTGCGCTCCATTCGCCAGAGTTTGCTCACTCGATTATTCACATTGCGTCCAATTAGGAAAAGGTGTAATGGTTGTAAAAAAGACAGCACATGTACCAGTACAAGCTGACATCCTGGAGGAGGTGAAGATGTTTGCAGTTCAGCAGGCTGCAGCAGCTTTGGAGTGGCCTGACTGATGAAACTGCTGCGGTTGAACAAAGTTATTAAGTTCAGGGTGTGTTGTCAAATAGACAGACAAAGGAACAAATAACTGTCATTATCTTTTCAATTTTGCAGTGAAAGGCATCAAAGACATACGAATACAAATAAAAGACTTTCCAACAGCCAGAGGAGACAGATGAACCTGGTTTCCTGCCCGAGGCCTTCGCTTCTTCTTAGACACAGCAGACAGCAGGACAACACACAAGAGACGGAGGAAATGTGTCTTTACGGTGTGTTTACCTCAGTGCCATAGACGTCCCGTTGACCGACGCCGCCGAGTACGCCCTGTGGGTGGGTCCATAGGAGCAGCTCCCCTGCCGTGCGTAGCGCTCGTCTCCACAGCAGAGAATCACCAGAAACGCCCTCCGAAACGCCCGATTCAGAAAGGCGTACAAGAAAGGGTTCAACCCGGAATTAATGTACCCGAGCCACAGCCAGGCTGTCCACAGCTGCCAGGGCACTGAGTAATGGATGAAGGGGTCCACCACGTTGGTGATGAAGAACGGCGCCCAGCATAGGCAGAAACAACCCATTATAACCGCCAGCGTCTTTGCCGCCTTAGTCTCCACGCGCATGCGGCTGTTCGCTATGGGAGCGTTCTCTGAGGAGGAGGAGCCCATTGTTGTCCTGAGGCGGTAGTGCTCCGTAGGGTCCGAGGAGGTGGAGCACCTCACCGTGACCACCGGGGCCGTTCCGGTGACGGGAGCGGAGCCGGCCCGCTGCAGCGTCTCGATCTGCCGCACGTGGGTCATGGCGGTGACGTAGATCCGCTGGTAGGCCAGGACCATGAGGGCCAGTGGGACGTAGAAGGCCACCGTAGAACAGATCAGGGCGTACGGCCGGTTGACCAGAAACACACAGCTTGTGTCGTTGGAGCCTCCCGTCAAGGCTCGTCTCTCCTCAATCTGGAGGGAAGACGAGGCAACGACGCGAAAATAACAAATCTTCATCAAGAATCATCAAAAACACACCAAGACCAGAATCAGACTTTCACGCCTTCTCAGGTAAACCTGAATGCAGCTGAAGTTCATCACTATGAATCACAACCTAAAGTTAAGCTGTGTTCTGTCTCACAGTCATGTACGTTAACACCATTAACTAGCGTGAGCTATGGTGGTCAGTGTTGAGCTGGAGCCAGGAGGCAATTAGCCTAGCTTAGCATAAAGACTGGAAGCAAAGGGAAACTGCTAGCCCAGCTCTAAAAGTTCCACAACTGTTTTTACTTCTCTGTTTCTTTGTGTGTATGAGACACAATTATCACAATAACAATAATCAGCGTAATCTATAGAAAATAGATAACTGAAATAATAATGCTATCAATTAAAGTTGTCTTTACTTTGTTTATTGAGCATTATGGAAAATTAATGACACTCACAGGCTACGAGTGAAGGGAGGTGGAGAAAGAATCTGTAACCATAACTGTACATATAAGTAAGGGATAATATACATAGCAACGGTCTGCTGTACGTAGCAACGGTCTGCTGTACGTAGCAACGGTCTGCTGTACGTAGCAACGGTCTGCTGTACGTAGCAACGGTCTGCTGTACGTAGCAACGGTCTGCTGTACGTAGCAACGGTCTGCTGTACGTAGCAACGGTCTGCTGTACGTAGCAACGGTCTGCTGTACGTAGTATGATGATTATCGTCTGTTCCGTTATGCTGAGACACATTTAAAAGCTGTGTTATCACATAATCCACATATTGAGTATTTCTGATTTCAAAGCTAAGAGAGAGCCTTGGTTTCATATCGACATGGCAGCAGGAGAGAAAAGGGAGCAGACACACTTCAACTTTAGCTTGTGTCACAGTTATTAAACCAGTTCTTGTGACAACTGGAGTGAGAAGGACTTTCACTTACAAACAAGTCCTTATTTGGACAGAACAAGAGTGCAATGGGAATTTTCTGAATTTTTGAGAGAAAGACAAGTGACCAAAGATGAGACCCAGCATAAAAAACAAACCACTGAAACCTGGCCTAATGTGCAGACATAAGAAGTCATATCTAATCCTATGTGACATATGACTTAAAGACACGCCGCCAGCTTTTAAAAACAACAGATTGCTGTTTGCTTCCTGCCTGACTGAAAGCCAGAGAAGAGGCCGTGTATTTCATTAACTCTGGCTGAATAAATTCATCTCTCCTCTGCCTCTGGGAGTCCTGCAGCTCATTTCAGGGCTGCTCTGAAATAACCTCACGCCAAAACATATCCAAACCAGCAGGAAATGCTTGTTGAAGTGCTGTCTTTGCTCGCAGCAAGAGAGTCTCCACAGGGATTGGAATTGTTTTGTGATCACTGCATTACCGTTGTCATCGGTCAAGGGATTGGAAACGTTATTAGAAACAGGGAATATTAGGTTGGCAAGCTTGCACAGAGAGAACATCTCTCTTAATGCATTTGATAGAGGTATGAGCTCTGAAGTGTGAGACTTTGCTAAAATACCCGGTGTATTTTGTCAATGCAGAGTTATAACACTTCTAATGTAACAACAGTTGTTTTTGAGCTCACTGCTGTCTCCTCATTTGATTTCTTATATCTGCTGAGGACTCACAATGTCCTCGATGCCGATGGCATTCCAGCTTTGCATGATGGGTAGAAAGGAGATGAATGTGGGGATGAGCCAGCAGCCGCTGAGCATCACTGCCACTCTGATGGGGGTCATCTTGTGTCTGTAGACCAGCGGCTGGCAGCAGATCGCGTAATACCTGCAGTAACACAAACATGTTGCATTAATCAAATCTGTGAACGAGGTTCAGATCACCTGTCACACGCTCAGACATACTAACCTGTCCAGCGCGATGCAGCAGAGGTGCAGGATGGACGCCGTGGTCAACAGGACGTCCAGCGACGTTCGGACCAAGCAGAAGATCTCCCCGTACCGCCACTCGCCGGTGGTCAGCTCGATCGCAGCGAAGGGCATCACCAGCAGCGCGACCAGCAAGTCAGCGAACGCCAGCGACACAATGAAGTAGTTAGTCTTCTTCTTCCTGAGAGGAACGAGTCAGAATCATCACGCCGTCCTGCATGTTGTACTGCACCATCATGTCTCACACAGCTAGAATCAGCTCGTATCGCTAACCTTTAAAATCCACGCAGCTCAGTCTGAAGCGACTGGCATGTGTCCTGTTTGGCTTTTCATTTCAAATGAAGACTGTCTGAGGGCTGCACGGTGGTTCAGCGGATAGCACTGTCGCCTCACAAGAGGGTCACAGGTTCAAATCCGGCCTGGGGGCTCTTCTGTGTGGAGTTTACAGTTCTCCCTGTGTTAGTGTGGGTTTTCTCCGGGTGCTCCGGTTTCCTCCCACAGTCCAAAGACATGCAGGTTAACTGATGACGTCCTGGAGGTGTGAATATGAGCGTGAATGGTGTCTGTCTCTATGTGTCCTGTGACGGACTGGAGTCCAGGTGAACCCACCTTCGCCCAATGCCAGCTGGGATCGGCTCCAGCCCCCCCGAGACCCCTAACGGGATAAACGGTTGAAGATGGATGGAAGACTATCTGGATTATTTTTCTGATTAAATGCCTTCTAGATCAAAATTGTCCCTTAAAATCTCTTTTGTAGTTTGACTTAGAGTTTAGGGAAGTCATGAAATGTCACCAGGTACCAGGTGACTTTTCTGTCCAGTCAGATTGTGTTTCGGGTCAGGACTTCTGTGATGTGAGTGCTTTTGTCATTTGACGAATTTGTTTCCCAGAATGCCTTGTTTTCAGTATAAGCAGGATAGCAGGAAACAGATGCTGAGGCTTCGTCTCAGAAGGAAGTCTACATCTACTAATGGCGCCCTCTTTGGCTGAGCTGTAACCTTCGCTAGCTCAGTGGTGCTAGGTGAGCTAGCAGTAACGATGGTAGATGCACGCTTCCTTCCTGATACGGTAGACGGGTGTAGTTCGGTAAAAAAGAAAAAAGGTCCTACGTGAAACTGCTCACAAAGAGTCTGTGGGAAGAGACGCTGCTGTTGAGTTTTTTCAAATTTTTTGCCACTTTGAGCACTACAAATCGAGTCATCTGGGTCCATCATATTGGACAGAAGACAGACGTTTCTACTGCTGATATCACTCACGCCAAAACAATCTAGACTGATAAATAAATTTAAACCGAACCAAAACTCTTCAGACTCTACTCCAGCTCCGTTCTAACAAGCTTTGTCTGAGGGCGTCCCATTAGCCGCTAGGCAGGTATTATGCAAATGTGTTACTTGGTGACATCACCACGTTACAGAAGAAAAGGCGGGACTTCAAATGAGCCATTCATGTTTCTGTGGGGGAGACGAACTCTCTTTGGTGTGGACCTGAGGCTTTGTACGTGCATAAAAAATATATAACACGCTAAAGGAAAGAGGGGAAAAACACATTAGGGCCTCCGGCTCACCTCAGATGTCTGTCCTTGCAGAGCGCCACCATGACCAGCAGGTTGCCAAACACCGTCATGATGATAATGACGGAGAGGAAGATGGCGAGAACGATCGTCTCCAGCAAGCTCAAGAACTCCTGCTGCTGTTCATGTTGTTGTTGTTGTCCTCCATCGATGATGTCATCCAACAAACTGCACAACAACAACATGGATCACTGAGGGTAGATTATATCGCTGGTAGACGCTACACACAGGACGAGGAGGAAACAGCCGGGTAATGCAAGATTAACTGTATGTTTGGACTGAGATTAACTGGCAATAATACTGAAATTAACCGTATTTTAAAAAGCAAATATTTAACAAAACTGGTTCATTGTTATTATTAAATTCAATTAATTTAATTGAATTTAATACATTACTATTATTTATTTGTAAATTGTAATAATTTAGGTTCATTTTTTTCTGTGTAACAGAGTTTGAATTTCTGACTTACTGTTGAGGTGATGTTGTGGCCATCACTGGTCGTCTGCATCGAGGTCAGCAGAGGATAGACCTCATCACCCCATACTCCGGCCCTGCTGCACACACACACACACACACACACACACACACACACTCAGTTGCATATTATTTGTCCCTTTTTTGACTGTACTTTATGCACATATGCATCTAATCTTAAATCTCCATTTCTCTGAGTATCGTAGGCAGCTTGTGTGTCCAGACGGCTGGATCTCTGTGCTGTTTGTCCATCTTGTGGTAGAAATGTGATATTTGTACCTAAAATAAGTAAGTGGACAGCAGCTTGTGCTAGCGTGTGATATTTAGAGGACAAACAGGCTGCAACAGGCAGCAGCTCTTTGCCAGCTTCCTCAGCATGTTAGTCTGTCTTTGTACTGCAACAATAAGACGAAGCTTTAGTGGGAACCACAGGGGAAATCCTCCTCTCTCACTCATCCGTCCAGAGAGGTCAAAGGTCAGATATCAGTCCCTGAACAGCAGCTCTGGGGCTCGTAGGGATTCAGCAGATCCCAGCTGACCCTGTTGGAGGACAGTGTGCTGACCCCGCTGCCCTCATTTAACCTGGTGAATAAAGTCGACAGTGGTTTCAGCCTGAGGTAACGAGAGGACAATTAGTTTACCGGAAGAAATGAGGGAGGTTAAAGCACTGACTCTGGGTTATTGTCCACCGTGACCCTATTTCACTTTTCTGCTTCTTTTCTGTGAAATCTTCAACTTCAGCTCAGATCGTCATGTAGTGTTTTGACTTGGCTTAATCACAGCCCTCTAATTCAGTAATAAAACCTAAAAGACCAAAGCTGTACATCCAGGTCCTTTCTGCTTTATCTCTAATGTGACATGAGCCTAAAAGGTGCATGTTCAAGAGTATTATTTTCATAACGGATGTCTTTTTAAAGCATTTTTTTATGGAGGACAGAACCTGCCAATATGAAATAAATTACTCAAATAAATTACGATGTACCAAAAATAATATTACAAATAAATGTAGGCATTATTTAATTGATAAAATGTGACATAAATTGATATTTCTGGTTTAATTTGCTTTTTAATTATTTTCCTTTGTATTGATTCCCCTATTTATCTACTCTGATATCTGATATTCCTTATTTATTTATTTAGTTAGTTATTCTTAACATAAATTTATTTGTTTATTTTTGCATTTCTTTAAATTCATTTAATTTGTTTTTAAATGTATTTAGTCATTATTTATTTATTCTACTGTTATAGTACAGACGCTGATAGAAATGTCATCCGCAGGTATTTGATCATAAACCAAAATATTTGACAAAAACAAATTTTGACCTGATGATGTTGTTAGACAAAAAGCTAATAAAATGAATCCTCTGGGGCCATGAATGTCCAGTACGTACCAAATATCACAGAAATCTATCCAGCAGTTGTTGCAGATTTTCAATAAAATCAAAAAATGTCAACGTCGTGGTGACGCTCGAGGAAAAGTCAGAGGAGTTATTCAGATTCATCCGCTGGGAAACTTGAATTTCCGTAGTTTCAATCCATCTAGTATTAGTTGAGATATTTGTGTCTGCACAAAGTGGTGGACCGACCGTCAGACCGCTAGCATGGCTAAAAATAGATTTATTATAAAATATATAGAGAAATGCATTTCACCAAGGCAAGACACAAGTATATACAGTTTGTCTCTATGTTTACAATAACCACTGAAATCAACCAGCGTGACAGGAACCGAGAAAAAAAAAGGTTGGCAATGGGGAGAGTGTCTGCTCTGAGTCATTTTACAGAGAGTATCTGTTCTCGAGGAACAGCAGATAACCGTTCATCTGCACAGCTGTAGATGTCTTATCAGCTGTAAGCAGCTAATACAACATCTGCTGTATCTCTGCCGTTTATGATGGGCTGTCTAGTCTTATCTCGCCGAAGGGTCAACATCATCTGACCGACTGTGACAGCCGGCGATCCCGTTAACAAGTCCTCCTTCCTGTAGGCGGATCACAGGTTACGGTCTGGCACGTCTCGATCATCTAGGCCAGTAATTCTTGATTCTCCGGGACAGTGTTGGCTGTAAAGGTCCAGACACACCAACCCGGTGACGACGGCCACTATTTCAGTCGCCTCACGTCGCCTTTGTCTCGGTCAAAACGTTGCACTCGAACACACCGCAGAGACTACAGCTGACGGCCAACTACAGCGTACGTTCTGCGCCTGCGTGAGAGGAAATAACTCTCCACGCCAGCAGGCGGCGGTGGAGAAACCAGAGGTCAGAGAATGCACAAGCTGCTGTTATGGTGCGTTCATGAGACAAAGCAGTGTTTGTCGACCATTTCCACTCCACTCTCACTTAGCTCCATTCCAGATGTTCACGTCGTTGTGAAATATCCATGTTGGAACGATCAGAAGACGAAGATGAAACGTGAGAAGAGCCTTCACTGTGTCCTCTTGACTTTACTCGTCTTGCTTTCCTCATTTGTTTCTCTTCTCCTGCACTGATTGGTTAAAGATGAACAGCCAATCAGAGTGATTTCTCTCACCAGCTGATTGATGCTGAAAACCCTCCGACGGGCCGACCAGAGTTGATGGAGCGAGACAAACCAGGCCGACAGACGCTCACCGACGACCCCAAAGGCTGACTTGGTGTCCGGACCGGAGGCTGTGACGTAAGTTGAACTGAAATCATCACTTTATTTCATCTTGACACTTCTTTTTGGACTCTCTTTGTCTTCTCATGCACATCCATCCATCTCGTCTTTTGCCTTGTCTCCGTCCAGAATAAAGACAGATACGATAAGTGATCGGTGTCCCCGAGGCTGCGAACCTCAGATCTAGTCAACAGCTTTTCCAGTTCTGGCTTGTGTGTTTCCCACATGCACACAACACTCATCGGCCTGTGAAACCAAAACAGAGGTGACGAGAAAAGTTCAGGCCGGTGTTTTCTATCATCGAGAGAGATTCAGCCCAGGTAGATTCCAGCAGCGCCTCGGTGTGTTTTCCTGGAGAGCAGACTCTACATACCACATACCGGACGACAGATTATTAAATACCACTGCTGGCCACCACCATTTTTGGTGGTCAAACAGCCTACCCGCACAGATATTTTCTGCTTTTCCTATTCCCAACCAGGGAGCGTGTACCCAGGGGAGTAATCCTGCAGCTCCCAGCAGGTTTACATGGAGAGATAGTGGAGCAGTTAACTAACCTGAATTCAGCTATGGTGAGGAAACAAAAAAATATCTATATGTTAAGGGGGATGAAAAACTGTCTCGTTTAGTATTTATTGTCATAGCAACCAGTAAACTCACCACCCACCAACCTGTTGTAAACTATAAAACCAGAACGCCGCATACTAGTCAGCAAGTTGAAATGGAGAATTAAAAGAAAACATGTCTTCAGCGCTCTACAGCACAAAGGCGGGAAACGTGAGACCAGCATCCACAGTTCCAGGATGATCACTCTGTCTTGTTGCTGTTGAGGACATATTCATCTGACAGGCCAGCGAGGGAATCACTGCCATCTTCATAATAGTCACCTGACACATAGATCCTGGCTTACGGGTTTATTAACAAACTTACCCCACATATTCTCATACCGTTAATATTTCTCATGAAAAAGTTCACTTCTGTCTTCACAGGAAACAACTTGCTGAGGTTTAGGCAAGAAAACGACTTAGTAAGGGTTAGGAAAAGATCATGGTTTGGCTTAAACTAACTCTGCAAGTGGCGTTACTTAAAGGGACCCAATGTAAGAATCAGAAATGGCTTGTTAACCGTGACAGTCGGCGTCCTGTTGCTCGCGCTACGCAGCCGTGAAGAAGCATCGTCACAACAGTGAGGCGGCACACGTCAGCTAAAACCACAATAATCATTTTTTATTATTATTTCAGCTGCTAGTCTGTAATGTTAGCTGACCAGACCGAGGTCCCTCCATGAATGGACGCTGATCCTGGCGTTACCTCTAACGGCTCCGTGGTCAGAGGGACCAGGAGACAGCAGGGTTCTGGTCGGAGGCGATAACGTTACTCTCTCTGGAGCGCCGTCACAGGAAACAGGACTCAGAAACCTCCGTTGGTCTGGAGGAGCTGCAGCTTTTATTTCTGCACAAACCTCCACTGTACATTCGCTCGATGTCCTCGGAGCTAAGCTAACTCTCTGTTCGCTCATTTCACCGCCACTCACGCACACATTCCCACAACACTAGGTTTCCTCCGGGAGACGGGATGCATCCACGATCAGGACAAAAAAACACACTAAATATAATTAAATGTCAAGTTGCTGCAGGAATAATGTGGCTCAACAATGGTGCACAGACTGGATGGTGTTCAGCTCTGTATTCTCACTGAAAAATGACTGTCTGCATGTTAAATGATGCATATAGGAAACAGGCACACACGAAGAGAAATCAGTGGACAACAAATCTCACACTGCCCACCCTCGTCCTCGTTGCTCACTCGGTTACTCACACACCACGATCTAAGAGATGAGAAAGTATTTGCTCAATCTGAATTTCACAGACAGCAGAAATATCAGCCGTGTCTCTGACAGGTTGCCGCCGCTCTGCTGTGTGAAGTGCGTCCAGGGCGGCTGCCATATTTGACGAGTCGGGAGTGAGAGGCGTGTTTTCACAGCTCACCGAGTCCATTTCACATCGGACTGACACCGAGCTGATCAGAACAGGATGAACTGGAGAGCAGGGACAGACTGGACCAGTACACACATTATTAACTATCATCAAAACTCTCTAAATATATATTAAAACTAAACTGTGCATCATGTCAGTGAAGCTGATTGAACACAGTACTGCAAATGAAAAGAGAAACAAGACTCCAGTGAGATAACAATGCTAATATGCTAATGTTTAGCAGGCGTAATATTTACTACCTTGGACGTTTTACTTTCCAGTGTTAGGATACCAACATGTGATCTGTCAGTGTTGTAGGTGATTGGTTATGAAACAGTACTCTGAAAAGACAAAGCTACTGTATTACAGTCCATCCTCATGGTGGCACAGCAAGTCAGTGACTCACCAAAGTCATTAGGATTCATCTTCTTACATACATTAGCACCAGGATTGTTTGTGTAACATGTAGTCCCAATCCATCAAATTGGTGTTGAGATATTTCACTGAATAAATCAAAACTTTGACCTGCTGTGGACCAAAAGAGGTCGCTGGCCGACATTAACACTCAGTATGTGCTGTATGTCCAGGATAATGTACAGCAAGCTGCTCATTACTGTGAATAAACCCTGACCAGGCCACGTGGTCGTCTCCCATCTCCTGAATGGTTTATTCCACAGCAGCGACCCTCCAGCTGTGCATTATCCTGCTTATTACACGGCTACTTATTCAAGAAATCAATAATTTGACACAAAAATGATCCTCCAGAGTCCGACATCATAACTGTGTCCATAGCAACGGTCTGTTATACGCAGCAACGGTCTGTTATACGCAGCAACGGTCTGTCATACGCAGCAACGGTCTGTTGTACGCAGCAACGGTCTGTTATACGCAGCAACGGTCCGACGTACGCAGCAACGGTCTGTCGTACGCAGCAACGGTCTGTTATACGCAGCAACGGTCTGTTATACGCAGCAACGGTCTGTCATACGCAGCAACGGTCTGTCGCACGCAGCAACGGTCTGTTATACGCAGCAACGGTCTGTTATACGCAGCAACGGTCTGTCGTACGCAGCAACGGTCTGTTATACGCAGCAACGGTCTGTTATACGCAGCAACGGTCTGTTATACGCAGCAACGGTCTGTTATACGCAGCAACGGTCTGTCATAAGCAGCAACGGTCTGTTATACGCAGCAACGGTCTGTCGTACGCAGCAACGGTCCGACGTACGCAGCAACGGTCTGTCGTACGCAGCAACGGTCTGTTATACGCAGCAACGGTCTGTTATACGCAGCAACGGTCTGTTATACGCAGCAACGGTCTGTCGTACGCAGCAACGGTCTGTTATACGCAGCAACGGTCTGTCGTACGCAGCAACGGTCTGTCATACGCAGCAACGGTCTGTCGTACGCAGCAACGGTCTGTTATACGCAGCAACGGTCTGTCATACGCAGCAACGGTCTGTTATACGCAGCAACGGTCTGTTATACGCAGCAACGGTCTGTCGTACGCAGCAACGGTCTGTCGTACGCAGCAACGGTCCGACGTACGCAGCAACGGTCTGTCGTACGCAGCAACGGTCTGTCGTACGCAGCAACGGTCTGTTATACGCAGCAACGGTCTGTCGTACGCAGCAACGGTCTGTCGTACGCAGCAACGGTCTGTTATACGCAGCAACGGTCTGTCGTACGCAGCAACGGTCTGTCGTACGCAGCAGCGGTCTGTTATACGCAGCAACGGTCTGTCGTACGCAGCAACGGTCTGTTATACGCAGCAACTGTCTGTTATACGCAGCAACGGTCTGTTATACGCAGCAACGGTCTGTTATACGCAGCAACTGTCTGTTATACGCAGCAACTGTCTGTTATACGCAGCAACTGTCTGTTATACGCAGCAACGGTCTGTTATACGCAGCAACGGTCTGTTATACGCAGCAACGGTCTGTTATACGCAGCAACGGTCTGTTATACGCAGCAACGGTCTGTTATACGCAGCAACTGTCTGTTATAAAGAAATAACAGATTAGAATACTGTGATTGACCAATCAGAATTAAGTATTCAATAATGTTGTGTAGTTAGCCTATTTATTTATAATAGATAGATATGACTGAGACAGACAGACTGATGAATAGACCGACTGACAGACTGATTGATTGACAGACAGACAGACAGACTGATTGATTGATTGACTCACAGAGTGATTGACTGACAGACTGATTGATTGATTGACTGACAGACTGATTGATTGATTGATTGATTGACAGACTGATTGATTGACTGACAGAGTGATTGATTGACAGACTGATTGATTGATTGATTGACAGACTGATTGATTGACTGACAGAGTGATTGATTGACTGACAGACTGTTTGATTGACTGACTGATTGATTGATTAACTGACAGACTGATTGATTGACTGACAGAGTGATTGATTGACTGACTGATTGATTGATTGACAGACAGACTGATTGATTGACTGATTAACTGACAGACTGATTGATTGACAGACAGACAGACAGACTGATTGATTGATTGACTCACAGAGTGATTGACTGACAGACTGATTGATTGACTGATTAACTGACAGACTGATTGATTGACTGACAGAGTGATTGATTGACTGACTGATTGATTGATTGACAGACAGACTGACCGTGATGGGGCTGTAATCTGTAATTAGGAGCTCCTCTCTCACCATCTGGGAAACTTGGTGAAACCCTGACTGGACTGAAGTTTCTGCTAAAATCAAAGAGCTGCCAGGAGAGATATAGATAGATAGATGACCTTTATTGATGAACTTTTATTATATATCACATCCCAGTCAGATTAGCTGCCATATATATTATATATTATATATTAGATACCATATCAGGACGGTTTCATATACCGCCTCTCATGAGGTGTACATGAGGTCGGAGAGAAGACACCGAGCTGTCCTGAAGACACCGAGCTGTCCTGAGGACACCGAGCTGTCCTGAACTGAGCTGTCCTGAACTGAGCTGTCCTGAACTGAGCTGTCCTGAAGACACCGAGCTGTCCTGAAGACAATGAGCTGTCCTGAAGACACCGAGCTGTCCTGAAGACACCGAGCTGTCCTGAGGACACCGAGCTGTCCTGAACTGAGCTGTCCTGAACTGAGCTGTCCTGAACTGAGCTGTCCTGAAGACACCGAGCTGTCCTGAAGACAATGAGCTGTCCTGAAGACACCGAGCTGTCCTGAGGACACCGAGCTGTCCTGAACTGAGCTGTCCTGAACTGAGTTGTCCTGAACTGAGCTGTCCTGAACTGAGCTGTCCTGAAAACACCGAGCTGTCCTGAAGACAATGAGCTGTCCTGAAGACACCGAGCTGTCCTGAAGACAATGAGCTGTCCTGAACTGAACTGTCCTGAACTGAGCTGTCCTGAAGACACCGAGCTGTCCTGAAGACACTGAGCTGTCCTGAACTGAGCTGTCCTGAAGACACTGAGCTGTCCTGAAGACACCGAGCTGTCCTGAAGACACCGAGCTGTCCTGAACTGAGCTGTCCTGAAGACAATGAACTGTCCTGAAGACACCGAGCTGTCCTGAACTGAGCTGTCCTGAAGACAATGAGCTGTCCTGAAGACAATGAGCTGTCCTGAAGACAATGAGCAGTCCTGAACTGAGCTGTCCTGAACTGAGCTGTCCTGAAGACAATGAGCTGTCCTGAACTGAACTGTCCTGAACTGAGCTGTCCTGAAGACACCGAGCTGTCCTGAACTGAGCTGTCCTGAAGACAATGAGCTGTCCTGAACTGAGCTGTCCTGAAGACAATGAACTGTCCTGAAGACACCGAGCTGTCCTGAACTGAGCTGTCCTGAAGACAATGAACTGTCCTGAAGACACCGAGCTGTCCTGAACTGAGCTGTCCTGAAGACAATGAGCTGTCCTGAAGACACCGAGCTGTCCTGAACTGAGCTGTCCTGAACTGAGCTGTCCTGAAGACAATGAACTGTCCTGAAGACACCGAGCTGTCCTGAACTGAGCTGTCCTGAAGACAATGAGCTGTCCTGAAGACACCGAGCTGTCCTGAACTGAGCTGTCCTGAAGACACCGAGCTGTCCTGAAGACACCGAGCTGTCCTGAAGACACCGAGCTGTCCTGAAGACACTGAGCTGTCCTGAAGACACTGAGCTGTCCTGAAGACACCGAGCTGTCCTGAATTGAGCTGTCCTGAAGACACTGAGCTGTCCTGAAGACACTGAGCTGTCCTGAAGACAATGAGCTGTCCTGAAGACACCGAGCTGTCCTGAAGACACCGAGCTGTCCTGAAGACACTGAGCTGTCCTGAAGACAGGAGTGTGATCCAACGTCCTCTGTGATGTAACTGTCACAAACGGTAGTTTTGTGTATCGCTGTTAACACAACACATGCAGAAAATTAAATGCTCTTTAACTCTCCAGGTGGGAAGTAAACAGTCACATAATCTCACACCTCCGAGTGTGAGAGGGGTGAACCGTGTGTGTGTGTGTGAGTGTGTGTCTCTGGTCCTGTTGCCAAGGAGACAGAGGTATGGTGCTCTGCAGACTCTGCTGTAATGTTAATTGAGTGGCTGGCTCTTTAACGAGCTAGTACCTGGACCAACAGTCTCACCTGAGGCTCTGCTGTAAACTGTGGTGGAGGAGCTGCTGATCAGTGTTGGTGTACATTAGAAAATGACACTGTGGGATAACCATGATGTAAAGTATTACCAGAAATCCCACGAACAGCCCAGAGGTGGATTTATCCTTCTTGGCTCTGACTCATTGACCTCCACTGATATGATCCTTAATTACCATCAACAAGGACACAGTAGTTTATGTTCAGTCGAGACCAAATTCATCCTCCTGGTGTTGTAAACACTCAGTAGAGCAACTAATGTGTATTGATCCACCACTGAAAATAGTCCTCAACTATTTACTTTTGTTTGAGTCTCATTTGTTGAAAACAGCAGCTGTTGGACCTTTTCTGGCTCCACAGACAGGAAGGTAAGTAGTAGTAGTAGTTACGTTTTCAGAAACAAGCTAACACAGGGCCGGTTTTGGTCCTCTCATGGGATCTGTAACATAACGTATTATCCTTTTGTGACCCAGCAGCCATGTTGAGATCAGCTGAGGAAATACCAAGCTCCGCCCACCAGCCGGGGCACTCTCTTATTTTACTGCTGAACAGTAACTACAGGATGTTTGTGGTTTCCTCTGAGGAGAAAAATAGTCATTACAGTAACAGAATATTGATTCATATCTGATCAGAGTTCTGAGTGATCGACAGCTGCCTCCATTGAATGAACAGCCAATAGGAATGCTCCTTCTCTGAATTACAATAAACTGAAACGTTATTATGGGATTTTTGCCCAATGATGCCAAAGATATTCTGCCTACTGCAGCTTTAAGGAAAATGTTTCTATTGTGACTAAATCCACATGATTATCATTTTTGTTATTTACTTGGGTCAACTTTCCAGAATCTGTACGCTCCTGCTTCATCTGGTGATTCCTCCATGTCCTACTGCACAATGCATGCACATAGTTTACATTCTGCTCTGATCATATCTTATAGCATCATATCATACTGTATCATAACTTATATTGTATCGTATCGTATTGTATCATATCGTATTGTATCATATCGTATTATATCATACTGTATCGTATCATATTATATTATATTGTATTGTATTATAGTATATCGTATCTTTGCAGTCTGCCATACACACAATCCTCATTTTATGCAGTTTGAACGCACTACATACTTCACTTTCTATCATACGTAGTATGAATATTACACTATTCATATCTTATCTTATGAATAGTGCTAGTATGCTATTTTGAAGGCAGCCTGTCTTCAATGAGTCTCACTCTTAATGGTCACTTGCTCTTTTTCTTTTGGGTCTGTCAGTATTTGGGCAGTACGTCTTTAAACATATCTCAGTGGATGGTAGGACTAGGAGGTGATGTTTAGATCACCCCAATATTTACCTAAAAGGTTATAAAAATGACTGTATTATAAACATTATTTAACAATTATATGCTAAAATAGATGTAATGGTTAAAATAGGGCCTTTAGGCTTCAGAAGTAGCTGCTCTTCATCAGAGTTGGAAAACTACAACAAAACTAACTGGATTTCAAATACATTATTTATTACTTATTATCTATTGATCAGCAGACATGGGAATAAAGCAGATCAGTTAACTTTGTATTCTTTTCCTGGAAATATATTAAATAAATTAGCAGCTATTGTGAAGTAATTATTAAATTACATTTACACTAAAGTATGTTTTGACAAATTTTGAGGTCAATATTACTGAGTAATTATCACCTAATTACCATGAAATCTGCAGAGCTGTAAAATGAAATGTACCCATTTCTTATACAATTCAATGGTAAAATGAAACGAAGTACATTTATTCCAGTACTAATTTGAGGAGCTACTCTTGTTTTCATGCCACTGTCCACCTCTCTGCTCCACTACATGACTATTCTGAGTTATCAGCCTGCTGAGTTTGAGCTGTGTCCTGATACACGACGTTCAGAGGTTGGAGCTCATCAGGCTGCTGCCGAGTGCTGAGAAAAGGCCGGCGTCACCTAATCGACCAGATCTATAACTTTCACATTAAATATCCCGTCCTCTGCTCTTCTACGCCTCAGCGAGGACCGATGCATCCCACAGTTACAGCGCGAGTTCAGCGGCGCTTCGCCTCGACTGACTTCACAGCTTGTGGAAAGAAGACGAGTATATTTTGCCACTATTTTTACTTAAAGAGCACAAACAGAAAGCAGAACCACTGTCAGTTTAACTCAGCGATGATCAGCCGAACGTGAAAAACACCATCCGGTCTCTCTCCAGACAGTCCTGATTCCACAATATCATGTTAACTGAAAGCAGCAGCAGGAAACACAAGAACTGGAGAAATGACAAACGTGTAAGGTTTGCTCGAGAACCAATTGGTTTGGGACGCCATTCAAAACCATGAAATAATCCCAGCATCACCAGCAGCACACCAACACTTTCCTCTGGGTGGGAGGGAACGGCCTCTTCAGTCCAACCATGAAACACTAAACTCTCCACTCTAACTGCAACCAGTACACAGTAAATTGCTAAATCTGCAGTGGAAAGAGCATTTACAGTGTGCTGAATGTCACTCTGTGGAAAAACAATTTCAAGGGGAGATCTCTCACATCCTTGTTTTTCTGTCTCCATCTTTGTTGCTCAGCATTTGTTAATGTCGCTGTTTTCCTCACTGCCGTGTCCAGGGGTCAGCTGTCAATCAAACTCATATTTTTGCCTTTGGATTCTCTGTCGATAAAGTTTCTTTATAGACGATGCTGCTGTCTCCGTTGTGTAGCCGCGGTGGCTAACAGCGTAGCTTCATCACGGTTCATATGAGAACTTAACAGAAGTTATTCCTCTTTTTACATGTTTTCCTACAAAATGTCCAGCAACACTTGAAGCATGTGTCAGTCTCCAATCTGGCCTTTTCAAAATAAAACTACTTACTTCTAGTTAGGAAAAGATTAACTTGGTGAGGTTTAGGTACCAAAACTACTTAGGTTTAGGAAAAGATCATGGTTTGGGTTAAAATCATTACGGAAGTGTCATAACTTAAGTACAGAAGTTCTGTGACAAATAAATCAGCATTGACTTCTGGTTTCACAGGGGTACTGTTCCAGATCTTAGGTTATGGTTATTTTCCTTTTTCACATGTCATTATT
This sequence comes from Pterois miles, assembly GCA_947000775.1. Classification (NCBI taxonomy): domain Eukaryota; kingdom Metazoa; phylum Chordata; class Actinopteri; order Perciformes; family Scorpaenidae; genus Pterois; species Pterois miles. Next base: position 1,055,013 of record CAMQGK010000229.1, read on the forward strand.
TCCATTTCCTGTTTTATTTTGACATCATTAACCTCCCTCTCGTTTCAGATCACTGCACTTCCTGTCCTTGTGTCTCCACGCCCCCTGACCTACTTTTCATCACCTCACCTGTGTCTGATTGTAGCCCCGCCCCTGATGGTGTCCACCTGTGTCTGATTGTAGCCCCGCCCCTGATGGTGTCCACCTGTGTCTGATTGTAGCCCCGCCCCTGATGGTGTCCACCTGTGTCTGATTGTAGCCCCGCCCCTGATGGTGTCCACCTATGTCTGATTGTAGCCCCGCCCCTGATGGTGTCCACCTGTGTCTGATTGTAGCCCCGCCCCTGATGGTGTCCACCTGTGTCTGATTGTAGCCCCGCCCCTGATGGTGTCCACCTGTGTCTCGTTGACCCCTCCCCTCCAGTATATAATGTGTGTCCTCCCTTGCTCGTGGTGCCAGTCGGTATACTCCCATATACTACTATGGTTTCATATATAGGAGGACCAGAGGAGGTTTCTGCAGAGACAGCAGTGAACCTTGAACTGATCAGCCTGGAATAGTCGCTGTAATGACCTCAGGTCTAATATCTCAGACCAGGTCTAACATCTCAGACCAGGGCTAACATCTCAGACCAGGTCTAATGGAGGGGGGAACTACCAGTCTGCGTCACAAGCAGCTGAATAACTTTTCCAACTGTCCACACGTTTAAGCAGTGGAGCAGAAATATTCACAATTTTGAAGTACATCAATTAATTTCTAGTATTAATCATATTTTTGTTTGTGAACATGATTACTGTACGTATGAACCTCAGGGCAATTAGTGAGTAGAGGGTAATTGAGTGAGCCGGGCTCGTCACAATAAGGGTGCCAGCTCGCTGGGTGACAGGGTGAACGGAGAACGGCTGCAGAGTGAAGTTAATGAAGGCATGAAAGAAACACACATAACAGTTAGCCATACGGCGGGCCGGCAGGCTGTGGAAATAAAGGCCACCATCCACGGCGGGCCGGCAGGCTGTGGAAATAAAGGCCACCAGCCACGGCGGGCCGGCAGGCTGTGGAAATAAAGGCCACCAGCCACGGCGGGCCGGCAGGCTGTGGAAATAAAGGCCACCATCCACGGCGGGCCGGCAGGCTGTGGAAATAAAGGCCACCAGCCACGGCGGGCCGGCAGGCTGTGGAAATAAAGGCCACCAGCCACGGCGGGCCGGCAGGCTGTGGAAATAAAGGCCACCAGCCACGGCGGGCCTCCCCACGCATTTAGTTAGGACTGATCAGTTTTCCACTTCCTCATGGCTCCACTGTCCACATCAATATCTGCTTTCTGCATACGCGCCGCTGGGAAGTCATGCTTACACGCTCAAGGAAGCAATTACATGCCAACCAATAAAAAAGAAACAAATAACAGTAAAAAGCTTCTTCCCATAAAGATTTGAAGCCAAAGCAAACATAAAGAATAACTGACTATAACTACAATAACTAAACAACTGGTTACAATGGTGTTAATTCAGCCTCAGATGTCTTTCCAACACATGATTCAAAGACAACTAACTCATACAAATCTTGTGACATTTTACTACTGATAATACAGGTTTTGAGGCAACACACGTCAGAGTAACATCGCCTCATCTCTCTGAATAAACCATCCCGAGCCAAAGAGAAGAAGAAGGCTTCTCTTACCACGTCCAGGTCAACAAGGATTCAGGTCTTTCCAACACCAGGCTGAAATGTGACTCTAGCTGCGTTATGAGAAGCAGCCTGGTTCAGACTTCAGCTTCAGCTTCAGCTTCAGCAGAACGACGGACACTTGTGGAACATCAAGTGACGACACTAGTGCACCGATCCTCATCAGGCCGGAGGGAAACCGCTGTTCACTAACAGGTACAACACATGTATCCTCCTAGTTCAACCAGCTAATACTGTCAGCAGCACATCAAACAGAGGAACCTGCTAAACCTGTTACCGATTATGTTTATCCTCAGGTGCACGCTGTATTTAGGGTTCCTATTAGAACATCCCCTAACCCTAACCCGTCCGTGCTTTCGGACCAGAGTGTGTTTTAGCAGCCTTTTCTAATTGTTCTGAATGACAGCGAAGCGTTGTGTGCTGCTTTTACGTTGCTGAGCATCTCCCATTATTACAGCAGCGCCCTGACGGCATCGAGCTGACATTACAGCAGAAAAGCTGCCGACGTCATCGGCGGGTTTCTCATTGTGGTGACTTTTCCTGGAGCTTTATGACTCTACCGGCCGTATGAGCAGAAAACAGCAGGAGGCAGACCGGTGCTGTACTGGAGCTATCAGGGACGTTTTTATTCATTTAAACGGTAGATTCATGGTTTGTATTAAGGTAACGCTCACACAGGTGTCCAGAGGATTTCACTAACACAAAGGGAAGCATAATATCTTACAACTACAAACCAAGTACAACAGTCCAACTGTAGTACACACTGAGGTGGTTGAAGGCTGATGTGTTGTCATGGGTGGAGGGAGGCGGGAAGAGGAGGGATGAGCAGGGACGGCTGGAGGGCCGGGTATGGGAGGGTAGACGATGGGATACTGGTCAGCTGGTTATTGTTACTGCTATTGTTGTTATCCTTTTTTTTTTAAATATTTTATTCACTATTTATTTATTTATCTATTTATTTATATTTTGTGTTGCTGTATTTTCTGTTATCTAAGTTTATGAAAATAAGCCTTGAATGTATGTGTGGACTGTATGTTGAATCCATCTGCTCAATAAAAATATATATATAACGCTAGCACTCATTTGGTGTTGCCTGGTGCGTAAAAAGGCTGTCTGGGCAAAAGAGAGGCAGCACGGAGCGCCTTGATTTGTCCGTTTTAAACAAGCTCTGTGCTCAGTCTGCTCTGATTGGTCAGCTGAACCAAACTCTTCGGACTCTGCTCCAGCTCACCTCTAACTAGCTTTGTTTGACAGCGTGTCAAACTGGCCGCTAGGCAGGTACTATGCTAATAATACCACGTTACAGAATAAAAAGCAGGATTTGAAGTGAAGTGTTTCAGTGTTTCTGTTCTTTGACCTTTTACATGCACACACACAAAAACCATATAACACTAACAGGTCCTCTTTAACCAACACTGGAATAATAATATATATACTGTGTATGGTATATATGGCGTATGGTATATATATATATATATATGGTATATATGGAAGGAAGGACGGACTGAGATTATCCCTCCATACTGTATCTGCAGAAGGACCAAAACGAAGAGCTAACGTCAATGTCAGAACTTATCTCTGATAACCGAGAGGCAAAAACGGATATGTAGCTTTGGGTGAGGCGAGACTGTTAATGAATAAGGCCTAGCTAGCGCTGGGAATCAGGCTAATGAGTTGGCGTTGGTACAGACGGCCTAAAATTAGCCCAGAGGCGGCGGCGGCGGCTCTCTCCAAGTGTCCACAGGGAGTGGCTAATAAGGACAGGCGATAGCAGGGACAAGAAGTTAACTGTTTGTGGGAAGGCTGGAGCCGGGCTAAATGCCGGTTCCGGTCTGTCAGCACCGCTTCGGTTCACCTGGCCGACTCTTTCGCTGATGCTCATACCGGGACGTGGCAGCGCCGCTCACGGCTGCCGGCCGTTACTGGAACGCTATCTGACGAGGCAGAGTGCTTGTTTTCTTACTTTTTGATGCAATAAATATTCTAATAATGGTGAATCACTATGACGGCTTGTTTTCACAAAAGGTCTTTTATTTATTTTTGTCCCAGATGTTGCACCACTGGGACTATTCATCCCTGGGAAACCAGTTGGGGGAAGATGAGCAACTTGGGGATGTACTGGTTCTCATTGTCAGTGGTGAACAGGACCACTGCTGTGTGTTAAAGGATCACACAGGGAGGACTCCATGTAATACTCTGTACCTGTAGACAAGCCAAAAGATGTTGGCAAGCTAATGCTGGTTTGGACACGATTTACTGGGAACAGGAGACATGTCAGTGTGAGCCAGAGAGGGGATTTAATCAGTGACCTATGGGGAACCTCTGCTGGATGACACCACTGCATCAGAGCTGTTGGAAAACGCGACATCCTATGCACCAGCCCGACACACGACGGGCTAACTAAAGAGAAGTCCTTTCTTAATATCTGTACTACTTTATGCTTCAGCAAACGCTGCAGGCAGAAACAGGGGGCTGTAGGAAGCTGAGATTTGGGGCGTTTTATGTATTTATTTGACAGTGGAAAGACATACAGCAAATGGTCCGATCAACTGGGAATCAAACCGGGGACTCGCTGCTCGGGGCATTTGAGGCCTTATGGTACGAGCCCTAACCACTCGACGGCTATTGGGTCGCCCTCCGAGATGCCGTTTCTTTTTTTAAAGATTATTTTTCAGGCATTTTATGCCTTTATTTGACAGCGACAGTGGTGAGAGACAGGAAACATGCAGAAACTCAGGAGACTCACTGCTAAGGGCATTTGCGGCCATGTGGTACGCCTCCTAACGACTGGACTACTTTGATTTTTATTATATTTGATTGCATCATTGAAACAGTGAATATCTCAAGAGAGAGGGGTGAATGAGACCCTCCATCCACTGTCCTCTGTTGCCATTTCACTAGCCAAACCAGCCAACCAGCATATTTTATCCAAACTCTGCTCTCTATACGTCTGGACTGTGACTGTATTATCTGTGGAGACAGAAGGTTTCTGTGGTTAAATAATGGATAACTTAGAGGTGCAGTGTGGTTGCAGACTGCAACCAGCTGAGACTTCTCCAAGTATGTAGACCCACGATGGCCGACGAGCAAACCACCAGCCCAAAGGACCGGCTCCTTTATATATATATATAAATACAGTTATATATATATATATATATATATATATATATATATATATATATATATACAGCACATTCAGTTGTGCAGCACTGTGTTACATGTGCAGCAAACAGAAAATTCACTTTTGATCTTTCATGTAAATTCATATACAGTAAACAGAAAATATGACAAAAGTGATAAAAATAATTCAAGTTGTGCCTCCTCGCAGCTTCACAGTACACCATCACAGTACACCATCACAGTACACCATCACAGTACACCATCACAGTACACCATCACGTCACTATTCAGCGTGACGGCTCAGACGACGAAGGTTTAGTAAATGAGCTACTGCAGCTGTGAAGACGAAAACAGTTTCACTGAGAATCAAGTCACATCAACACATGTGGTTACTGGACTCGTTCACGTGGACAAAAACGAATCTGAGCGACCTGTTAGAAACTGATCCACAGGTATGAGAGTATCAGGGTCACACTGAGGACAAACTAATCTGAGATTATGAGAACAAAGTCATAATATAACAAGAATAAACTTGTGAGTTTATGAGAGTAAATGAGGAACGTGGAGCATCTTGTGAAGTTCTACCTTAGTTTAGTTTCACTAATAATCACATACTTCATCTTTGTCTCATCAGCTCCACATTATCATCACTTATTATTATTATTATGATTATTATTATAATTGTTCTGAAGAAAGAACCACACGGACCTGGAGGAACCGGACCTGGAGGAACCGGACCTGGAGGAACCGGACCTGGTATCCTCCTCTTTCCAGCTGGTTTCTATTCTTATCACACCACAATATGCTCAGCACAGTATAGTATATAGTATAGAGAGTATCAGAGCAGTACAGGCAGTAGTATTACTATGTTACAGACAGGTACACAGGTACACAGCAGCCACTGCTCCAGGAACGTACAGGAATGAACGTCTCATGTCCTGATGGACAAACTACACTAATAAAGCAAGAAGCCGGAGAAACGGCAGCAGACCTTTTCAGAAACTGAGATTATTATATTAATATAACAATATTTCCATGAACGTCTCAGCCGGTGGACGGACCCAGAGGTGGCTCCACAGACGACCCTGAGACCCTAAAGTATCATCCAGACTGGATTATTGAACTTATTGTTATTATTGAACTGAGTCTGAACTACAACTCTTCTACACCAGTTTTAGCTTCGCTCCACCAGCTTCCTGTCCAGCTCAGATCTCTACGGTGCTTCTGATGAGTGACAGTACAGGACTCAGGACTCTGGACTCAGGACTCTGGACTCTGGACTCAGGACTCTGGACTCAGGACTCAGGACTCTGGACTCAGGACTCAGGATTCAGGACTCTGGACTCAGGACTCTGGACTCAGGACTCAGGACTCTGGACTTAGGACTGTGGACTGTGGACTCTGAACTCTGGACTCAGGACTCAGGACTCTGGACTCTGGACTCTGGACTCAGGACTCAGGACCCTGGACCCTGGACCCTGGACCCTGGACTCAGGACTCAGGACTCTGGACTCAGGACTCTGGACTCTGGACTCAGGACTCTGGACTCTGGACTCAGGAATCAGGACTCTGGACTCAGGACTCTGGACTTTCACTTAAACCTGCAGAAGGCTGAATGATTTTGGCAAAAATCCCATAAAAAGCTTTCAGCTTATTGTAATTCAAGTGTTGAGAGAAAACTGGACCTCTGCTCCTCCTCGTGTCTCCATTTACAGAATTTAAAACATCTCGTCTGGGACAAGAGACCCTGACCTATCACAGGTCGTTTCAGGGAGGGAGAGCGTTCCTATTGGCTGTGCTCTGGCTGGTGGGTGGTGCTTGGTATTGATATTTTCTTTATAATTTTACTTAATTTGTGTCCGTATCGTCTGGAGGTTTTATACAGGCTGTTCTGAACACAGCGGGGTGTCCGTTCATCCGTTCATCCGTCCATCTGTCCATCCGTTCATCTGTCCATCCGTCTATCCGTCCATCCATTCATCTGTCCATCCGTCTATCCGTTCATCCGTCCATCCGTCCATCCGTTCATCTGTCCATCCGTCTATCCGTTCATCCATCCATCCGTTCATCTGTCCATCCGTCTATCCGTCCATCCATTCATCTGTTCATCTGTCCATCCGTCCATCCGTTCATCTGTCCATCCGTTCATCTGTCCATCCGTCTATACGTTCATCCATCCATCCGTCCATCCGTTCATCTGTCCATCCGTCTATCCGTTCATCTGTTCATCTGTCCATCCGTCTATCCGTTCATCCGTCCATCCGTTCATCTGTCATCTGTCTATCCGTCCATCCGTTCATCTGTTCATCTGTCCATCCGTTCATCTGTCCATCCATCCATCCGTCTATCCGTTCATCTGTCCATCCGTTCATCTGTCCATCCGTCTATCCGTCCATCCATTCATCTGTCCATCCGTCCATCCGTTCATCTGTCCATCCGTTCATCTGTCCATCCGTCCATCCGTTCATCTGTCCATCCGTCTATCCGTTCATCCATCCATCTGTTCATCCGTCCATCCGTTCATCTGTCCATCCGTCTATCCGTTCATCCATCCATCTTTTCATCTGTCCATCCGTCTATCCGTTCATCCATCCATCTGTTCATCTGTCCATCCGTCCATCCGTTCATCTGTCCATCCGTCTATCCGTTCATCCGTTCATCTGTTCATCTGTCCATCCGTCTATCCGTTCATCCATCCATCCGTTC
>CAMQGK010000229.1:1070000-1130000 GCA_947000775.1 Pterois miles
TCCATAATATAACGAGTATACCATCCATAATATAACGAGTATACCATCCATAATATAACGAGTATACCATCCATAATATAACGAGTATACCATCCATAATATAACGAGTATACCAGCAATAATATAACGAGTATACCATAATAATATAACGAGTATACCATCAATAATATAACGAGTATACCATCCATAATATAACGAGTATACCATAATAATATAACGAGTATACCATCAATAATATAACGAGTATACCATCAATAATATAACGAGTATACCATCAATAATATAACGAGTGTACCATCAATAATATAACGAGTATACCAGCAATAATATAACGAGTATACCATCAATAATATAACGAGTATACCATAATAATATAACGAGTATACCAGCAATAATATAACGAGTATACCATCCATAATATAACGAGTATACCATCCATAATATAACGAGTATACCATCAACAATATAACGAGTATACCAGCAATAATATAACGAGTATACCATCAACAATATAACGAGTATACCATAATAATATAACGAGTATACCATCAACAATATAACGAGTATACCATCAACAATATAACGAGTATACCATAATAATATACCGAGTATACCAGCAATAATATAACGAGTATACCATAATAATATAACGAGTATACCATCAATAATATAACGAGTATACCATAATAATATAACGAGTATACCATCAACAATATAACGAGTATACCAGCAATAATATAACGAGTATACCATCAACAATATAACGAGTATACCAGCAATAATATAACGAGTATACCATCAACAATATAACGAGTATACCAGCAATAATATAACGAGTATACCATAATAATATAACGAGTATACCATCAACAATATAACGAGTATACCATAATAATATAACGAGTATACCATCCATAATATAACGAGTATACCATCAATAATATAACGAGTATACCATCAATAATATAACGAGTATACCATCAATAATATAACGAGTATACCATCAATAATATAACGAGTATACCATCAACAATATAACGAGTATACCAGCAATAATATAACGAGTATACCATCAACAATATAACGAGTATACCAGCAATAATATAACGAGTATACCATCAATAATATAACGAGTATACCATAATAATATAACGAGTATACCATCAACAATATAACGAGTATACCATAATAATATAACGAGTATACCATCCATAATATAACGAGTATACCATCAATAATATAACGAGTATACCATCAATAATATAACGAGTATACCATCAATAATATAACGAGTATACCATCAACAATATAACGAGTATACCAGCAATAATATAACGAGTATACCATCAACAATATAACGAGTATACCAGCAATAATATAACGAGTATACCATAATAATATAACGAGTATACCATCAACAATATAACGAGTATACCATAATAATATAACGAGTATACCATCCATAATATAACGAGTATACCATCAATAATATAACGAGTATACCATCAATAATATAACGAGTATACCATCAATAATATAACGAGTATACCATCAATAATATAACGATTATACCATCAACAATATAACGAGTATACCAGCAATAATATAACGAGTATACCATAATAATATAACGAGTATACCATCAACAATATAACGAGTATACCATAATAATATAACGAGTATACCATCCATAATATAACGAGTATACCATCAACAATATAACGAGTATACCAGCAATAATATAACGAGTACACCATCAATAATATAACGAGTATACCAGCAATAATATAACGAGTACACCATCAATAATATAACGAGTATACCAGCAATAATATAACGAGTATACCAGCAATAATATAACGAGTATACCATCAATAATATAACGAGTATACCATAATAATATAACGAGTATACCATAATAATATAACGAGTATACCATAATAATATAACGAGTATACCATCCATAATATAACGAGTATACCATCCATAATATAACGAGTGTACCATCAATAATATAACGAGTGTACCATCAATAATATAACGAGTATACCATCCATAATATAACGAGTATACCATCCATAATATAACGAGTGTACCATCAATAATATAACGAGTGTACCATCAATAATATAACGAGTATACCATCCATAATATAACGAGTATACCATCAACAATATAACGAGTATACCATCAATAATATAACGAGTATACCATCCATAATATAACGAGTATACCATCCATAATATAACGAGTGTACCATCAATAATATAACGAGTGTACCATCAATAATATAACGAGTATACCATCCATAATATAACGAGTATACCATCAACAATATAACGAGTATACCAGCAATAATATAACGAGTATACCATCCATAATATAACGAGTATACCATCCATAATATAACGAGTATACCATCAACAATATAACGAGTATACCAGCAATAATATAACGAGTATACCATCCATAATATAACGAGTATACCATCAATAATATAACGAGTATACCAGCAATAATATAACGAGTATACCATCCATAATATAACGAGTATACCATCAATAATATAACGAGTATACCATAATAATATAACGAGTATACCAGCAATAATATAACGAGTATACCATCAACAATATAACGAGTATACCAGCAATAATATAACGAGTATACCAGCAATAATATAACGAGTATACCATCAACAATATAACGAGTATACCAGCAATAATATAACGAGTATACCATCCATAATATAACGAGTATACCATCAATAATATAACGAGTATACCAGCAATAATATAACGAGTATACCATCCATAATATAACGAGTATACCATCAATAATATAACGAGTATACCATCCATAATATAACGAGTATACCATCAACAATATAACGAGTATACCAGCAATAATATAACGAGTATACCATCAACAATATAACGAGTATACCAGCAATAATATAACGAGTATACCATCCATAATATAACGAGTATACCAGCAATAATATAACGAGTATACCATCAATAATATAACGAGTACACCATCAATAATATAACGAGTATACCATCAATAATATAACGAGTATACCATCAATAATATAACGAGTATACCATCAATAATATAACGAGTATACCATCCATAATATAACGAGTATACCATCAATAATATAACGAGTATACCATCCATAATATAACGAGTATACCATCAACAATATAACGAGTATACCATAATAATATAATGAGTATACCATCCATAATATAACGAGTATACCAGCAATAATATAACGAGTATACCATCAATAATATAACGAGTATACCATCAATAATATAACGAGTATACCATCAATAATATAACGAGTACACCATCAATAATATAACGAGTACACCATCAATAATATAACGAGTATACCATCAATAATATAACGAGTACACCATCAATAATATAACGAGTATACCATCAATAATATAACGAGTACACCATCAATAATATAACGAGTATACCATAATAATATAACGAGTATACCATCAATAATATAACGAGTACACCATCAATAATATAACGAGTATACCATAATAATATAACGAGTATACCATAATAATATAACGAGTATACCATCAATAATATAACGAGTATACCATAATAATATAACGAGTATACCATCAATAATATAACGAGTATACCATCAATAATATAACGAGTATACCATCAATAATATAACGAGTATACCATAATAATATAACGAGTATACCATCAATAATATAACGAGTACACCATCAATAATATAACGAGTATACCATCAATAATATAACGAGTATACCATCAACAGCAGCAGTTACTGGGGACGAGTAGTTCAGGGATTTATTGGTCATCGATCAGGCAGTATGGATATACACTATATACACTATACAATATATACACTATATGCACTATATACACTACACAATATATACACTATATACACTATATACACTACACAATATATACACTATATATACTACACAATATATACACTATATACACTATATACACTATATACACTACACAATATATACACTATATACACTACACAATATATACACTATATGCACTATATACACTACACAATATATACACTATATACACTATATACACTACACAATATATACACTATATACACTATATACACTACACAATATATGCACTATCTACTATATACACAGTAGATACAGTATAGACAGTAGATAGAGTATATACAGTACATAGAGTATATACAGTAGGTACAGTATATACAGTACATAGAGTATATACAGTAGGTACAGTATATACAGTACATAGAGTATATACACTGTCGTAGTAATAGGGCTCATGCTGTGTGTTTCAGAGAAGTCCAGCTTGTTTCTGAAGGATCCGACTGACTTGATGACCAACATGTACGGCGACACCGTCGTCACCACTAATGGTAAACACATGTACTCAGAAAATCATCTTATCTCATCTTATCTTATCTTATCTTATCTTGAAACAACTGTAGTTGTACTCCTGCTGCAGGGGGTCAGACTACTGCAGCTGCTCTGATTGGCTGCTGTCTTTACTGGCTGGTTGTTGTCTCAGTGATCAATAGCTTGTGTGTATTTATTCTGTTTTAATTGGACTACTGAGGTTACTGAAACTGAGGCCCTCAGTTATTGTTAGGGATGTAAATGACGGCCGAATGGCAGAGCTGCTGTCGCCTCTAACCACGAGGTTGGCGGTTCGGCTCCCGGCTGCTGCAGTCTTAATGCCGAACCCTACGCTGGTCCAGGGCTAACAGCAGCCCACTGCTCCTGAGACACTGTGGACGGTTGACGTCGAGGTCACATCTCATGTTTGTACCTTCAGCTCAGTGACAAAGAAATGTTTCGTCTTTCTTCTCAGCGGATGAATCTAAGTGAGATGAAACCGTGTACCTCGTCTTTGTGTGTTGCAGGTGAGGAGGCCTGTCTCCTCCGCCTGTCTCTCACCTCCCTGCTCACAGGACCAGGTCTGGACTCCTCCAGGGATTATATCAGCAGGTAGGGAAGCTGTTCTGCTGATTCCTTCAGGTTCTTCACAGACAGACCTTGACCTAGACCTGGACCTAAACCTGGACCTGGATCTGGGCCTGGACCTAGACCTGGTCCTGGACCTAGACCTGGACCTAGACCTGGACCTAGACCTGGGCCTAGACCTGGACCTAGACCTGGACCTAAACCTGGACCTGGATCTGGGCCTGGACCTAGACCTGGTCCTGGACCTAGACCTGGACCTAGACCTGGACCTAGACCTGGACCTAAACCTGGACCTGGATCTGGGCCTGGACCTAGACCTGGTCCTGGACCTAGACCTGGACCTAGACCTGGACCTAGACCTGGACCTAAACCTGGACCTGGATCTGGGCCTGGACCTAGACCTGGTCCTGGACCTAGACCTGGACCTAGACCTGGACCTGGGCCTAGACCTGGACCTAGACCTGGACCTAGACCTGGGCCTAGACCTAGACCTAGACCTGGAGCTAAACCTGGATCTGGGCCTGGACCTAGACCTGGACCTGGACCTGGACCTAGACCTAGACCTTGACCTAGACCTGGACCTGGACCTGGACCTGGGTTTCATGGAGCTCATTCTCGTTTTTCCTCTGGTTGTGTATTGAGACCTTATTGATCATTTATTTCTATGGGAACCTCACTGATCTCATGTGTTTGTGAAACTCCTCCTTCTGTTGTCTTATTATTATTTCGGGCGTCTGTCTGAAATGACCTTGACCGTACGACCCGCGTCCATCGACTGTTAACACAGACGGCCGACGCGTCTCCAGAAGTGGAGCCGAGTCCTGGAGCCGAGTCCTGGAGCCGAGTCCTGGAGCTGCCATGTTGAGATGTTGAGTCTGCTCAGTCGTGGTCGCGTGGTGGAGCCGCGGTATCGAGGTCACCGGTCTGAGCCAATCAGAGTCTCACCCTGTTTTATAGCATCGGATTACTTGAACCAAACTTAGCAGAAAAATCAGCAGATGTAGAAACCATCTTTGGGGAACAATTATTAAACACGTAATTTAAGTTTTATTTATGAGCTGCTGCAGCCAGCCACCAGGGGGCGATCCAGCTCTGCTTACACTTCATCTCCAAGTGAGAAGTCTGGCGACATATCTAGCAGTTTAAACGACGTACGAACCACTGTGCATGCTCTCTGTACGCTACCTGTTAGCACGCTACCTGTATTAGCTCCATATGCTGCTGTCTAAATGTGACATTCTGCAGCGTTTCTACCGATAACTAATGAACACCGGGGGCGTAATCTGTGTACCATCCTGATTTACAGCCTCACAACTGTGTGGAAACAAGACGTTATTGCTGAAATTATGATCTACGTTAAAAGTTTCTTGAGGAAGAGCTGGCTGTCTGTCAAAATATCCCTAAAATATGTGTAATATTGTGATTTGAATGCTGGAATGACAAGCAGCCGTGACTCGTGTTGTTACTCCGACTGACAGAATGACGCGACGTGTACGACCAGGACCTGGTGTTTAAACAACTCTTGGCATCTTGTCTGAGGAGAGTTTCCTCTACGGGCCAGCTGTGGCTCAGAGAGCAGGTCGTCCAGCGGTCAGGTCGGCGGTTCGATCCCCGCCATCGGTGTGTGGATGGTATTGAGATCAGATCCTGATGTGACTCCTAGCATGGCAGCCAGTGTGTGAATGTGTGTGTGAATGCTGACATGTAAAGCCTTCACCAGCTGCCTCTCTGTCTCCACAGTGTGTGTGAGCGCCGTCTGAAGGACCTCTCTTTCAGGTAACTCCTCCCAGGTTTCCTCATATTCCTGTCGCCTTTCGGTTTCTTCTGTTTGTTCGTCTGTGTGGAGAGTTTCTGCCGTGTCTGGTGTCAGTAGAGTACATTGCAGTAACCATACGTAACGCATTAAAGATGGCGGTGTGTGCTCTGCACAGGGGCCAGCCTCAGTGTGCGTACTCGGCCTTTAAGCGTCTGGGGACGGAGTTGGTTTTGGGCCTTTTTCTCAACGTACGAGCGGAGCAGCAGCCTGAACGCTTCCAGGAAGTCTCGCAGCTCTGCACCCAGCACTGGCATGGTGGGATCATCACACACAGCTGCCGGTTCAGCTGCTGCCTTTTAGTGGTGCTGCGCTGGTATCGTAAGACACTCAGAGTCTTTCTTTCTCTTGCAGGCGTATGTCGTAAGTCCTCTTCCTTGTCCTGTACAGCGTTGCAAAGTCTCCCACTTCCTCTTTTACCTCAGCTCAATGATTAAGACTTTTTTGTGTGGTTTTGCTGAGCAGCTCCTCTCCTGCAGGCCTGATCTCTGCTCCGGTCAGCCTGAAGGTTCCCCTGTGGTCGTCGGGCTTCTCCACCGCTCTGGACGCCAGGGACAAACTGATGGACATCATCAAGGACAAACTGGAGAGCGATACAGAGGGGTCAGTGTGTCCCTGTAGGACTGTCTCTGTTTCACAGAGCTCCTGGTAGACGGGAGGAAACGCCTCACTCCTCCCTTCCTCCCCTTCCTCCCCTCTCAGTCTCTCTCTCTGTCTTTCTCTGTCTTTGTCTTTGTCTTGCACAAACACAACACGTTTATTTTACAATCACTCTCCAAAACAGAACTTCCCCCTCTTGTCTCTGCTTGCTGAATGATCCCCAGTATGAAGACGATTTATTACAATAAACTGAAACCAAAGTAAGCAGTGAAAAATAAAAGCTGTGTCCTGAAGAACAAGTAAAATGAGACGGTAGAGCCTGCTAACAAACTGAAGTCTGGCTGTTGGACCGCGGCCTCATCCCTGCTGGATAAACCTGCTGCTCTTATTTGTCTGCTGAGCTTCTGCCAGTTTTTAGTAAAGTCAGACTTTAATCTTTGTTTGTTTGGTCTCTCAGTTGTGCTTTTGGGTCCAAACCGACCAAACGTACCTACTGACTGATCTTTCATCTTTCGCCTTCTTTTGCAACTCCCTTGAATCCTATTGGTCGGGTCAGATATTTTGAAATACCTTTGAGATACAGCAACTTTACATTATTGAAATCAGGATGGCTGAAGTGGTCCAAGGAAGGAGAACCGGTGACCCGGGTTCAGGGTCATGGGGGGTGGAGGCTGGTCTGTGGTGATCCAGTAGAAGAGCTGCTGGAGCTCAGACTGCTGAAACAGTTGACGCTGGTTCTGATAGAAAGCAGTCAGAACTCAGTGGATCACAGCTGACGCTGGTTCTGATAGAAAGCAGCCAGAACTCAGCGGATCACAGTTGATGCCGGTTCTGATAGAAAGCAGTCAGAACTCAGTGGATCACAGCTGACGCTGGTTCTGATAGAAAGCAGCCAGAACTCAGCGGATCACAGTTGATGCTGGTTCTGATAGAAAGCAGTCAGAACTCAGCGGATCACAGCTGACGCTGGTTCTGATAGAAAGCAGCCAGAACTCAGCGGATCACAGCTGACGCTGGTTCTGATAGAAAGCAGCCAGAACTCAGCGGATCACCGGTCAGGTGTCCGTACGGACCTGCTGTCAGGGCTGATCCCTGTGTAGACACCATGCTGTGGATTACTGAGGGTTTGCTGATGTGGTTCTGACTCGTTTCTGGCCTCCTTCCAGGTTTGTGGGCTCTCTTGGTTCTTTGCCGCTGCCCGACTCCAGTTCTGCCTCCCAGCATCTGCTGCTGTTCATCTCAGCTCTGATCCCCAAAGCTCTGGCATCGCTGCTCACCTCCTTCACACTGGCGCTGAGTGGGAACGAGCAGGTACACGATCGCAGATAAAACTCTAAACGACAAGACGACAAACGACGACAAAGTATTAAAATAAAGTGACGGCGTCCGCTAGAGTTAAAACTTACCGTCGTCCTTCAGCTCTCTGTGTTCCAGATCAACACTAATCAATAAACTGATGTGAACTGATATTAATGCAGCGCTGCATGTAAGGTGACAGTCATCACCTGTATCAGACTGTTATCGGGCCGTTAAATGTGCCTCGTCAGGCCCCATAGAGGTGGGCCTGCTACACCCACTAGTAGGTGTTGTCATGGATTCACATGGCAGATCAGAAACAAGGTATAAAAGACAACAGCGACCTCTAGTGGCCGCAGTAAATACAGTCTAAAATCCAATTACCTGAATTTAAGGCCCCAAAAAGTCTTAAAATCTCACAAGATGTCTTCATCTTCATCTTCAACCTCTTATCGGGTCGGGTCGCGGGGCCAACAGCTCCAGCAGGGACCCCAAACCTCCCTTTCCCGGGCCACATTAACCAGCTCTGACTGGGGGATCCCGAGGTGTTCCCAGGCCAGTGTGGAGATCTAATCTCTCCATCTAGTCCTGGGTCGTCCCCGGGGCCTCCTCCCAGCTGGTCCTACCTGGAGCACCTCCCTCACAAGATGTCTTAAATGTAATTTTGGCAGGTCTTAAAAACTCATGAATGTTACTTTCATTTCAAAAGAAATGAGTGATCGTGCTTTTAAATCCAGACGGCGTTTGGAGCTCCGCCTCCACCAGCAGCTGAGGTCTGAAGCTTGGACTCAGCGACCATAGTGATGATCCACGTTTCTTCCTTATCCTCAGGACGTAGGTCTGAAATAGCATCCAGCCGCCTTAAATGGACGAGAAACGATCTGAAATAGCATCCAGCCGCCTTAAATGGACGAGAAACGATCTGAAATAGCATCCGGCCGCCTTAAATGGACGAGAAACGATCTGAAATAGCATCCGGCCGCCTTAAATGGACGAGAAACGATCTGAAATAGCATCCGGCCGCCTTAAATGGACGAGAAACGATCTGAAATAGCATCCGGCCGCCTTAAATGGAGGAGAAACGATCTGAAATAGCATCCGGCCGCCTTAAATGGAGGAGAAGCGATCTGAAATAGCATCCGGCCGCCTTAAACGGAGGAGAAACGATCTGAAATAGCATCCGGCCGCCTTAAACGGAGGAGAAACGATCTTAAATAGCATCCGGCCGCCTTAAACGGAGGAGAAACGATCTGAAATAGCATCCGGCCGCCTTAAATGGAGGAGAAACGATCTGAAATAGCATCCGGCCGCCTTAAATGGAGGAGAAACGATCTTAAATAGCATCCAAAATGTTCTTAGAGTCTAAAATTTCATTGTTGAAACTTGCAGATACCCTGAAAATATGACAGGAGCAGCAGAGTCAGGCACTCCATGGGGTGGAGGTCAGGGTGGAGATCAGGGTGGAGGCCAGGGTGGAGGCCAGGGGGAGGCCAGGGGGAGGCCAGGGGGAGGCCAGGGGGAGGTCAGGGTGGAGGCCAGAGTGGAGGCCAGGGGGAGGCCAGGGGGGAGGCCAGGGTGGAGGCCAGGGGGGAGGTCAGGGTGGAGGCCAGCAGGGAGGCCAGCAGGGAGATCAGGGGGGAGGCCAGGGTGGAGGCCAGGGGGGAGGCCAGGGAGGAGGCCAGGGGGGGCCAGCAGGGAGGCCGGGGGGAGGCCAGCAGGGAGGTCAGGGGGGAGGTCAGGGGGGAGGCCAGCAGGGAGGCCAGGGAGGAGGCCAGGGAGGAGGCCAGGGGGAGGTCAGGATGGAGGCCAGCAGGGAGGCCAGCAGGGAGGCCAGAGGGGAGGCCAGGGTGGAGGCCAGGGGGGAGGCCAGTAGGGAGGCCAGCAGGGAGGCCAGCAGGGAGGCCAGTAGGGAGGCCAGGGTCAGGTCTAGGCTGGAGACTAAGGCAGGTGGGGTCTTGACCATCAGTGCTGCTGGACTGTGGAACGGCCTCCATGAGGACCTCCGGTTAGCGAGCTCAATAACCAGTTAAATCTCTCTCTCCCAAATTTCCCTCCAGGGATTAATAAAGGTTCATCTTATCTTATCTTATCTTAAAAACCCATTTCTGTAAAGAGGTGTTTAACCCTGCGAGGCGACAGCTTGGTGCACCTCTTCCAGCCCTCCATCGCCCCCTGCGGGCTGATGCTACTTATTGTTTTAATACTTCTGGTTATGGGTTTTAGTCCTCTCATCATTTTGTTTTTGTTTTGTTCTTTTTCATTTTGTCTATATTTTATTATATTTTATCTGTACAAGCACTATGTTTAGAAAGGTGTCATACAAGTAAAGACAATTATTCATAATTTCATGCAGTTTTACTAGATAGATAGATAGATAGATAGATACTTTATTGATCCCAAGTTGGGAATTGTTTACTACATATCAGAGCGTGTTGCCTTTGAGGTTCACTTTTACAAGGACTCATGTATGCGGCTGACAGCCTGCAGTGATTTCCACTTAATGATCTGATACCAGCTGGATCAGGTGCTGAACGAGTCCTCTGAACTAACCAAAACCACGTTCTGTAACCTTCTCCGGTCCGGTCCGTTCTGCTGTTAAATAAAACTGCCTGTGTCCAGGTGAAGACCCGGCGGCGAGCGCTGGAGGACCCTGATCACCTGCACAGCGTCCTGCTGGAGGTCCAGAGACTCTGGCCTCCTTTCATTGGTGGACGCAGAATAGCTGGTCAGGTAGGACTGCTGATGTAGTGAAGTACTGAATGAGTGTTCCTGGTCTAGTGTGGTGGGTTTCAGAGATCCACTGTCCCCTCTGGGGCCCTCCTCATTGGGTCATGATGACGGCTTCCCGGGTCGTCGACACCGGTTTTACACGTCGAGTTGTTCTTACAGATAATACAGTTTAACTACTACTACTGCTACTACTGCTACTGCTACTGCTACTACTACTACGACTACTGCTACTACTGCTACTGCTGCTACTGCTACTGCTACTGCTACTACTACGACTACTGCTACTACTGCTACTGCTACTACTACTACTGCTACTGCTACTACTACTACGACTACTGCTACTACTGCTACTGCTACTACTACTACGACTACTGCTACTACTGCTACTGCTACTACTGCTACTACTACGACTACTGCTACTACTACTACTGCTACTGCTACTACTACAACTACTGCTACTACTGCTACTGCTACTGCTACTACTACTACTGCTACTGCTACTACTACGACTACTGCTACTACTGCTACTGCTACTACTACTACTGCTACTGCTACTACTACTACGACTACTGCTACTACTGCTACTGCTACTACTACTACTACTACTACTACTGCTACTACTGCTACTGCTACTGCTACTACTATGACTACTGCTACTACTGCTACTGCTACTACTACTACTGCTACTGCTACTACTACAACTACTGCTACTACTGCTACTGCTACTACTACTACTGCTACTGCTACTACTACAACTACTACTACTACTGCTACTACTGCTACTGCTACTGCTACTACTATGACTACTGCTACTACTGCTACTGCTACTACTACTACTGCTACTGCTACTACTACAACTACTGCTACTACTGCTACTGCTACTACTACTACTGCTACTGCTACTACTACAACTACTGCTACTACTGCTACTGCTACTACTGCTACTGCTACTACTACGACTCCTGCTACTACTGCTACTGCTACTACTGCTACTACTACAACTACTGCTACTACTGCTACTGCTACTACTGCTACTGCTACTGCTACTACTACGACTACTGCTACTACTGCTACTGCTACTACTGCTACTACTACGACTACTGCTACTACTGCTACTGCTACTACTGCTACTACTACGACTACCGCTACTACTGCTAATACTGCTACTGCTACTGCTACTACTACGACTACTGCTACTGCTACTACTGCTACTACTGCTACTGCTACTACTACTGCTAATGCTGCTACTGCTACTGCTACTACTGCTACTGCTACTACTGCTACGACTACTACTACTGCTACTACTACTACTGCTACTACTGCTACTACTACTGCTACTGCTGCTACTGCTACTGCTACTACTACTGCTACTGCTACTACTACGACTACTGCTACTACTGCTACTGCTACTACTGCTACTACTACAACTACTGCTACTACTGCTACTGCTACTACTGCTACTGCTACTACTGCTACTACTACGACTACTGCTACTACTGCTACTACTACTACTGCTACTGCTACTGCTACTACTACTACTGCTACTGCTACTGCTACTACTACTGCTACTGCTGCTACTGCTACTGCTACTACTGCTACTGCTACTACTACTACTACTACTACTGCTACTACTGCTACTACTGCTACTGCTACTACTGCTACTACTACTACTACTGCTACTTTTTTTTAGGGGTTAAACTGAGGGTTAGTTTTAGGGGTTAAACTGAGGGTTAGTTTTAGGGGTCAAACTGGGGTTAGATTTAGGGGTTAAACTGGGGTTAGTTTTAGGAGTTAAACTGTAGGTTAGTTTTAGGAGTTAAACTGTAGGTTAGTTTTAGGAGTTAAACTGAGGGTTAGTTTTAGGGGTTAAACTGTAGGTTAGTTTTAGGAGTTAAACTGAGGGTTAGTTTTAGGAGTTAAACTGTAGGTTAGTTTTAGGAGTTAAACTGAGGGTTAGTTTTAGGGGTCAAACTGGGGTTAGATTTAGGGGTTAAACTGGGGTTAGTTTTAGGGGTTAAACTGTAGGTTAGTTTTAGGAGTTAACTGTAGGTTAGTTATAGGGGTTAAACTGTAGGTTAGTTTTAGGAGTTAAACTGAGGGTTAGTTTTAGGGGTTAAACTGTAGGTTAGTTTTAGGAGTTAAACTGAGGGTTAGTTTTAGGGGTTAAACTGTAGGTTAGTTTTAGGGGTTAAACTGTAGGTTAGTTTTAGGAGTTAAACTGAGGGTTAGTTTTAGGGGTTAAACTGTAGGTTAGTTTTAGGGGTTAAACTGTAGGTTAGTTTTAGGGGTTAAACTGTAGGTTAGTTATAGGGGTTAAACTGTAGGTTAGTTTTAGGAGTTAAACTGTAGGTTAGTTTTAGGGGTTAAACTGAGGGTTAGTTTTAGGGGTTAAACTGTAGGTTAGTTTTAGGAGTTAAACTGTAGGTTAGTTTTAGGGGTTAAACTGTAGGTTAGTTTTAGGAGTTAAACTGAGGGTTAGTTTTAGGGGTTAAACTGTAGGTTAGTTTTAGGAGTTAAACTGAGGGTTAGTTTTAGGAGTTAAACTGAGGGTTAGTTTTAGGGGTTAAACTGTAGGTTAGTTTTAGGGGTTAAACTGTAGGTTAGTTTTAGGAGTTAAACTGAGGGTTAGTTTTAGGAGTTAAACTGAGGGTTAGTTTTAGGGGTTAAACTGTAGGTTAGTTTTAGGGGTTAAACTGTAGGTTAGTTTTAGGAGTTAAACTGTAGGTTAGTTATAGGGGTTAAACTGTAGGTTAGTTTTAGGAGTTAAACTGAGGGTTAGTTTTAGGGGTTACACTGTAGGTTAGTTTTAGGGGTTAAACTGTAGGTTAGTTTTAGGGGTTAAACTGAGGGTTAGTTTTAGGGGTTAAACTGTAGGTTAGTTTTAGGAGTTAAACTGAGGGTTAGTTTTAGGAGTTAAACTGTAGGTTAGTTTTAGGGGTTAAACTGTAGGTTAGTTTTAGGGGTTAAACTGTAGGTTAGTTTTAGGAGTTAAACTGAGGGTTAGTTTTAGGGGTTAAACTGTAGGTTAGTTTTAGGGGTTAAACTGTAGGTTAGTTTTAGGAGTTAAAGTGAGGGTTAGTTTTAGGGGTTAAACTGTAGGTTAGTTTTAGGAGTTAAACTGAGGGTTAGTTTTAGGGGTTAAACTGTAGGTTAGTTATAGGAGTTAAACTGTAGGTTAGTTATAGGAGTTAAACTGTAGGTTAGTTATAGGAGTTAAACTGTAGGTTAGTTTTAGGGGTTAAACTGTAGGTTAGTTATAGGAGTTAAACTGAGGGTTAGTTTTAGGGGTTAAACTGTAGGTTAGTTTTAGGAGTTAAACTGAGGGTTAGTTTTAGGGGTTAAACTGTAGGTTAGGTTTAGGGGTTAAACTGTAGGTTAGTTTTAGGAGTTAAACTGAGGGTTAGTTTTAGGGGTTAAACTGTAGGTTAGTTTTAGGAGTTAAACTGAGGGTTAGTTTTAGGGGTTAAACTGTAGGTTAGGTTTAGGGGTTAAACTGTAGGTTAGTTTTAGGAGTTAAACTGTAGGTTAGTTATAGGAGTTAAACTGTAGGTTAGTTTTAGGGGTTAAACTGTAGGTTAGTTTTAGGAGTTAAACTGAGGGTTAGTTTTAGGGGTTAAACTGTAGGTTAGTTTTAGGGGTTAAACTGAGGGTTAGTTTTAGGGGTTAAACTGAGGGTTAGTTTTAGGGGTTAAACTGTAGGTTAGTTTTAGGGGTTAAACTGTAGGTTAGTTTTAGGGGTTACCCGTTCCAGGGTTACTTCATGCTGTCCTGATTGATCCCTGAACTACTGGACCTGATATTGGTTTTATTGGGGTTGTGTTTGCTGAGCTCGGTGGGGTGATCTCTTCCTCTAGATGGCGACATCGTACCGTCGGTGGAAGTCTGCTGTGCTGCCTGTCCTCTCTGGTGATCATGATATCAGCCCTGAACTCAGAACCAGTTTGGTCTTCTGATAATGAAACGTGGATGTAAAGATATAAGGAGAAGATCCAGATCCCAGGCTGACTGGCTGATTTTCAGACAGCTTCAAAATCGTTTTACTTCTCTTGTTAAAAAGGCTAAATCTGACTATGATCTTTCAAAAACTACAAGCAATTTAAATCCTTGAAATTTTTGGAAAGTAATAAAATCCTCATTTGGAAATAAAACTACAAATGAACTGCCAGCGTGCATAGAGTCGGGCATTATTACTGATGAGTCAGCCTTTCTCCTTATCTGAGTCGGGTCAAAACCTTCCTGATGAGCAGAGGCCTCACTCTTCACCCCCCCCAATAAACTCTGTGGCTAAACCGTTCACTTTCACTGTTTTTAATGTGGCGGAGGTCCACAGTGCGTTACAGACACCAGATACAGACCTGCAGGTCCTGACAGGCTCGATCCTCACTCTCACTCTGCTGTACACTTTCTTTACTCTCACCCTTTCTAGAAATGAGACTTATGGAAATCTGCCCTGCTGAAAGGAGGGGATCCATCAGTAATCAATAACTACAGCCGATCTCTAAACTGTGTTAGAAGTTAGTGAGTGAACAGCTGAACGAACGGTATTTTATGAGCGCTAGGTTTGGTTGCTGGCTGTGGAAATCTGCTACACCACTGTTCCCTTTATGCAGTAGTAGTCATCCAGGTGGAGCTAAGAGGTGTAGCAGCAGTAGTAGTAGTAGTCATCCAGGTGGAGCTAAGAGGTGTAGCAGCAGTAGTAGTAGTAGTGATCCAGGTGGAGCTAAGAGGTGTAGCAGCAGTAGTAGTAGTGATCCAGGTGGAGCTAAGAGGTGTAGCAGCAGTAGTAGTAGTAGTGATCCAGGTGGAGCTAAGAGGTGTAGCAGCAGTAGTAGTAGTAATAGTAGTGATCCAGGTGGAGCTAAGAGGTGCAGCAGCAGCAGTAGTAGTGATCCAGGTGGAGCTAAGAGATGTAGCAGTAGTAGTGATCCAGGTGGAGCTAAGAGGTGTAGCAGCAGCAGCAGTAGTAGTAGTAGTGATCCAGGTGGAGATAAGAGGTGTAGCAGTAGTAGTAGTAGTGATCCAGGTGGAGCTAAGAGGTGTAGTAGTAGTAGTAGTAGTAGTGATCCAGGTGGAGCTAAGAGGTGTAGCAGCAGTAGTAGTAGTAGTAGTAGTGATCCAGGTGGAGCTAAGAGGTGTAGCAGCAGTAGTAGTAGTAGTGATCCAGGTGGAGCTAAGAGGTGTAGCAGCAGTAGTAGTAGTAGTAGTAGTGATCCAGGTGGAGCTAAGAGGTGCAGCAGCAGCAGTAGTAGTGATCCAGGTGGAGCTAAGAGATGTAGCAGTAGTAGTGATCCAGGTGGAGCTAAGAGGTGTAGCAGCAGCAGCAGTAGTAGTAGTAGTGATCCAGGTGGAGATAAGAGGTGTAGCAGTAGTAGTAGTAGTGATCCAGGTGGAGCTAAGAGGTGTAGTAGTAGTAGTAGTAGTGATCCAGGTGGAGCTAAGAGGTGTAGCAGCAGTAGTAGTAGTAGTGATCCAAGTGGAGCTAAGAGATGTAGCAGTAGTAGTCATCCAGGTGGAGCTAAGAGGTGTAGCAGCAGCAGCAGTAGTAGTCATCCAGGTGGAGCTAAGAGGTGTAGCAGCAGTAGTAGTAGTAGTGATCCAGGTGGAGCTAAGAGGTGCAGCAGCAGCAGTAGTAGTGATCCAGGTGGAGCTAAGAGATGTAGCAGTAGTAGTCATCCAGGTGGAGCTAAGAGGTGTAGCAGCAGCAGCAGTAGTAGTAGTAGTGATCCAGGTGGAGATAAGAGGTGTAGCAGTAGTAGTAGTAGTGATCCAGGTGGAGCTAAGAGGTGTAGTAGTAGTAGTGATCCAGGTGGAGCTAAGAGGTGTAGCAGCAGTAGTAGTAGTAGTGATCCAGGTGGAGCTAAGAGATGCAGCAGCAGTAGTAGTAGTAGTGATCCAGGTGGAGCTAAGAGATGTAGCAGTAGTAGTGATCCAGGTGGAGCTAAGACGTGTAGCAGTAGTAGTAGTAGTAGTAGTAGTAGTAGTGATCCAGGTGGAGCTAAGAGGTGTAGCAGTAGTAGTGATCCAGGTGGAGCTAAGAGATGTAGCAGTAGTAGTGATCCAGGTGGAGCTAAGAGGTGTAGCAGCAGTAGTAGTAGTAGTAGTAGTAGTAGTAGTAGTAGTGATCCAGGTGGAGCTAAGAGGTGTAGCAGCAGCAGCAGCAGTAGTAGTAGTGATCCAGGTGGAGCTAAGAGGTGTAGCAGAAGTAGTAGTAGTGATCCAGGTGGAGCTAAGAGGTGTAGCAGCAGTAGTAGTAGTAGTAGTGATCCAGGTGGAGCTAAGAGGTGTAGCAGTAGCAGTAGTAGTAGTAGTGATCCAGGTGGAGCTAAGAGGTGTAGCAGCAGCAGCAGCAGTAGTAGTGATCCAGGTGGAGCTAAGAGGTGTAGCAGCAGTAGTAGTAGTAGTAGTCGTAGTGATCCAGGTGGAGCTAAGAGGTGTAGCAGCAGTAGTAGTAGTAGTAGTAGTAGTGATCCAGATGGAGCTAAGAGGTGTAACAGCAGCAGTAGAAGTAGTAGTGATCCAGGTGGAGCTAAGAGGTGTAGCAGCAGTAGTAGTAGTAGTAGTGATCCAGGTGGAGCTAAGAGGTGTAGCAGCAGTTGTAGTAGTGATCCAGGTGGAGCTAAGAGGTGTAGCAGCAGTAGTAGTAGTGATCCAGGTGGAGCTAAGAGGTGTAGCAGCAGTAGTAGTAGTGATCCAGGTGGAGCTAAGAGGTGTAGCAGCAGTAGTAGTAGTGATCCAGGTGGAGCTAAGAGGTGTAGCAGCAGTAGTAGTAGTGATCCAGGTGGAGCTAAGAGGTGTAGCAGCAGTAGTAGTAGTGATCCAGGTGGAGCTAAGAGGTGTAGCAGCAGTAGTAGTAGTGATCCAGGTGGAGCTAAGAGGTGTAGCAGCAGTAGTAGTAGTGATCCAGGTGGAGCTAAGAGATGTAGCAGCAGTAGTAGTAGTAGTGATCCAGGTGGAGCTAAGACGTGTAGCAGTAGTAGTAGTAGTAGTAGTAGTAGTGATCCAGGTGGAGCTAAGAGGTGTAGCAGTAGTAGTGATCCAGGTGGAGCTAAGAGATGTAGCAGTAGTAGTGATCCAGGTGGAGCTAAGAGGTGTAGCAGCAGTAGTAGTAGTAGTAGTAGTAGTAGTAGTAGTAGTGATCCAGGTGGAGCTAAGAGGTGTAGCAGCAGTAGTAGTAGTAGTAGTGATCCAGGTGGAGCTAAGAGGTGTAGCAGTAGCAGTAGTAGTAGTAGTGATCCAGGTGGAGCTAAGAGGTGTAGCAGCAGCAGCAGCAGTAGTAGTGATCCAGGTGGAGCTAAGAGGTGTAGCAGCAGTAGTAGTAGTAGTAGTCGTAGTGATCCAGGTGGAGCTAAGAGGTGTAGCAGCAGTAGTAGTAGTAGTAGTAGTAGTGATCCAGGTGGAGCTAAGAGGTGTAACAGCAGCAGTAGAAGTAGTAGTGATCCAGGTGGAGCTAAGAGGTGTAGCAGCAGTAGTAGTAGTAGTAGTGATCCAGGTGGAGCTAAGAGGTGTAGCAGCAGTTGTAGTAGTGATCCAGGTGGAGCTAAGAGGTGTAGCAGCAGTAGTAGTAGTGATCCAGGTGGAGCTAAGAGGTGTAGCAGCAGTAGTAGTAGTGATCCAGGTGGAGCTAAGAGGTGTAGCAGCAGTAGTAGTAGTGATCCAGGTGGAGCTAAGAGGTGTAGCAGCAGTAGTAGTAGTGATCCAGGTGGAGCTAAGAGGTGTAGCAGCAGTAGTAGTAGTAGTGACCTGAGCGAGGAGACATCTCTTAGCAACAAGTGGGAGACAGAGGAGAGATGTGAAGGAGGGTCCAGAGGAAAGGAAACAGGAAACAGGAAACGGCGATCTGTCCATCAGTGCAGCGACTAATGGATGTCGTGAAAAGGTGAATAACGAGGCCAACAGCTGGGTAAGTGGTCCTCCATTCAGCAGAGGGCTGAGCGAACAGTCACCTCTCCATTCATTCTGGATGAAATGGTCTTTGCAGCCTGCCTGCCTCACGTTTTACTGTGACTTTGTCTCCAAGCAGCAGAATTTAAAATACATCGGCACTGATGTGAAGCAGGATTTAGGATTTGCAGTACGGTATTTATTACGCCGATGCCCTCGGCCATCTTTTCCGTCTGTCTGAGGCTGCAGCCGGCTCTGTTTGGAGCGACGGTACCACGTGGTATCACATGACAGTAGAAAACTTCAGGAATCCATCAGCTCCCACCAGGTCATGATAGCTTGTCTCGAAGAAGGATAAATACCGCTCCAAGATCAGGCTACATTTTGGTGAGGACAAAACTGGCACAGTGATTTTCACAGGCATCTGTTGACCTCTGACCTCCAGATGAGTGGATGTAAATGGGTTCTCTGGGTCCCCACCAGTCCCCCCTTTATGATAGTCCCAGTCAGTATAACTGTGTTATTGTCTCCTAGTATAAATGGTGCATCTGAGTATTTCTACATACTGGGTCCCTAAACAGTCCTGAACCCCATAAACTGGGTCTCAGTGTAAAGCTGAGACTCTGGTGGATCAATGAGTCCACCTGGATCCATGTGTGATGATGTTAGTCCCCATAGGAGCCATTTCATTGATCACTGTAGAAAATGACCTGTGGTGACCTCTAGGATACTACAACAACTACTACTACTACCTCTAGGATAATCACAGCCTCTACTAGTACTACTACTACTACTACTACTACTACCTCTAGGATAATCACAGCCTCTACTACTACTACTACTACTACTACTACTACTACCTCTAGGATAATCACAGCCTCTACTACTACTTCTACTACTACTCCTACTACTACAGCCTGGTAACTAACTCATTACTCTCCAGGTTCACTTGTTGTGACATCTACTGTGAATTTCTCCACTGTTGTGAATTTCTCCACTGTTGTGAATTTCTCCACTGTTGTGAATTTCTCCACTGTTGTGAATTTCTCCACTGTGGGACCAATAAAGGAATATCTTATGTTACTGCTGACCTGCTGTCTCCCTGACGGATTTGAAATAAATGGGTGTATGTAAAGGGGGGTGGAGCGGGAAAGGTTAAAGTCTCAGTGTCAGTTCCTTTAAAGATATATCCTGATAATGTCACGCCTTCCTCGGTGTCTGTGCAGGACTCCACGCTCGCTGGGTTCCACGTCCCGAAGGACTATGGTGTGATCTACATCAGCCACGCCGTCCACAGAGACCCGGAGGTTTTCCAGCAGCCAGACGACTTCCTGCCGGAGAGATGGAGCGGAAGGTGAGGAGCTCTCTTTCTCTTCATGCTTCTGTTTTTCACTAGATCCTGCTCTGGTTCTCTAAGAGTCCGCGGTGCTTCCTGCTTTAGGTAAAGAGATTCGGTCAGTTTATGGTCGCTGACAGTAGCTGTGGGCGGAGGCATCGTGTTTTTAGTCCGTTCTCCTCAGGATCACCTGGAGGACACCTCTGTAGAGGTGACACAGACCTCATGAACTCATTGTCTCAAAGACAAGAAGAGGAAAATGTGTATATTTTAGGTTTGGATGTGTGTTTTTCTTTGTGTATTCATGTAGAAGCTGCATCTCAAACATGGGAATACTTCACATCACGTGTCAAACTCAAGAAACAGCCAAATTGGGCCCAGCACCTCCTTTTATGTGGCCCGCGAGGGCAACAAATACATGATGCTTATCATCCAGTTCTATGCTGCTTTACAGAAGTACGGTGTCGTTAAACTACATGTCCCACAATGCATCTCCATTTTGTTACATGCCCACTGAAGCGTCTCAGTATCAGCGGTTTCCAGCAGCGGCGCTCTAGCCGAGTGATGGAGTCATAAAATAATCTGAACACGAGGCAGTAAAACACTGTCACACCACTGTCATCTACCACGTGATCTCAGCTGATCGGCTGCTGATCGGCTGCTGATCGGCTGCTGATCGGCTGCTGATCGGCTGCTGATCGGCTGCTGATCAGTTTATACGCCGCAGGCCGACGGCAGGTTGAAGACCAGTACAGATGTTTTGTAGGTTGCTAACATGGTGGTTTGGCTCCGGCGTGCGTTCTGCTGCTGGTTTGTGTTCATCTGTCCTACTTGTAGAGTCGATCTGCTTGTTGTTTATTCTTTTTGATTTTTATCCCCATTTTTCCCTCCCTCAAGAGGTTTTTGCCTCTACGGTATTTTTGTGTCTACATGCAGATACATTGATGCACCAGCATGTGTTTTTGTTACTGGACTATTTTTTTAATTGTACAATATTTCTTATATATTATATGTTTTCAAGAAATGCTGTAGGTGGTTCAGCTTCTTCTCATCACTGCTGCCTTCACCTGCAGAATGACAGACAGTTATTAAATATGATCTGAAGAAGTCTGACGACATGAGCTGGGCAGCTCTGGACTTTCAGACCGATGAAGAAAAGAAATGCTGCGTCTCACGGTCTCTGGGAACCTGGGACATATCTGTGCTTTATCCTTAACGGTTGATGTAGAGAAAGTGTCTGCAGTGTGTGTTGCTCTGATGGTCCAGCCTATCGGCCACTGACTGGATCGACACACTGACCGTTAGAAAGAGGAAGAGGGAGGAAGCTTTCAGTGCCCTGACACATTAAGGGTCGAGGAAATGCGTCACAGAAAGCCATTTTCGTAAAAACCAGACCGAAAATAAAATCGCGTTTTTATCACTGTCCATTACAGCATATAGGTTTTAAAGAAGTGGATAACACTGGAAAAGAAAAGGAATTAAGCTGCAGATAAGAGAAAACAGAGGAGGAGGAACAAATGGATGATGGATTGATTTATACTGATGGGCAGATGGATGAAGTCCAGGTAATGGACAGAGTCTGAGAGGAAATGAGACAGGCAGGACATTACCAAACCTTGAGACAGCAGTTAGTGGGTAGAGTAACGCCGGCAGGAGGCGGCCATGATTATCCAAATCATACCAGAGCTACAGAAAATCGGCTTCATGTCTCTAAAGATAGAGAGATGAACCTTTATTAATCCCCGTAGGGAAATTCAGCTTTTACACTCTGTTGTTCACACAGTTCACGTACCTGCATCAATGGAGAGGTGTCAGAGTGGGGGGGCTGCTCCTGACAAGCGCCCCGAGCAGTTGGGGGTTTGGTGCCTTGCTCAGGGGCACCTCGGCAGTGCCCAAGAGGTAAACTGTCACCTCTCCAGCAACCAGTTGGTCTTGGTCCATGTTGGGACTTGAACCGGTGACCCTCCGATTCCTAAACCAAGTCCCTACGGACTGAACTACTGTCGCCCCCAAACTGACTCTCAGGTGTCACAGGTGTATATTTAACTACAGGAAACCATAGCAACAGCACCTCTAACATTCAGACGATAGTTATAACCAGTGAAGTTAACGCCATAATACACGTTAACACATCATGAAGGAGGTTAAATGAGGCTCCAGACTTGACCTCTGACCTCCAGATGTGTGGATGTAAATGGGTTCTCTGGGTCCCCACCAGTCTCCCCTTTACAGACATGCCCACTTTCTGATAGTCCCAGTCAGTCTGGATCAAGTCCTAGTCCAGTCAGCACTCTGACACACTGACAGCTGTTGTTGCCTGTTGGGCTGCAGTTTGTTCTGATTGGAGCAGATTGTTGATGCTAAAGTCAGAACCTGGGAGGGTTTCTGGTCAATATCTGGCATTGATTAGTCTTGTTATTGATTTACTATAATAAATATATACATACATTTCCATAAAGCAGCATATTAGTCCACTAACATGTTGATCAGAGGATGAAATACTGGACTGATCTTCCTTTAAGGTTCATTTAGAACTGATAAATTTAATCAATTTAATCGATTGACAGCTGTAGTGTTGACATAAGTGTTTATTCTTATTAGCAGTTAAATTAGTTCTGTCAGTAGGTGAGACTCCAACAGGGTGTGATGAAGCCAACATTACCTGGCTAACTCCGCTGACCTGACAGTTGATCAATAAATAGTATAATCCAGGGGGTCTTTAGGGAGTCCAGGGGGTCTTTAGGGGGTCCAGGGGGTCTTTAGGGGAGTCCAGAGGGTCTTTAGGGGAGTCCAGGGGGTCCTCTGGGGGGGTCCAGGGGGTCCTTTGGGGGTCAGGAGGATCTTTAGGGGAGTCCAGGGGGTCTTTGGGGGTCCAGGGTTTTTTTTGGGGGGGTCCAGGGAGTCCTTTGGGGGGTGCAGGGGGTCCTTTGGGGGGTCCAGAGGGTCTTTAGGGGAGTCCAGGGGGTCCTTTGGGGGGGGGGGGGTCCAGGGGGTCCTTTGGGGAGTCCAGAGGGTCTTTAGGGGAGTCCAGGGGGTCCTTTGGGGGGGTCCAGGGGGTCTTTAGGGGAGTCCAGGGGGTCCTTTGGGGGGGTCCAGGGGGTCCTTTGGGGGGGTCCAGGGGGTCTTTAGGGGAGTCCAGGGGGTCCTTTGGGGGGGTCCAGGGGGTCCTTTGGGGGGTCCAGGGGTCTTTAGGGGAGTCCAGGGGGTCTTTGGGGGTCCAGGGTTTTTTTGGGGGGGTCCAGGGCGTCCTTTGGGGGGGTCCAGGGGGTCCTTTGGGCGGTCCAGAGGGTCTTTAGGCGAGTCCAGGGGGTCCGTTGGGGGGGGTCCTTTGGGGGGTCCAGGGGGTCTTTGGGGGTCCAGGGTTTTATTGGGGGGGGTCCAGGGCGTCCTTTGGGGGGGTCCAGGGGGTCCTTTGGGCGGTCCAGAGGGTCTTTAGGCGAGTTCAGGGGGTCCTTTGGGGGGTCCAGGGGGTCTTTAGGGAGTCCAGGGGGTCTTTAGGGGAGTCCAGGGGGTCTTTAGGGAGTCCAGGGGGTCTTTAGGGGAGTCCAGGGGGTCTTTAGGGGAGTCCAGGGGGGCTTTAGGGGGAGTCCAGGGGGTCTTTAGGGGAGTCCAGAGGGTCTTTAGGGGAGTCCAGGGGGTCCTTTGGGGGGTCCAGGGGGTCTTTAGGGGAGTCCAGAGGGTCTTTAGGGTAGTCCAGGGGGTCCTTTGGGGGGTCCAGGGGTCTTTAGGGGAGACAGCAGGTCAGCAGTAGATGTCTCATATTAGTGGTGAACATCATCTGAAAGCTGGAACCTGGAGATTAATCTGAGAAGCTGCTCAGCTCTGAGGATCCAGATAATCTGGTCATTAATCAGAAATAATATTTAAAGAAATAATTAAAATAAACTGCAAAAGTGTATCAGGGTTTATAACGTGATGATAGATAGAAGTATATGATGTCCATCCTCATGCTCTATTATGGCTCAGTGGTAGTAGTAGTAGTAGTAGTAGTAGTAGTAGAGGCTGTGATTATCCTAGAGGTAGTAGTAGTAGTAGTAGTAGTAGTAGTAGAGGCTGTGATTATCCTAGAGGTAGTAGTAGTAGTAGTAGTAGTAGTAGTAGTAGTAGTATCCTAGAGGTCACCACAGGTCATTTTCTACAGTGATCAATGAAATGGCTCCTATGGGGACTAACATCATGGATCCAGGTGGACTCATTGATCCACCAGAGTCTCAGCTTTACACTGAGACCCAGTTTATGGGGTTCAGGACTGTTTAGGGACCCAGTATGCAGAAATACTCAGATACACCATTTATACTAGGAGGCAATAACACAGTTATACTGACTGGGACTATCATAAAGGGGGGACTGGTGGGGACCCAGAGAACCCATTTACATCCACTCATCTGGAGGTCAGAGGTCAGAGGTCAGAGGTCAAGGGACTCCTTGGTCATGACAGTTTTTCCTCCCTAACTTTCCCGACATGTTAACATGACACGTTTGGTACCAGTGGATTCCAGCTTCACTCAGTCCCTGAAGCTCTAGAGTCTCTGAGAGACGGTACCTTCGGTCAGGACCCCCTCAGGACCCCCTCAGGACCCCCTCAGATCCATGTCATAGATCCACGACATCTTAAATGATGATGTAATGGTGCAATCGGTGGTGGAATGAATATTGATGATTGATATCCAGTATTAGTATTATGTACAGTATTATGTGTAATCGTGTTTCCTCTAAATACATAAATGAATAATGCAGTCAGCAGACTGGTGATCTAGTTTGTCTGGGGGTCTAGACTACAGCTCGCTTTATGGTTCAGTGTTGGAAAATCACATCAGCTAGCGATGCTGTAATATACGCCTACTTTGTTGCCATAGCAACCGCTGCAGATAGATTAACAATATAGACACGGTAAATCTGGCCTGATCGCGTCCACATATACGTGTATAACAGACAGGTACCGCTCCGCTAAAGACGGTGTCCATCCCTCGTTCCTCTCCCTCCTCCTCCTCCATTCACCTGTTCATTCTCATTGATGCCCATTCATTCAGGCGGCAGGGCAGAGGGGAGAAAGCGTCTATGAATGTATGTATGTCGGTAGCTGCTGCCATGGAAACGAGTCACCTGACCCGGCCTTTACCAATAGGGATTCCCTGTGTGTGCAGGGTGGGAGCTGAACAGAGAGATGACTCACTGAAGATCCTGCTCGAACAGAAGCAGGGATTCCTCTAAAATCCTCGTTCAGGGCTTCCCTCCGTCAGTTACATCCAACCACCGTTTTACAGAGCTGACAGTTTAAATCAGCAAAGATAAGTGAAATACACTGACACCGTTTAACGCTGTTGTTGCTGCGATGTGTGATCGTACCGCTTGGTGACAAGAAGGTCAACCACTGACTGATTGATATAGACTAAATCTAAGTGTCTGGATATTCAGTATATTGTCTGGATGTGAGCAATATTGGCTTAATTTCATTTCAGTTTATTCACTATTACTTCACTGTTGTATATGGCTTTTCCTTCAGTGCCAACAAGGCAAGATGAGATTGTCATCAATAAAAAAGATATTAGTTATTAAAGATATTAGTCAGTGATCTGCGTGTACATGACACAGTGTTAACTCAGTAATGGATGCCATTTAAAACTGACTGAAGCCTACATGAATGGAAGAAATCCATGAATGAACAGGCAGGTCGCTGCTGCCATGGCAACGGTCCACCTCCGACCAGTCAGTACCGATGGGGATTCCCTCGGTGTGCATCCCGCTCAGGTCTGGACCACATGATGCAAATCTAGCAGACATGCTCCACGAGCAGAAGAAATGTATGTATATAAGATGTAGCTCAGTCAAGGTGGAGACATTCAGACTTAAAGCAGATGAGCATCCTGGTATATATATATATATATATATATATATATATATATATATATATATACACGCTGCATATTTCATAAAGGGAACAAATCCCATTAAAGAACCAAACCAGTTTTATTTATACAGCCCAAATTCACAAATGACAAACTGGACTTTACAGTCTGTACAGGATAAAACACCCTCTGTCCTTTACTACTACTACTAATAATAATACTACGACTACTACTACTAATAATAATAATAATAATAATAAGGAAAAACTCCCACCAAAAAGACATTTTAACAAGCAGGTGAAGATGGATCCAGGATGTCGATCAGCTTCTCAGCATCGCCAAGCAGACAGAACCACAGCAACACGACCTCCTCTCTAAACCACATCATTGATAACTGAATTATTGATTCTGCTGATGAATATGTTCTGTGTAGCCGACCCTGACATGCAGTACTTAATACTCTATTGATGAGAGTATTAAATTCTTGAGTAATTCCCCTTTAAGGTTTATTTTGAACAGATACAAAAATGTGATTAATCCTCATTAACTATGGACAAGGATGTGATTAATCGTGATTAAATATTTTAATCAATTGTTAATTTTTTAAAAATCTGACACAATTTCAACACCTGAATATGATATTTTACTGACTGACATGTCCTTTTAGCGTAGGTAATACAGATTTTGGGGATATGAAGCATTTGGAGATACGACAGAAATAGCCGTCGCACCAGATGACGACATCCTTCCTCACACTGAAGATGAGGACTGTAGTTTCTGTTGAAGGGACCCCACATGTTGTACACTGTAAATACTCAGTAGTACACCCCGTCCTCACGCTAGAGTACTGTCCAGTGAAAACTACAGTGCCCAGCTGGTATAGAGGAGTGTTTGTGACAATGAAGCCATAATGTGTATTTGTGGGCTGATTATCGCTGGAGATTCAATATTTGGATTCTTGTGTTCAGACTGGCTTTGTGTGTTTTTAACTGCTAGAACTAATGAAAGGCCCTCAGGATGTAACGTCGGTCTATTTACTCTGTTTATCTTCTCCTTCCTCCTACCTGCCTCCTCCTCCTCTCCTCCATCTGTCACACTGTCCTTCTTTCATTTAATGGCTGCGGTCCAGTTACATAACAGGCCCACCAACAGTGACTACTTCAACCACTTTGTGTGTGTGTTGCTGTGCTATAATTGCATATATTGTCCTGGTGTGTGTCCCAGTACATACTGTATCGTCAGCCGGTGTGTTTGTGTGCTTTTCCAGTTGGAGGCAAATAGTGGAGCTGGCGAGTTAACGTCCTATCAGACGCCCACATGGGCTCCGGCCGGAGATAAATGAATCGGAAACGCTCCCGAGCACAGATAACAACCAGCTACTGCAGCAGGTTGTGTTGCTAGTTTTAGATAAATCAGGTAGCAACACATGAGATTTCAGCTGAAGTGGAAATTATCAGCAAATCTTAAGTTGTGGTTAGTTTTTACACATTTTCTTCATTTTGAAAAATCAACCACTGAAACATACAGTAAGATGACTTCACGTCTGATTTTCATGGTCTGTGTATTAACAGACAAATATAAAACCCGGTTTTGATGGTGGATTGGGTGTTCTGGTAACACTTTATTTAAAGGTCTTAAATGAGTGTTAGGTGGATTATTTCTCTGCTGTCCAGTGCTAACTGTCACCGTCTCGGACCTGGCTGAAAGCCTGTTCATTGACCTCCACAGTGATGTCCAACCTGTCAGGATCATGTATCAGTGGGATGAGCGGTCCAGATGATTATGTGAGCGGCACCCAGGTGAGTTCTCCTGTTGGTACCGGCTCTGGTTCTGAGTCTAAATCCTGTCAGAGAAGAGATGAGGAGTTTTGAACTGAGCCACATTGGTTTTAAAAAGCTGTTCAGAATGAACCGGATCACTCTGTGGTCCTGTGGTCCGGTCTAGTGGAGCTCAGAACCGAGTCGGTACCAACAGGAAATAATTTATTTAGTGGTTATTCTTCAATAAAAACATTCTACTAATAGTCCAGGAAGGAAGAGTACACAGCAAAAATGATAGGGGGCTTTTATTGTGAAGAACACAGGAAATGAAATGCTCTCACCTTCAAACAGGTAACGGAGATGTAAATCTGAGCCGAGCCAGCACACATCAACGGGTGGGTTGAGTTTATGATCCATGTCCTCTCAGTGGCGTATCCGTCCCACCTAGTTAAACTACAGCACATCGAGTTCATCAGCTTTCTCTAGTGTCCAAGAAAACCAGACACGATGATGATGATGATGTTTTCTGTTGTCAAAGTCCACTGACAAAACTAAATGATTCATGTTTAGTTTGTCATCCATGAGAATACGAAGACGTCGGGATGTTGACCACTAACCCACAGCAGGCACCCAGAAGTGAAATACTTGAGATTGTTTGAAAGCTAATTTTCTGTGAAAACTAAAAGTGTTATTGGCCTCAGAGCTCAGTCTTGGCGTTTCAGACTGCTCTCTCGTTACACTTCATAGTAGAAAAATGAATTAACTGGACAGTAGCTGATCCTTCAGGATTTACTTCCTGTCCGTCGAGCATATCTGATGTGGCCTCATGCTGGGCTGCTCGGTGTTACAGAACTGAGCTGTGCTGTCTCAGGACGGGCCTAAAAGTACATTAAACCATTAGACGGATATTCTGCTTCCCCCTCACACCGGACCGACTGGATACACCACTAATGCTTCCTGTTGGCCTGTAATCACAGCTCAGGTTTCAGGAAGGCAGGATGCATTAGCGGTGAGAGGGCAGCGATGGCCTGCATTAGCAGCCTGCCGGCTGGAAACAACCTGCAGCTCTTTACTTTTGAGTATATTATTATTATTATTATTATTATTATTAAGTATATATTATAAATAGAGCAGGAATTAGAAAGTTACGGCAGCTGTAGAGTCGGACAGACAACCCGTGTCAAGTTGTGACGGTGATTCCTTCTGTTCGGGTCTCTGGATTTTCTCTGGATGCCCAAAAGACAAACTTATGATTTCAGAGATCAGCAAGGAGTCTGGCTGATGTTCAAAGATGCATTCTGACCACTAGCAGCGCGGAAAACGTGACGTACATTAACAACTAATCCATGTTGAAATCGCCAGGAGCAGAGCTGGTTAGCCAGCTGTTAGCAGCTGGTGAGCAGTGTAGTCCTGCACACACTGGCTAACACTAAGGGAAGGTGTCAGTGATTTACATCGTGATGCATTCAGGCTCTATTCAGCAAAACGAGTTTTGGGTGAAGGGAAATTCAAACGGTATCATGATGTTTTAAAATGTAGTTTTTGTTGAGAAAAGTGAATAAATCCAGTTTGAAGGAGTTTTCACAGCAACATAAAATAGATAATAAAGGGAATTACGAGCTGTTTAACTCTAACAAAAAGCAGAATGCAGGCAGTCATGAAGGAGTGGATGTTGAAGTGCATGATGGGATTTAAATTAGCATTGAGTTGATACTGGTACCAACTATGACATTTCTGGTATGGTGACATCCCTGAATCAGCGGATCAGTGTCTCCACAAAGGCAGTGGACAAGGACTGCAAGTTAACCTGCTGATAATGGATAATATTTATACCATGTTCACCATGTTAGCATGTTAGCATGCTAACATGTGCTAATTAGAAATGAACAAAACAAACAGTTGTGGCTTATTTAAATGTCATTACTTTTACTGGTATTTGGTTTCACTTGATGGTGGCGCAGCATGAAAATCACCAATGTGATTATGATTCATCCTCTTGGAACCATGAACGTGTGTATAAACTTTCATGGCCGTCCGTGTAACAGCTATTGACATATTTGAGTCTGGACAGTGGTGGACAGACCGACAAAGATTAGTACAAGAAGCAAATGAATCAGAGATGAAATGAACCGACAGCACTGAAGTGTGTTTCAGAGATCGTTCAGAGCTGGTCTGCATTCCCACATCGCCGTCAGCGCCTAACATCGGCATCATCCGATCATCATCCTGTGGATAACAACGCTTTCTTTGACAGATTCCTTCGACGCAGACAGAGGCATGAAGTGGTCTTTATTCTGCTGAGGGGCCGGCTCTGAATGGAGTTCAGTCCCAGTCCTGCTGGACAATACTGGCTCTGATCACTGAGACAATCACTGAGAAAAACGTTTTGTGTTCCTCCAACTATTGAAGCTTTGTCAGAATATTGATTTCTGCGTGTCTGATTACTTTGCACAGATTTTGCATTCGTGTGTTACTAAGCCTGGGCGTTAAAACGATGGTGATACCACGAAGACACTTCATGAGCTTGAACCGTTCAATAGTTGCACCAAACCGCCAGGAAACCGCCAGGAAAGCACATAATGAATACGTAAAGCTCAGCTGCATAAACAAACCCCCAGCGTGCTCCCTCCCTGGCTCATAAACAGCCTGTCATAGCCATTAATGATGCAAACAGCCAATCAGGTGTATTGTTCGGTTGCACCATCGACATGCAACATGCAGCAGAACCAGAGCAGCGTTACAACAAACCTGTTACCACCGTAGCTGCCTGCAGGGACAGCAGGTCATCTGCTACATCCAGACGTGGTTAAATAGGCAGTGAAGTGGTTCAGTTCAACTTGTTATTGTCTTGGTATTAAAAGTAATCAGTAATTATCAATACAGACTGAAATGAAACCTCCTGCTGTGATATTTTGTTCAGCTGTGCATGGCTCTGTGTAACCTCGTATTTGTGTTTTCTGTGTGCAGGAATGCAGGCCAGGACCACCTCCTGTGTTCCTTCGGCAACGGACCCAGAAGCTGCATCGGATCTAAACTTACCGATGTCTTCCTGAAGGTGACTCATTTCATTTGCTTGAAAAACACATAAATACATACAAGCACACTCACTCATTAATGCCACAGCCTGTAAAATTGTCTTGTTTTTGAGCAAAGGAGGTGAATATTGATGGAAGTTGTCTATTTGACTTCCTTTCTGACTTTCTGTTGCGTTTAAGGAAACACAGCAACATGAATGTTGGACTGAGGATTGTTTGTCCTCAGTGAGGAGAGGATGCAACCGAGCTGAGGCTGAATAGAGAGGGTTCCTTTAAAAAGTCTCAAGTCCAATAACCTGAATTTAAGGTCTTAAAATGTCTTAAAATACCACAAAATGTCTTAAATCCATTTTTTTCAGGTCCTGAAAATGTATTTAAAGAAGAAATGTGTTTTGAGTCAGGGCGTAACAGAACCACACAGAGGAACCAGAAGGAAACAGCCGTTCTCCCCGGACAGAGTTGATGGGAGCACACCCAGGTCCCGGCATTCACAAATGTGTGAATGCTGGTTGAGTTAGCTCTGGTTAGAGAGCAGTGAAGTTAGTGTGTGGTTGAAACGTATCTGAAGCCTGCTGCAGCCTCTGATAGAAAACTCTGAAACCTGGAGATCAGCCAGTACCGATCCACGTCTGGATCTAGAGCATCGACTCCGACCGACCTCCGGACGGCGTTTGGAGATCCGCCTCCGCTAAAAGCTGAGCTGATCTGGACTTAAACTCAGGAACCGAGCATCAGTCACATCGCAGCAACGCTCCACTTTTCTTTCACATCCTTAGTACTTTCTGCCAGTATGGCACCAAGAAATCTACTTTTAATTGGCTGCAACCAAAGAAAAACACGTCTTTACTGCCTCACAGGCTGCATGTTACCGTGACGCCACCTGTTGGTTTGTGGACTGAAGCCTCGAGTCTGGCATGTTGGCCATCGTTCTAGAGACTTCTGTAGAACCAGAGGAGTCGCCCCCTGCTGGCTGGTAGACTGGATGCAGGTTTAAGGCTCTTCAGCATCAGCTTCACCTCTCAGACCCGGAGGTAGTCCACCGCTTCCAGCAGCCGTCTGTACAGACGAGCAAAGTCTGGATTATATCCAGCCTTAACAGTCACACGCTAGAATAATTTAATAACATGATGAACGTCTCTCCTGTTCTGCCAGGACAGCTGAAAGTGAGACTGCTTACTGGAGCTGTGCACCTGAGACTACAAATACATAATGTACACAACATATACTGTATTTTTAATTATGACTGAATGTGTTCACTAATGGGGGAAAATCTACAACTAAAAGAGAAGTGAAAACAGGGAAGCTCCTGAGAAAACTTTCATTTATTTGTAGACACGAGGCACAGCACGACTGTAACTGTACATATTATATAGTAATACTAATAGTAATAAATTCTAGGTTATATATAAAGAAAGAAGCCAGAGAGGGAGGTGAAATGATGAAATGATGAAATGCTTGGCCGTGGGTGTTTATTAGAGGTACAGACTGTCCTGTTTAAACCAGCCTCCGGTCCCACGGCTGCACTCACCATAGCCACCACGGAGTCAGGAGACGGGCTGTGGGAGGAACCAGAACACTCATTTATTTCCCTCTGGAAACAGCGGTGTCTATGTACGTGCCGTGAACGCCGGGGAGCGCACGGCGGCACCGACCCGAAAACAACCAGTGAGCTGCTGGATTTTTAATGGGAAACCTGCCCAACACTCGTCTTCAGGAGTCACAGACAGAGCTCGTGTAGGTGTAAAATTTAGGATTAAAAGAGGTTCATTCTGAACAGAAATGTGCAGTTAAGATGTTATTAATTGCAATAAATTATGAGCAATCATAGGGTTAAAATTACAGACCAGTGTAACAGGAGATGCTCCTGTTCTCACGGTAAACTGTGCAGGAACAGAAAGCTTTCAGCTAAGGACGGAGTCTATCATCACTGATAAAATATGAAATCTTTTGAGTATTAAATACTTGACTCATCTCCCTTTAAGATACATTTTGAACAGAGGAACAATTAAATGTTTTAATTTATTGACAGCCCTAATATATATAAGTACAGTATATACCTAAATTAGATCTCATTTAAATTTTTTGTATTTTAACTTAAATAAATGTATTTTTGTATTTATTTATGTCATGTAACTGAATGTGATCCAGTCCTGTTCCCTTTATTTTATGTCACGCTGACCGACAGGACGGTCAGCTGTCAACCAATCACTGTAGACTACCTAGATTCAGATTCATGACGTGACGGACGGCAGCGAGGTCAACCCTGCTGCTCCTCTCAGTCCTTCAGTAAACCAGCACTGCTGTGTGATAAAGTCCAATAAATGTTCAGGTTATTGATCACCGTGTTGAGGTTTGTTCCCACGCTGAGCCTCGTCTCGCTGTAACCTGCTCTAAAAGACCACATAGTTAAAGTGGCTCTGAGGGCGTGACCAGAGTAAAAAGTAGACCGCAGGGATCTAGGTCAGAGATGTGAGTCATCGCCTCCTCGCTTCATCCTTCCTTCCCTCCTTCCTCCCTCCCCCTCCATCACCAGTCCTCCCTGCCTCCCTCCATCCCGCTCATTCATCCTGCTCCTCCCCCTCTATCAGGAAAATCTCCATTCACAAAGTGGAGGGAGGCGGAGCAACTGGCTGTTCCTGGTGTCACCAAGCACGTAGGATGAAATGCAGGATAATCAGCTTCTCCTCTGGTGCTTAAACATCTACATAAAGGAGAGATGGGAGTGTATTCATTGATGGCATTTTGGTGAAAAATGAAAATTGCACACAGTCAGCAAGCTCTTACATGAGCACAGATCTGAAGAAAGTGTTTGTGCTTTGAGTCCCGTTGACCTCATGTTCATTTTCAGCTTGGCTGCTGAGAGGTGTCGCGTTGTGTTACGGAGGCTGAAGCTCTCAGCTCAGCCTCAGTCGGCGGCGGCGGCGGCTCTCGCTCTGCCAGGTGCCTTCTGGTAAAATTAGGAGATCGCTGCTCGCAGAGACGCTGCAGTTAAACAGAAAACTCTCTCTCCTGTCACTGTGCTGCCAGGAAGCCTGCCTGTACCTGTTGAAGCACTACGACTGGTGTTTGGACCCTCCGTCGCAGGACCTCCAGTACAAATGGCTGCCTGTGTCTCGCCCCCGCCAACCCCCCCGCCGTCTCCTTCATCCGACTGGATCAGACCAGATCTGAGGGGGCCCCGCCGACGAGGGATGCAGCGTACGTTTAGTGACACACCTGCTGACAAGTTGAACAAAAAACAAAAGGAAAGATATTAGCCCTTTAAAACTGCAGCTAGAGGCCAAATACGCCCGTCTAGGAAGTGCAGAACAAGCTGTAAAATATGTGAATGCACGCAGAGGGGAGCCAGCAAACTGTGAGGCTTCCCCCCCGCTGCCTATAGTACAGTAAAGGTCCGGGGGAAGCCGAGCAGCGCCGGTTTCACTCTGCTCCTCCGCCAGATAAAGTCTGCAGCTTTGCTCGATGAATCTGCATCACAACATGAAATATGACTCATAATCTGACATCTCCAGACAGCATTTCTTGGTCTGTTTTTGAATTAGTCATTTATTACAGTTTAGAAAAGACGAACCAGATCAACACGAAGCTCTTCAGCTCCCTGAGGAGCATCAGCTGGAGGCTGCTGTGAACAAAACTGAAATTAGCTCCAAAACTGCAGCTTTTATGTGGCAGAAATCATCTTTTCCCTCCACAGCCGAGCATCAATATTAAAACCAAATACATCCGAGGGAGCACGCG
The DNA here is from genome assembly GCA_947000775.1 of Pterois miles. Lineage (NCBI taxonomy): Eukaryota > Metazoa > Chordata > Actinopteri > Perciformes > Scorpaenidae > Pterois > Pterois miles. Next base: position 1,105,039 of record CAMQGK010000229.1, read on the forward strand.
CTCACGTGCACACACACACGCACGCAGAGGTAACCCCCCCCCCCAACCACCACCACCTAGCAACCAGCTCTGCTTAGCAACAGTTCATCATCCCCACACTGACTTCAGTATGCAAGTCACACACACACACACACACACACACACACACACACACACACACACTAGCCTGGTTATTTCTGAGAGCAGTGTCAGTGATACACACACCATCTGAATCACATGTAAATGATGCCAGCAGGCGTCTGGCGAGCGCACGCCTACATAACGAATGAGCTCAGTAACCTGAAGGATTTTTAGCACATGATTCAGAAACTAGGCTGATAAATACTGTTAACATGTACTTTATTAATATTCTGTGTATAACGCTGCACACGGAGTCATTTACGTCCTGTACCTGGTAAATATGATGAGACTTCATGTGATGTTAGTTAGTGTGATGTGAACTCTGCTCTGTTGGTCTGTTGGAGCCTCTGTGATTGATTTTTAGTAAAAATGATCATTTGATATTTCACTGTAGTTGCTTCTGTTTCAGAGTGAAATATTCATTCATTCATATTTAACTTTGAATACTAGTGGTTTCTACGGCGTTAAATTGATCTCAAAACCAGCGTGCACATTAAATTCAGTCGGGGCCAGCCTCAACAGGATGCGATGATGAAGAGGACATTTTGGACAGACGTGGATGTAAACTGCAGCTTGACTGGTTGTTGACACACAGCTGAGGTGGTGATTCTAGTTCTTCTGATTTTACTTTCATTTCTGCTTTTTCTTTTAAACTTTTACCTCTTCAGGCCCGTTAAAGTCCTTCAGATGTCGTTATCTAAACAAATATCTCAACTTGGGTCTCAAGTAGTCTTGGATTAATTTTAAGGAGTCTGAAGAAGCTAAAACATCAAATATCTAACTGCTTCCACTCACACTGAACCTAAAAGAGAAGATTTAAAGTTAATGCTAAGATAAAAACAAATGACTCTTTTCCAGTAAAACCCAACTGAAGTGTAATAAAAGGAAATAAAATAGCATTTAAACAGACGGTGTACTGTAACGCGTCCCAGCAGCAGGACGATGTTCAGCTACAGCGTGAACGAAGCCTAGACTGTGTAACGTATGAAATGTGAGCTATGCTGTTAATGCTGTCTGCAGCGTCCGTCTCAGAAAGATGCTTTTGTCCTGCAGAGAGCTGCTGGACAAAGCTGCTACAGTACACGACCTCCGGTACACAGTTCTGCTGCAGAAATCACATCTCTGACCGGTCTCACAAACACATCACACCAGATTAAATGAGCTTCTTGTGAACAGACTGGTATGACTCACCACCCATCCGTCTCCATGACAGTAGTATAGGATGATGTGTTATAGAGTAGAGACATGTAGGTTATTAGTTGTATTAAAGGAGACCAGTGTGTTGTACTGTTATTTATGTGAAGTTACAAAGCCCGAGGTCCAAAGAGAGCCTTCTTCTAGGTCTAACTGGGCTCTACTGCACATGACTCGGTCACATGACTCGGTCACATGACTCGATCACATGACTCTATCACAGGATCCCAACGTCACGGCTTGTGTTGTCGTCACGGTCCGGGTCCACGTAGACGTCAGCAGAGGAAGGAAATAACTCTGGATTCAACTCTGGATGTAGGACCTGATGATCTAAATCAGGACTATCAGAGTCTTGGTACTGGGGACTTGGTTCACCTCTAAATAAATGATCCTCTGAGTTACAGACGTCTCTTTATCAGTGGAAGTCAAAGGGAGAAAATCTGTTTGACGTCACATGACGGACACAGATGCCCCGCCACTGCTGCTGAACAGAGCGCCGTTTGCTCGTTTATTCAGAGTTTATATTGAACGTACTGCAGATCCAAACTGCTCTAACTGTGACTATCGGGTCAGAAACACACCTGCCAAGTGCAAACATGCACTTCTCGACATGCAGAGGACATTTGTAAAGACAGACAGACGTTTGTCTTTATAGTGAGATTATGAAATATTGCTGACAGGTGGAGTTAAGTGACGATTCAACATCTCTGATCACAGCAGCTCTTCATGAGCAGCAGGCAGTTCAATCACATTTAGGGTCAAAGACACTAAAACGGGACCATGTTTCGGTTTATGAGTCTCTGGTCACCTGGTGCAACAAACAGTCCTGCTCATACTGTAACTGTCCTGTTACTGCACATCTGATAGATCGGAGGTTGGTTAGACTTGGACACGTTGGCCGTTGTAGAAATTTAACTTGAGACCTTCAGGTCATCCGATGAACAGGTCAGCGTTTCTGTGGCATTCCAGGCTAAACTGCCTATCTGTGGTCCAGCCCTTCACATTTTAAAACGTAATTTAAAAATCAGTGGACCACGCACCCACAAACAACGGCCTAGTGGTTTTCCTCTGGTGAATGTAATGTTAGTGAATCTCAAGAATGTGATGAGCAGAGGCGGCATCGTGCTCGTAGGTTACAACGAACTGTGGCTCATGACGAGTTGAGGAGTCTTGCATGTAGTCTGCTGGTCCAGCAGCAGATCCTCGGACCTTCATGGGATTTGTCCATTTTAACGGCACCTCATCTCACCGATAGCGCTGCTGCTTGGTGCTGTAGATGGATGCCAGTGATGTTCGGGGTGGTTGTGTTCATTATGTGCACGAGATCTTTCATTCAGCTCACATTGTTTGTCACGTGTATGTTTTATGAGCAGGATCAGATCAATAGAAGGAAATTAGAAAAAGACGACACACTACAGGTGGATTAATTTTAAATCCAGGATTGTTAGAAAAACGTTACTGCCACTCAGTCTCATGTCTAACAGGAGGTAGGACGGTGGATCCAGATGGCAGAGCAAAGCCTGAGGTCAGTTTTAATGAGCAGAGCTAATTACCACGACTGTCCTATCTGTCCACGCCCAGCGGACTGTTTAATAGGGAATACAACAGGAAGTAAAGGCAGGAAAAGCCCAGCGCCTGCCCTGCCACATGCACACACATAGTGATCGCTGTCATTAGTGTGTTACATGCACCCAGCACATTTTAACACACACAGCAGACTCACTGAGCTACTGTATAAAACAGTCTGCTAAGAAAATATGAGTATTAGCTAACATGCTAACCTTATCTTTGATGAATGAGACTTTTCCTTTTGTTTAACTGCTAACGCACAAATAATATGGTTAGTTTATGATAGTTAATGAAATGGTCTTTGGCCTTGTAACTAATATTATGTTAGCGTTCGTACTGACGGTCATACGCTAGTTAGCCAGACATGCTAATGTTTGCAGGTAATGTTGGAGCTGACGGGTTTGGTGAACAGCCCCTCTGAAGAGCTCAACAGTGACCAGAAAATCCTCATAAAGAGTTTAAGTATGGAACCAAGCCAAGCTGTCTTTGGACTGAGGGAGGAAACCGGAGAACCCAGAGATCATCGCCTCCAGAACCTCGCTCTGTTATTGTGCTCTGGAGTTTCTTTGCTTTAGGACGAGCTCAGATTGTCACAGATGAGACCCTTTGTGGACCACAGTCATCGTCCAGTAACATGAGGAACCATGAGGCTTTTAGTGTTTTCAGCTGTAATCTCTGTCCCTGCTGAGGCATCGACAGGCGTCTACGGGTGTCTACGGGCGTCTATGGGCGTCTATGGGCATCTACGGGCGTCTACAGGAGTCTACGGGCGTCTACAGGCGTCTACGGGTGTCTACGGGCGTCTATGGGCATCTACGGGCGTCTACAGGCGTCTACGGGCGTCTACGGGCGTCTACGGGTGTCTACGGGCGTCTACAGGCGTCTACGGGCGTCTACAGGCGTCTACGAGTGTCTACGGGCATCTACGGACGTCTACAGGCGTCTAGGGGCGTCTACGGGCATCTACGGACGTCTACAGGCGTCTAGGGGTGTCTACGGGCATCTACGGACGTCTACAGGTGTCTACGGGCGTCTACGGACGTCTACAGGCGTCTACGGGTGTCTACGGGCATCTACAGGTGTCTACGGACGTCTACAGGCGTCTACGGGTGTCTACGGACGTCTACAGGTGTCTACGGACGTCTACGCTGCAGTTTGTGCTCAGACAGCCGTTAGCCAGCGAGGTGCCATCAAGCACAGTTTCATTGTCTCGTTTATCTCTGAACTCTGCTGCCGCTCACATTCAGCGGGAAACGTCGGGGCAGAGCGCCGCCAGATATCAGTATATAATCATTTGTTGCTGTCTTCTGATGGGAGTGTCTCTGACACAAGTGGTGAGCTAGTTCCTGGTTATAATCTAGCATTTCAGGTCGCCTGTAGACTGTTAATGAGCCTCCTGTGACTAGTTGTGGGAGTGATGATGAGCAGATGCTGCTGACAGTCTGTAGGGTTAGGGTTAGGGTTAGGGTTAGGGCACTAACCCCAGCTTTAGGCTCACCTGCCACTGGTTAGGGTTAGGGTTAGGGTTAGGGTTGGGCACTAACCCCAGCTTTAGGCTCACCTGCCACTGGTTAGGGTTAGGGTTAGGGCACTAACCCCAGCTTTAGGCTCACCTGCCACTGGTTAGGGTTAGGGTTAGGGTTAGGGCACTAACCCCAGCTTTAGGCTCACCTGCCACTGGTTAGGGTTAGGGTTAGGGTTAGGGCACTAACCCCAGCTTTAGGCTCACCTGCCACTGGTTAGGGTTAGGGTTAAGGTTAGGGTTAGGGTTAGGGCACTAACCCCAGCTTTAGGCTCACCTGCCACTGGTTAGGGTTAGGGTTAAGGTTAGGGTTAGGGTTAGGGCACTAACCCCAGCTTTAGGCTCACCTGCCACTGGTTAGGGTTAGGGTTAAGGTTAGGGTTAGGGTTAGGGCACTAACCCCAGCTTTAGGCTCACCTGCCACTGGCTTCACATGGCGGCTTAGCTGAGGCCACTCCAGCAATGAGTGCCCAAGAGCGCGAACGGCAGCTTATTTACGGTAGTTTGATTGATTTTTTTTCCATGAATATCAGCTACTCTGCCTCTGATTGGCTGGTATTCGTTGCCTTCATTGCAGAATTTCTTTCGTTGATCACTAATGAACGTGACTGGTGGTAATGGCTGGAGCTCAGATGTGGATGTTTTCATGAGGATGGCAGCTTCCTGTATGGTGTTCCCATATATACGTACAGTGTCCCGATTATGGAAGAATTCTGACGGACTTTACAGCCTTTCAGATCCTCTAGACCAGGAGAGTCAAACTGAAATGGGACTCAGTCACGGGGAAACTAATTTAAGTTCTGCTTAAACATTGAATCTGGAACAAGCAAAGCTTGATATTATGAACATGAGAAATCAGATTTCAAATCAAAGACCCATCAGTAGCATCTGTTTCTGATTCTTCTGCCTCTCTCTATCTTCAATGGAAACCTTTTTCACAGGCCAACAACAAAACGACCAAAATAAAATCATAATTTGGCCTGTCCGCTGACGCTGGCTCGGGAGGAAGAAGAGGAGGTGAACCGGGAGGGAAAAAGGCAGAGGGATGGAAGGAAGGAGAGGTCAGAGGAGAGGAGAGGAAAGAAGGGGTGTAGTGGAGGAGAAGTTCAACTGGAGTCTGAACGTTTAACAACTGACTGAAGTCACTAATAATAGTTATTAACGGTGCTCTGTACCCAACGTTTCCACGCCAGGGACCCATAAACCTGCCAAATTAGAGAAGATTTCCTCCCATTTTGTCCCGTCTAAAAGGATTTTACTGCGTTTCGATGTTTGATTATAGAAAGTGTATGAAGCTCATGACCTAAATAGTCCTACATTATGTCACTGTGGTGGTTATGGATGGAGTTTTAGTGAAAATATATGATTCCCCTCTTTGATGGGGATCCCTGGAAGAACCACTGGGGGTCCCCGGACCCCACTTTGGGAACCATTACTCTATACTGTTGTTTATGATATATAGAGATATAGAGGACTAAATCAAATTTATTATTTTGTGTTATTATTGTGTATTTTTTGTATGTTGATGTTCATAACGTAACTCTACTGCTGGGAACGGACTGCTCTCATGTAAAATATATTAAACTGGATTAATTTGCTGATAAATCTGAACAGTCTGTTTCTCCTCAGCTGAAAGCTCAGATACAGAGGCCAGTATCACAGGCCGGTTTCCTCCTCAGCTTATAACATGTTCACACAGTCTGACTTCAGAGGCCAGACTGTGATTTACAGAGTGTGAACGTTTGTCAGTGTAGTCGAGCTGAGTATGTCTGGTCACACTTTATTTCAGATATAGAGATATCTGATAGAGACAGGTGCAGAGTTTAGAAATGGCCGATAGTCATGCATCATTCCTTATTTCAGTCAGCCAGCTCATGTGGAAAGGATCATTATAATTATATAAATATGTACGGTCAATATTTGGCTTTAGGGAGGCTTCTGTACTAGCAGTACATTTACAACACTAGGACGCATTTTGCTATTCAGAAAAATATGTGCCTGTCCTACTTTGTTGTCAATATGTCTTCATTATGTCGTCCATATGTCCGTCCATTCTTTTGAACGCAAAATCTCAGCAACACATCGAGCAAAGGTCTTCACATTTGGCACAAATGTCCACCTGGACCCAATGAGATTAGATTTTTTGACCTCTCAAAACAAATTTTTGCCCATAACTCAAGACTTCATATGCTAATTATGACAGTTTTACTCGAATGTCTAAGAGGATAAAATGATGTAGTGAGGACATTGTGGACAGACGTGGATGTAAATGTGACCCGGCTGGTTGGCGGAGGCAGCTGTGAGGTGGTGAGTCTAGTTTAGTTGGTTTTCCTGCTGAGTCTGTCAGAGGTTGTTGCTCATTTCAGGGCTCTAGTTTCTTTTCTTGTACATCAACATATAATGTGAACGTATGCGTGGAGCACATAACCTGCTGTTTACCGAGTAAAATGGAAATAATGCATCCAGTACAGGATGGGGATGAACTGTTGTATGCCTCCCAAACATCATTTCATATATAACCAAATCCAATAAACAAGGAAAACCATCTTTGTCTGTACTCTAGTCAGCCCTCACGCTGGTGAGAGTGTTGTCTTAATTCAGGTCTACATCACTGTCTTTTCCCTCAGATCGTTTCCCAGTGGGAGTGTAGGACGAGATGTTTGTCTGGGCACAATCAGAGACAATGACAGCAGTTACAGCGAAACTCTCCAAGAGAAAAACACTTTTCCTGAGAAACTGAAGACGGGGCTTCGTGTTCGGCTGCTACTGCTGCAGTAAGCAGGAGTTGGACTGTGACTTTCACTACTTCCCACTTTTATCCTGCTCCTGGGGTTTGGATGGTTTCAGAGGAGATGGGTAATACTCCCAGCAGGAGGCAACAAATGAGGCCCTAAATATTATCAAGTGTTTCCTGGGAACCACAAGTTTCAGTGCCATTAAAGCACAGCGCTGATCTAATGTGTGACAGGCTGAAGGCATAATTCATGGAAACATTTGGGAGAAAGAGGCATTTCCCCTGCAGCCAGAATGGGAGCTGGTTAGTGGGACATGTTCGGTATGGAGGATTCAGTCCTCTTTAAAAATAAAATCACTCAAACTCAGAAATTGGGCCACCCTCAATATTTCCTGCAGACCAACTATTCTGTAAATATTCTCCAAAAGTTGCTGTTTCCTGGTTGACTATTTATAGACATGGGCAGGATCGCTTGCAGCATAAACAGACAACGGTATCCATGGCGAAGTCAGTGTGGATAATGCAGTGTGTTTTAAAAGAGCAAAATATCACGTCAGATCAGCCACAACACAATGAGATTAGCTGAGAGGTCCAGTAGACGGGACTCGACCCTCACATGTGAAACATGATGATATTTCGGGGTCTGACTGGACGTTACGGGGTACAGGTAGATTAAACACAACGACAACGTGCCTGCAGACAATGTGACGCTGCTGGAACCTGACAGCAGAGAGCAGCTCGACCTTTACGTGGTGACCAACGGTTGACTCGACATGTTCAGTGTTTCACAGCAAGCCTCCATCTACAAGTCTAATAATACAATCTACATGTACAACCACAAGTCCCAGACCCAAAACCTGGATTAATAAAGAGCAATGATTTATTACAGTGGTTCCCAACCTTTCTCGTCACTGACGACTGCTGACTGACATATTTTATAAATATTTCATATTATATTCAATGCATGAATAAACTGTTATATTAAACCAGTGAACTCGAAAAATACCGGACGTTTGTGTAAAGTGAACAATCTGGACGAATTTTGAGCAGATTATTTCTTGTTAATTTTGCATCAGAGATGAGTTTTCCTCTTATTTTAGGAGCTTTTAATACAAATTTCTGTATTGTGTATTTTTCTTTATATTTAACGATCATTCATACTCGTTATTTGACAGATTCGACGTTTTCCTCTCCCTGATCTTTGTTCTGTTTTAACTGCAGGATGAGGCAGAGGGAAGGCTCTGTAGTTCTGCTGTTTAACCCTAATCAGGTTGATAGTTACCTAAACCTCACCAAGTCAATGTATTCCTAAACCTAATTAAGTAGTTTTGTTTCTTAAACCTAAGTAGTTTTGTTATTGAAGCCTAACTAAGTAGTTTGTTGCCTAAACCTAAGATGTTTCCTGTGAAGACTGAAGTTTATTTTGAAAAGACGGTATCATGTAATGAGCAGAAACTGATAGGTGTTGCAGGACATTCGTAGGAAATACATGATAAATGAGGACTAATGTTTCAGAGGACATCATATGAACCGTTGTTTGAGGATACGTCGTCCGGTTACATCTTGAATCAATACCACGACACACTACAGACGTCTGTTAGGACTGAAGACGTGAGTTTTAAGATGATCTATATAAAGGCAGGCTTATCGTCGTCTCCTTCGTCATCTCAGTTGATCAGTGTGTTGATTCTCCGTCCTGGAGAAGGCGGGAAATGTAAAAATAAAATCTTTGCATCAGCCATGACCACACAGCTCTGCCTCCATCTTCTTCTCTGTATTTATAGCTCCGAGCCCCCCCCCCCCCCCCTCAGCGATTTAAACCCAGAGATACTCAGATGAACAACGTTAACACCATCGTTCAGGATAAGGTGTGTTGGTGATGAACGCTGCTTTAATCATCACTTCATTTCCCACAACTCAGGAGTCATAATAAGTGAACTAAAGGCTTTCTGTGGTTTCCTTGGTAGAGCAGCTGTATGTGATGTTCCTGTGTGAACTATATATATATATATATATATATAAATAATAAATCAGTTTTATCTGTAAACTATCTGTCCTATGTTTTTAGTATAACCACTCGCTGCCTGTAGGCTCTTTCACAGTCGTTACACTGGATTACTGAAAAGACCTGATATCAAAACCTCCATAAAAACTTAACTCAGAGGATTTATTATGCTTTCTGTGCTTTTTCTCTTCAGTGTGCTCGATAGTTATTTATAAGGCCTCGCTCGAAGTCCCACCTCTTCTTCCATAACGTGGGGATGTCACCGAGTCACGCTTTAGTTTGGTCCGCCCTCAAACAATGCTAGTTAGAGCGGAGCTGGAGCCGAGTCCAAAGAGTCTGGTCTGGTTGACCAATCAGAGGAGCTGCAGCTCAGCTGCTGTGAGACAAATAAGGTGTTTTTGATCATTAAAGCAGGTAAACATGTTCTGTCATCTGAAATGATAGTAGATCCCCAGGAAAAGTATACGCAGCATCAGCACAGTAAAATACATATTTACATTTGCTGTTGAGCAACTGAGGTTAGCAGTTTGTCAACGCTGCGAATGCGAATCTTGGATATTTTTAAGACATGTGGGTAAAACTAAAGAGTTTGCTTGACCCACCAGGTCCACCTCCACCCACAGCGTGTCTCTGGACAGCAGCTGGCAGCTCGCTTTAAAGGTTCATCTTATCTTATCTTATCTTTCTGTTAGCAGGCTATTGTTAGCGGGTTCACACATCACTGAGCTGCTTCTCCTTCAGGCAACATTACATAACAGTGATTCTGCTTTCCAGGCAGTATGGTCCCTGATATTTGATAAAGAAACCCATCAGAGGAATGTTATTGCAGGGCTTCTACTAGAACTCATTAATTTTAATATGGTTTTGTGTTATCGGTCCAGTGCTGTTTCCCTAGCAGTGGCTTTCTACTGCGTTCAGCTGGATTCAGCTGGTGGATGACAACCATCATCACCAGTCCATCTTCTTTCCTGTGTGCACACTCTTCTGGTGTGTAAGCGACACACAGAAGTTTAATGGTAAAAACATGCACTGAAAGCACATCGATGGTTGGTTGTTTCGGTTTGCTCCACGTTTGGCAGCAGTCTGGCTGCTTCATCTGGACGCCGCTGCTGCGTGTTGTGGGCTACAGGAAGAGAGCCTGTCGGGCCGTTACGACACCCAGCACATACTGTAACGCTGAGCGGCGGTAACGCTGAGCGGCGGTAACGCTGGGCGGCGGTAACGCTGAGCGGCGGTAACGCTGAGCGGCGGTAACGCTGAGCGGCGGTAACGCTGAGCGGCGGTAACGCTGGGCGGCGGTAACGCTGAGCGGCGGTAACGGTAACGCTGGGCGGCGGTAACGCTGGGCGGCGGTAACGCTGAGCGGCGGTAACGCTGGGCGGCGGTAACGCCGAGCGGCGGTAACGCCTCGAGCCCGGCTCTTGTCTGAAGCCTCCAGCGGCGCAGAGATCGGACACATATCAGCTCGCTGTTGTGTAACTCTATCGTCATGTTGGCTGTCAAGCATTTGGGCTAATGTCATGTCTATACACTCACACACAAACACACACAGGAAATTCAATCACTTAAATGTGACTGTGTCACATTAACAAGGACACTCTGCTTCCTCTCGTCCCTCCCCCACTCGTTCCCTGTCTTCCTCTCCTTCCCCTCCTCCCCTTTCGTACCCTCCATCACTGGTCAGCTGCCCTTCATGCTGTTCTCAGGAAGATGAACAAAAAATATCAGACGACAGGTCAGCATGAGTCCGGCGTGGGTCGTCCTGCATGTGCTGCATGCATGTGTCGTCTGACAGTACTGCTGTGTGTGTGTGCTTGTGCATATATATGTGTGTGCACATGTATGTTTGTCTGTCTGTACCTGTCGTCATATTTTGCTCCTCTCGTTGCCGTAGTAACCACAGTTTCTGGCCCTGTCACCGTTTCTCAAACAAAAACATGACCGATTGATGACGTCAGGCCGGACGCACCTCTGCACCACGGGGAGGCCAGGGTGTGTGTGTGTGTGTGTGTGTGTGTGTGTGTGTGTGTGTGTGTGTGTGTGTGTGTGTGTGTGTGTGTGTGTGTGTGTATACGTTTGGGTAACAAACTGCAGGGCACAGATGAGTGTTTGTGTCCAGATGTGGAGAGGGTTTCAACAGCAGTCTGTTTCCTGTCTTTAATCCTCACACACACACACACACACACACACACACACACACACACAGTTGTGCGCTGCCTGTGTTTGACCTGCAGATAATCCTCCTCACAGTCTTCATTCACCAACACAGCGACAGGAGAAGAGCTACTGATGCAAATAATGTGACAGTAATGATCAGAAAAGAAATGCAAGGCGTTTAAGAGGAGGACTAGTAGCTGTCACCACACAGCACAGCGTGTCTATCGTTTCCTTTCCTTCCTCCCTCCATCTCACCATCAGAGTACCGAGTTATATTCACATAAACCACTCATTGTGTCAGTTATATCAGCTTCTATCCTACTTTATTAGAATTTATGTTGTTGTATGTGTAACGTCTCATCACCAGTAAAAGACAAAATCATTATTTTTCCTTCATTATGCTAATGTTGTTGTTGCTAATGCTAACGACAACAGTACATGTCCATCCGTCCGTCTGCTGTCGTTTCCACAGCAGAACTCAAAATCTATTTAACGTAGGATCTATTTAACGAGGTTAAAGACCGACAGATGTTTGGAGGAGGTGGGCTTTACGGGCTATACTGCAACCAGCCACCAGGGGGCAACAGAGATGGTTGGCTTCACTTTCAGGGAGCGCTCATGTCGTCCATCTTTATTTACAGTCTGTGGTTTTAGCTGTTAGTTTTCCAGATGTAGTAGGTGACCACCTATCCTATTGTGAATTTCTCCACTGTCAGACTAATAAAGGAATATCTTACCTTATCTTATCCCTGTGAGTGGTGTGTACGTCGCCAAGCTTCTCTAAATACGTAACACAGGGATGAATTCTGCTGTGTGTATCTGGTGTAACCGAACCACAGAACAACTTGAACATTATCCATAACTGGGAACTGTTTCCTGTCATCACGTCATCCCGATACGACGCCTGCTCGTACCTTCACCTTCCTCTTTGGCAGCGTCAGCGTCCGGACGTTACCCAGACTGCCACGAACAAATGCAGTCTGCACCGCCGTCCAAGCAGAGACAGTATTTATGACTGGAAAGTACTTCCCCTCATGATCATGAACCTCTCTCTTCTTCTCATTTACTGAAACAATATTTGTATTAGCTGTTCAGTTTGAAAGCGTTGTAGGTTTAACAGGAATTTGTTTGCCCCTGGTTGCAGATGTTTGAGTAAATATGAATAGGTTTGAATATGATGTCACCGTTTCATCCTGTCCTACTTTGACTAGTCAAAACACACAGAGAGATTTGAATGAGGAAAACGAGGGTTTGTGAGAGAGTGAAAGAGAAAGAGAGGAAGGAAATAAAAACTACAGTATAGTCACTTTTATTATAAGTTTATGTGCCACAGTTTGGGTTGAAAATGTCTGGTCACCGTGCAAACATCCTCCATGACAAGTGAAAGCATGTTTTATGTCTCTGTGGACAGACGAAGTGTTGATGTGTGTCTCTTAGTGCTGGGAGCTTAGCATGTAGCGCTAACGGTACCGAAGAGGTCAACGCTTAGGAAGAAAGAAGAGTTTGACATTTTGGGGAACAAGTTTATTTGTTTTCTTTAATATATTAAATACGGTGACTACGCTCCTGAACAAACCTTAAGACCAGGATCGTAACCAGGTCGTCAGCAGAGCTTCAAAATGCAAAATGAAGAAACAGAAACGAGTCAAAAATAGAGAGAAGACATTTTATTGAAAACTGCATTTAAACTCAGTCTGTTCGTCAGCTGATCAACAGTTTAAGACCACAGCCTGAAGAAGTCAGAGTCTTTCCAGTCATTTCCACTCAGACATTGACCCTGAGATGAGCTCCTGACGGCAGAAAGGCTTTCTGAGTCTGAACGTGTCCGGATGGTCGAATCAATCAAGGCCTCGCAGCGCTCCATCGCTGCCGAAGCTGGACGCAGTAAGACAGTTATTTTACATTTCTTCAAAGATCCTGAGGGTCAAGGGACAGAAAGTCAAGTGTAGACCCAGAAAACTTTGACCTGCTCTGAGCCGGAGGATCCGACGGGCTGTCGGTGAAGACTCAGGCCGATCCTCGACCCAAATCAAGGCCGTTACTGATTCTGACTGCAGCCCAAGAACCTGAAGACGCCGTCTGCAGGAGAAGAGCTGAAAGAACAGAAAACGTCCTCCAAGGCCACGTCCGAACATGGGACACCGACAGGAGGAAGAAGGTTTTACTCTCTGATGGGAAGACGTAACCTGGACGGTGCTGAAGGCTTCCAGCGTTACTGGACTGACCAGCAGATCCACTGGAGGAGGCTCCGTCATGATCCGGCTGCTTTTCCTTCAGCGGACCGACGGAGCTTCAGGTTGTTCAGGGCGTCAGACGGCAGCCGGCGGTGTGGAGACGATGCAGCAGGCGCCTCTGACCGAGGACCTGGTCTGACCGAGGACCTGGTCTGACCGAGGACCGTCTGGTCAGGACTGGATCTTAACGGGACAACGCTGCAGTTCACAACGCCGAAGGCGAATAACGTCGCTCTGGGGTTTTTAGGGCGATGGCCTCAAACGTCTGATCAGCTGACGAACAGCCTGAGTTTAAATACAGTTTTCAATAAACTGTCTACTCTCTATTTTTGTCTCTTGCTCCTGTTTCTTTTTTTCCTGTTTTTTGCATATTGAAGCTCTACTTTAAACCTAGTTTTGATCCACCAGTGTAATTTTTGCCTGGTCTTCAGATTTTGTTCAGGAGTGTATATTCAGTAAACAAGCTGAAGCTCATTCGGGTCACAAGTCCTTTACGGTCAAATAGCAGCAGAGTTAGTGAAGCTGAGGAGGAAGTAGACAGACTAACGACCAAATAAGGAACCTGTGTGTGTGTGTGTGTGTGTGTGTGTTATTACTCATTAACCACAGAGTCTCCACAAACAGCTCAGGACAAACACAACTTCAACCTAAAAACACTCACATCACATTTATTCAGTACATCAGTCAGAAGGTTGGTTTATATGAATATGTACATTCAGTTTAATTCAGTTTATTCTTTCATTTCTCTACACGTTGAAATCAAAAAATATGACACATGGAACCAGTGATAGTAGGTATTACTTAGTTTTCAGGGGCCAAAATGGTTGTGAACTACTGACATTTATGGTACTGTGTAGTTCTTTAAAGGATAATTTCACTCAAGTCTCAAGCTCATGTACCCCATCAAGCCATGTAGATAGTTGCTATCCTGATGAGTAGCAATACAATATTATCACAGTACTTACAGTAAGTCTTACTGTCATTTTAAACACTTTATAATATACTTTTAAAGTGCAGTTTGTGTTTTATCTAATAACATGCCGTTTTCACTTCATTCGTTTCCGTTCATCTCAGAGTTTTCATTCACATATCTGGAGGTCAGAGGTCAAGTGACCCTTTTAAGATGATGAAGATGAAATTTAGCGTGTTATTTAGCGTTCCTCCGGATAAGCTAACAAGTCAAGTCCATCATCCCTCTGTAACTGGTTACCCTATTCAGGGCCGTGGGGGTCTGGAGCCGATCCCAGGAGACGCTGGTTCACCCTGGACTGGTCTCCAGACCTTCACAGGCCTGAGACAGAGAGACAGACAACCATTCACATTCACATTTAGAGTCATCAACTAACCTGCATGTCTTTGGAGGAAACCGGAGAACCCGGCGTAAACCCACACTAACATGGGGAGAACACGCAAACTCCACACAGAAGGACTTCAAGCTGGACTCAAACCTGCAACCCTCTTGCTGTGACCACCACTGTGCAGCCCTCAGTTTTATTTGTACCGTCTGTCCTTCCTTATCGGATAACGGGAAAAAAACCTGACATTTCAATGGATTCTTCATGTTTCCTGGTTTCTTATATCAGTAGCTTTAAGACTGAGCTGCTACGACCTCTGAAAGACGGGATAGCAGCCGTCAGATTGTTAATAGTTAATGTTCAATACATGAAGTCTGTGTATTGACAACATTGTAGTGGACACGATGCTGCATTGATGCCACCACTAATCCTGAGGAACTGGGCCACAGCGCTGCTGAGTATTATCATATATTTCTGTTCCTGCTCTGAGCAGCTGTTTTATTTGTGTTTTTTGGTGAAGCAGCCTTTAATGTGATGATGATGATGTTCACCATCTTCATCGTACCGGTGGAAAGATTAAATATGGACCTGCAGACGGTAATAACCCCACCACACCACTCATCCACTGCTCCACTCTACCGCCTCCATCCTTCACCAGCCTTTCTCTCTCTTCATCTCTCTCTCATCTTTTACTTCTCTCATTCATTCTTCTTTTCCTCTTTCACACACATACCTCTGTCTCTCCTCCCTCCCTCATGACAAACGACACAAACTCATTCATGAAAATGTTGCAGCACTCGGTCGAAGCTTAACCGCTGGATTATGGGATTAAGGGGGGGGGGGGCACACATGAATTACACACACTCATACACACTCATACACATCTGAGTGTGTTGTTTTATGGTATGTTTGAATTATCCTGCATGTACTCAGAGTATGCATGATTTCCTCTTTACAACATGAGTTCACAGCATTTTTTTATTTATTATATATGATGTACATACAGTACATCCTCTTCATCTAGAGCTCATTTAAAGGAACAGTCTGACATTTTGAGATATAAAATCAACACCATGCTCATGTGTGTCAGGATACGTATATTGGGCGTTTTGCTTCTGTGTTGCAGGCTTTGCAGAGTGATAACTATGCATTATGCATATAAAGCGTATTTCTTATTATCCTTTTCTTATTGGTCCGTATGCTTAGCTGTTCTTCCTATACGTCGACGACGATGATGATGAGGGTGAAAGAGGAAGAGGCAGAGTGAGTAAAAGAGATATTTACCAACACTAATGTGTGCAAAGCTCATTCACAAAATATCCTCCCTCTCTCTCTCCCTCCCTCTCCCTCTCTCTCTCTCTCTCTCCCTCTCTCTCTCTGTATTGATGGATGACAGCATGCAGGCGTGAGGGATGTGAGGGGATGAATGGATGGACAGGGGAGAGCAGAAGGAGGGAGGGGATGACATCAGTGCAGATTCTGTTTCCAGCCAATCCGGTCGCAGCCCCCTGCCTGCTGTCTCCGCCCTCCCACACCTCTCCCTTGTTGCTACGGCAGCAGCACCATCCCGCCTGTTTGAGGCATTGTTTAGGGTTGGTAGTAATGCGGCGTGGTGTGTATGTGAGCGCTAGAGGCTGCAATCCAGCACAAGTAATCACTGCTTTTTTTTTTTACTCAATCATCCATCACCTCCCCTCCTCCCTTTCCCTCGTCATCCATCATCTCTTCCTCCTCTTCATCCCTGTCACCGTCTCGTCTGCCATCTTCTGCCTCACCTCTCTGTCTTAACTTTCAAGGTCCTTTCATTCAGGATTTATTTCTGCTGCAGTGCCCCATCCATGTTTTCGTCTTTCAACTTTAAACCTTTCACATGAAAGTTAATCATATATATATATATATATATATATATATATATATATATATATATATATATATATATATATATATGTCTAAAAATGTCAGCTGTACTTAGCGCCACTCTCTTGTTTCACTTCTGGTCACAAAAAACAAGATTGCAACGGCCAAAAACCAAGATGGCGACGAACAAAATGCCAAACACAGGAGACATCCCGATGATTACGTCCACGTCTTCTACACAGACTGTGGAGTGGACAGACAACAAGGGCAGACGTTGCCTTACAGTACAGGCCAGTGTCCCTCTGAGGACAGTTTGCATTATAGTGACTGCTTCCCTTTTCATAGAAATACCTACACATTTGTATTGTGTGTCTATAACCATGCAGCGTTTCCTCTTTTGAGGGTTGTCAAACAGGAACCACGGCATAAATACTAAGAATGTCAGTTTCAGTGTTATTTCAACATTAGTGTCAGATCATATAACATCAGTTACATCTTGTTGGGATATTCATTAAGAATAAATCAGACATACATGAAGGGCTTCACACAGCATGTCGTCATGTACTGGTATCTTCTCCCATATGAACCCATTCATAATAAATGGCTGTGGTGTGTTCATGTGTCTGTTTCCTCCTCTCACCTGCTGCCGTGCTGCTCTCTTTCCTCCCGTAACCATGGAAATAGGATCAACATGCAAATACCTGAGCACGCTCAGTAAGGCTGTGTGATAGGAGATGCAAATTCCTTTCTCGCTTGTAGGATTACACACCCACACACACAGATGCACACTCAGACGTACACACTAACAGTGCACATACATCCAGCGTCTGATAACCAGACGTTATCAGCAGTTGTCACACTGAACCTGGAAGGAAAATGAACACAAATACACTTTCAGTTTGATTAAATGCTAACATTTGAAAAGAATATCAAATATTCACATTAAAACTTAAAATTTAAATAATCCTGTTTAATTTAAATGACAAGTTAAAAGCTGCATTAATTCATTTTTGGCTACTAGGGTTGAACTTTTAGGAGTTATTTATGTACATGTTCATACTGGGAAACTGATTTTCCTCAGACGTCTCTCCCAGTGTAAGTCCATCCATCTACAAACGCTTATCCAGTTAGAGGTCGCGGGGTGAAGGCAGGTTCACCCTGGACAGGTCGCCAGTCCACCGCAGGACGCATAGAGGCAGACAACATAGAGACAGACAACCATTCAGACTCACATTCACACCTACGGGACATTTCGAGTCATTAACCTGCATGTCTTTGGACTGTGGGAGGAAACCTGAGAACCTGGAGTAAACCCAGACATAGGAAGAATATGCAAACTCCACACAGAAAGACCCCAAGCCGGATTCAAACCTGTGACCTTCTTGTTGTGAGGCAACAGTGCTGACCACTGCACTCCTGTGCAGTGTAAGTCTATGGGAATCACATGACAGAAAAATGGACGGAAAAAAAAAGAGCTTCAAGTCCCGGCGCTCTTCTTAGTATCATTAGCATTCATTAGCAGTTATTTCTGGACCAGTGACAAACATACGTCTGCTTTGTTTTTGATCTCCAACAGCCCTGAGACAAATAGCTGCTTCCTTAGCCGCTATGCTAATTGTGCTGAATTTCTGTCTGTGTTTTGGTGCTGGGCAGGAAGCATACATGGATTTATGACTGTTCATGTTGGTGGAGATGGTGGAGGCTAAATTCAGGTTTGGAGCACCCCTCCGTTAGCAGTGTACAGGGTTAGGGTCTGGGCCTGCGTAGAAGAGAACCAGGATGTGTAGAATCAGAAGTCATCTGATTCACTTTTATCCAGAAAAATAGGAATTAATGCACATTTACAGACTAAATAAAGAGCAGACTTGTTATTGTGTCAGTGTGTTTTCAGACTGCTCCTTTAATATGGATGTTCCCCTTTACTTCATCAGTCAGATGTGGTCTGGTTGATAGTACCGGGGTCCACGGTGGACCCCCCGGACCCTCATCGGCTCTTCCTCTGCTTTCATTGATGTCTGTCTGTTTTTATGAATGAACGGCGGAGGAGGAGAGGGGAGGGGAGACTGGACGCGTTGTGATTGGCTGCGATCGGTTGACGTCACCTCCGCCGT
This sequence comes from Pterois miles, assembly GCA_947000775.1. Classification (NCBI taxonomy): domain Eukaryota; kingdom Metazoa; phylum Chordata; class Actinopteri; order Perciformes; family Scorpaenidae; genus Pterois; species Pterois miles. The sequence goes on from CAMQGK010000229.1 coordinate 1,123,837, forward strand.
GACGCGTTGCACCCATTCACAAAAAAAGGAAAAAAGAGAAGGAGTCCTGAGGAGCAGCAGTCGGACGGAGAGGAAGAGGCGGCTGAGCCGACCGACGAATCCACCGCAGGACCCGAACCTTGGAGGGCGGTGGGGGCGCAGCGGAGACCCAGACCGACGGCAGCAGATCAGCCACAGTGAGGCCGCCGCACGCCGCCTGAGACCACCGCGTGAGATGGAGGACCTGGGCGAGATGGACTGCCCGGTGGTGAAGCGCTTCTTAAAGGACGACAGCGCCAAGTGCCTCCTGCTGGACTGCCGCTCCTTCCTCGCCTTCAACGCGGGGCACATCCGCGGCGCCGTCAACGCTCGCTGCAACACCATAGTCCGCCGCAGGGCCAAGGGCTCCGTCCTCAGCCTGGACCAGATCCTGGCCGGGGACGACGAGGTCCGTGGCCGCCTCCGCTCCGGGATGTACTCCGCCGTGGTGCTGTACGACGAGAGGACACCGGACTCCGATACGGTGAAGGAGGACAGCACCCTGATCCTGGTCCTCAACGCAGTCTGCAGGGACTCCTCTGGAACCCAGATATACCTGCTCAAAGGTACAGAAATACTTCAATATTACACCCAGATATACCTGCTCAAAGGTACAGAAATACTTCAGTATTACACCCAGATATACCTGCTCAAAGGTACAGAAATACTTCATTATTACACCCAGATATACCTGCTCAAAGGTACAGAAATACTTCATTATTACACCCAGATATACCTGCTCAAAGGTACAGAAATACTTCAATATTACACCCAGATATACCTGCTCAAAGGTACAGAAATACTTCATTATTACACCCAGATATACCTGCTCAAAGGTACAGAAATACTTCAATATTACACCCAGATATACCTGCTCAAAGGTACAGAAATACTTCAATATTACACCCAGATATACCTGCTCAAAGGTACAGAAATACTTCAATATTACACCCAGATATACCTGCTCAAAGGTAGAGAAATACTTCATTATTACACCCAGATATACCTGCTCAAAGGCACAGAAATACTTCATTATTACACCCAGATATACCTGCTCAAAGGTACAGAAATACTTCATTATTACACCCAGATATACCTGCTCAAAGGTACAGAAATACTTCAATATTACACCCAGATATACCTGCTCAAAGGTACAGAAATACTTCATTATTACACCCAGATATACCTGCTCAAAGGTAGAGAAATACTTAACATTCATTATTAGACCCAGATAACCAGTATGGTAGAACCAGTACGGTAGAACCAGTACGGTAGAACCAGTATTGTAGAACCAGTACGGTAGAACCAGTATTGTAGAACCAGTATGGTAGAACCAGTATTGTAGAACCAGTATGGTAGAACCAGTACGGTAGAACCAGTATTGTAGAACCAGTATGGTAGAACCAGTATTGTAGAACCAGTATTGTAGAACCAGTACGGTAGAACCAGTATTGTAGAACCAGTATTGTAGAACCAGTATGGTAGAACCAGTACGGTAGAACCAGTATTGTAGAACCAGTATGGTAGAACCAGTATTGTAGAACCAGTATTGTAGAACCAGTATGGTAGAACCAGTACGGTAGAACCAGTATTGTAGAACCAGTATGGTAGAACCAGTATTGTAGAACCAGTATTGTAGAACCAGTATTGTAGAACCAGTACGGTAGAACCAGTATTGTAGAACCAGTATGGTAGAACTGTACGGTGGAACCAGTATTGTAGAACCAGTATTGTAGAACCAGTACGGTAGAACCAGTATTGTAGAACCAGTACGGTAGAACCAGTATTGTAGAACCAGTATTGTAGAACCAGTACGGTAGAACCAGTATTGTAGAACCAGTATGGTAGAACTGTACGGTGGAACCAGTATTGTTCTGGCAAAAAATTGAATCGAAGGCAACTGGACTTAGATTTGTCCCTGAAGACGTTTCGCCCCTTATCCAAGTGGCTTCATCAGTTCGTAACGCTGCAGTCTGACTAGTCCCTCCTAGTCTGACTAGTCCCCACTAGTCTGACTAGTCCCTCCTAGTCTGACTAGTCCCCACTAGTCTGACAAACAGTGGAGTTAGACCCAGGTTTTTAACCTCTGCGGAAGTGTCCGCCCCTTATTCTCCTAAGACAATAGTTCGTTAGTGGAGTTTCAGTGTGAGTCCCACTAGTGAACGACAGTCGTTAAGGATTCAATGGGGCCAACGACAACAGTCGTTAGGCATCATGTGTGTTGCCAGTGGACGACAGTCGTTGTGTTCGTTAGGGACACTTGAGGTTAGTTTCGGACCGTCTTTGATGTTGAATGTTCTTGGTACCGCTGAAAGTGCAGCATTGTAGATGGGGGATAGGTGGTGTCTGAGACCCCCTCCTCTGTTTAAAGATGGTTTTTCCAGTTTAACATAGATGGCTTCCTTTACTCCTCTTTCAAACCATCTGTCCTCTCTGTCCAAGATTTGAACATTGCTGTCCTCTAAGGAGTGGGCCTTTTCCTTAAGATGTAAATAGACAGCTGAATCTGGACCTGAGGAGTTGGTCCTTCTATGCTGAGCCATGCACTTGTTTAAGGTTTGTTTGGTTTCACCAATGTAGAGGTCCTGGCATTCCTCGCTGCATTGGACAGCATAAACCAGGTTGCTTTTCTGTGAGTGTGGTAGCCTGTCTTTGGGGTGGACCAGTTTCTGTCTGAGGGTGTTGCCGGGTTTGAAACACACTGGGATTCGGTGTTTGTTAAAAACTCTTCTGAGTTTTTCCGATACCCCGGACACATAGGGAATGACTATGTTCCTGCATTTGTTTCTGTCCTCAGCTCCCTCTGCGTTGGTGGTCTTCTTAGAGCGTGTTACTCTGTCAAAGGTCCAGTTTGGATAGCCACAAGTTTTCAGAGCTCCCCTTAGATGTTTGTGCTCTTTTGCTTGGGCCTGTGTGGTGGTTGGTACATTATCAGCCCTGTTGTAGGGTTCTGATAACGCCTAGTTTGTGCTCCAGAGGGTGGTGTGAGTCAAAGAGAAGGTATTGGTCTGTCTGAGTGGGTTTCCTATACACCCCAATGTGGAGGCTCCTGTCCTCATCCAAGTGAACATCACAGTCCAAAAAAGGTAAGTGGTTGTCCTTAACATCTTCTCTAGTGAACTTGATGTTCTTGTCCACTGAGTTGATGTGCTCTGTGAAAGCCTGGACCTCTTGGGTTTTGATTTTCACCCATGTGTCATCCACATACCTGAACCAATGGCTTGGTGATGTTCCCTTGTATGAGTCAAGTGCCTTCTGTTCTACCTTTTCCATGTAGAGATTTGCCACAATGGGGGATACCGGTGAGCCCATGGCACAGCCATGCTTCTGTCTGTAAAAGGTATTGTTAAACTGGAAATATGTGCTGTTGAGGCACAAATCCAGTAGCTGGCAGATCTGGTCTGGGTTGAGATTGCTTCTGTCCTGTAAGTTTTGGTCCTGCTTCAGATGATGTCTCACCGTTTCCACTGCCTCCATGGTCGGGATGCAAGTGAATAAGGATGTAACATCATATGAGGCCATGGTTTCATCTGATTCTATTCTTAGACCTCTGACTTTTCGCACAAACTCCTGAGAGTTTTGAATGTGGTGTATTACCAACCAAAGGGGCTAAGATGTTGGCAACATACTTAGCGATATTGTATGTGACTGAATTAATGCTGCTAACAATGGGTCTGAGGGGGGACCCCTTCTTTATGGATCTTAGGGAGTCCATAAAGACATGGTGTGGTCTCTTGGGGGTAGAGTCTGAGGTACTGTGGTCTGTCAAATTTTCCATCTCTTTGTAGCTGTTGTAAGTACTCTATTACCTTCTTCCTGTACCCGCTGGATGGGTCCCGTTTCAGGATTTCATAGGTGCTGGTGTCGTTGAGTAATGTGGATATTTTGGATTGGTAATCATTTGTATTGAGAATGACTGTGCATCTCCCTTTGTCCGCTGGAAGGATTGTGATGCTGTTGTCCTTGCTCAAGGACTCAAGAACCGGTATTGTAGAACCAGCACGGTAGAACCAGTACGGTAGAACCAGTACGGTAGAACTAGTATGGTAGAACCAGTATGGTAGAACCAGTATTGTAGAACCAGTACGGTAGAACCAGTACGGTAGAACCAGTACGGTAGAACTAGTATGGTAGAACCATATAATATCATATAAAAGAGAGATAACGAGGTAACGAGATAACGAGGTAACGAGGTAACGAGGTAGCGCCGATGCGTAGCAGCCACATCAGACCGGAGGGACACAGGATCCTTTCAGAAACAGCTCGGCCTGGCTGTAGAAAGCTTTACCCACCTGGACCACGTTTAGACTGCAGGGAGTTCACAGAGCTGCTGGTCGCTGAGCTGAGTGCTTCCTAACGACGGAGACGACATTCCCTCTTTAATCCCAGCTGATCCCTCAGGTGCAGCGAGCGGCGGCCGGTCGGCCTGTATGAAAAATAAGCAAAGGGATGATGAAATGTTTTCAAATCCAGCAGTAGATGCAGGACAGAGGAGGTCAGGGGTCACGTCAACAGACAGACTGAATGCTGGGTTGTGCTGCTGTCAGGCTGCTGTGCTTCTCTTTGCTTCAGCATTTAATCCCTCACAGAAATAAACTCTGTTTCTGTAGTAATCCTGGAGGATCTTAAAGTCCCCAGAAGGGATTAAATCTCTCATATTTTACCATCATACTGCGTCTGATGTCGTGATTGATCATATGCCGTGCATGTGTCTTCTCCCAGGTGGATACGACAGGTTCTTCTCAGAGTACCCCGAGTTCTGTATAAAGACCAAATCCTTACCGAACCTCACCAGCCAGTCCAGCATCGACTCTGCCTGCTCGTCCTGTGGGACGCCACACCACGACCAGGTACCAAGTCCAGATCTTTACCTCTACATACTGTTTCACCTGCTGCTGCTCTACACAGTACTACATTCCTGTGTACACCTCTGTGTACATCCAGTACATCACTCCTCGTCAGGCACAGACACACCACATCCTGCTTACATCCCATCTAGTCTACTGTCGTCAGCTACGTTTAGAGTTTTCATCACTATTTTATTCTTGCTTATGTTTATGTTTATGTTAGCTGCACTATGTTGCGCCTTAGATTATCATTTTGCTTTTACATTTATTTGTGTGGTTTCCACTTTTATACATACTGATAATATTATGAGCCTTGAGACCAAAGATTTTCATTTCCAGTGACTGACAAGTAAAGAACGCTGACCACATATACCTTTCACTTTTAAGTAAGATAGGATAGATAGAAGATAAGATAAGATAAGATCAGATAAGATAGTACTTTATTGATCCCCAGGTTGGAAAATCTGGTGTTACAGCAGCACTGATAAAATAGCAAGTAGTATAAAAACTAAGAATAGGTATAATGAAATAAAATAAAATAAAGTAAAAGAAAATAGCTAGATAAGATAAGAAAGATAAAATAAAGTAGAATAAGAATAAATTCAAGGTCAAGGTAAATATGGTGCATATGTATAAAGTACAGTCCAAAAAGTGGCAACTAACATGCAGTGTGTATAACTGTAATATGGTATAATAGTGGAAGTAACTGGAATTTATTAATGTGATCAGCTGATTGTTTCTGTAGACGTCTAATTCAGTTTTGCATATTGACACAGAGAGCAGCTGCGTTCGGGATAGTTCGGGTAAAAATCCGATCCGTTCGGTTCGGTAGTCACGGTTCGGGTCGTGTCTGTACCGTTCGGTTCATCTGAAATAGGTTATGAGGCCGATTGTGTATTTTTTCATCCCGTTTATTGTCCCACTAGAAATCGAGGCCTGTGGAAAGAGGCTGGGACACGGTGGACAGGACTATGAGGTAGGACATGAGCAGTGTAACTGAAGCTGTGGTCTTTGTTGTGATTGGCTCAATGTCAGCGAGGGTGGACCAGATTTTACTGTTATGTCATACGGCCAAAGATACGAGGCATTGACGTGGCGTGACCCCGCCTCCTTCCTCCTCAGAGACATTGATGAAGAGCAGAGAACGGCTGTGATTGGTTGAGGAAACGGAGAGAGGACACGATAAAGTGGTGGATAAAACGTCAACTGTGTGTCAGCAACACGTGAGGCTAATGCTAGCGGCAATACTTCCAATATGATCAATAATCTACGGAGACGTCACTCCGGTCAGGTTCATCT
>CAMQGK010000229.1:1135000-1230000 GCA_947000775.1 Pterois miles
CATTAATTTTATATGCAAAGATGAACTGACTTTATTTCGTTTGCATACAGATGCTCCCCCTCAGTGTAGAGCTGTGATGTTACGGTACAGATCAGAATCAGCTCTTTTTATGCTCAGATTTTATGCATATGGTGGCATATGGTATCTACAGCATCGCAATAGTAACCCCTGTAGACGTGGGGAATATTGATTTCTGAACCACATCCATCAATCTGCTCAGTCTGGAGGATAAAACAGTTATATTTGGTATCCATGGGAACCTCTAACCTCTGACCCCCCTCTCCTCTCAGATTCGGTCCGGGACTCCAGTGGGCGGGTGCTGGTCCACTGTCAAGCAGGCATCTCCCGCTCTGCCACCATCTGCCTGGCCTACCTGATGAAGAGGAAGCGTGTGCGCCTGGACGAAGCCTTTGAGTTTGTGCGCCGGCGTCGCAGCATCATCTCCCCCAACTTCAGCTTCATGGGCCAGCTGCTGCAGTTCGAGTCGCAGCTCCTCGCCACGTCGTGCGCCGCCGAGGCCGCCGCCACAGCGAGCCCTCTGCTCGGACCCAAGTCCTCGACGGCTGCTGCCGCGACGGCGGCCACGCCCACCTCTCCGTTCATTTTCAACTTCCCGGTGTCAGTGGTGAACCCGGCCTACCTGCATCACAGCCCCATCACGACCTCCCCCGGCTGCTGATGGAGAGCCAATCGCAGCCTTCCACGCCAGGTAACAGACTCAGAGCAGACTGGGCTGCCATTGGCTGGAAGAGCTGTGAGTCGTAGTGGCCGGCGTAGTAAGTAATGCTCCCGGAGCGGAGAGGCGAGCGGCGTCACGGTGCCGACGCTCCTTCCACCGAACACCAGATTCCTTCAGACTGACCAGACTTTGGTTTCAGCACACGAGCTGGACGGAGTGTTGGACCGACAGCAGCGTGCCACACACACACACACACACACACACACACACACACACACACACACATTCACGACTACCAACTGAATAAGCTCAGTATGAAGACGGGGGCTGTTGCTATGGAGACAACAGGTCTTTAGGAGAGGAGATGGACACAGGAAGGAAGGAGGAATTTTAAGCACCCGCTCTTTCCCCTTTGGTAACCCTCCTGCTGCCAGACAAAAGAGATGGATGGAGAAAAGAGGGGAGGAGACGGTGATAGAAAGCAGGAGCCTCTTCCGTGACAGGTGCTCCGACCGGAGCTTCCTGTCTTTCATACGTCCTCTTCCTCTCTCTGTCCCCCCCACACCTCTCATCTCCTTTTCATCCTTTTATATCCCTCCCTTCCTCCTCCTTCTCCTCCTCTCATCTCTGCCTCTCATCTTCCCCCCGTCCGCCTCCTCTCCTCTGCTCTTCATCTCCTCACCGAAGAGGCTAAATGAATAAAATAAGATGCCAAATAAAGGCCGGGGCCCTTGGAAATGAGCTGGGGAAACCCCGCGGCAGGCCCCCTGGTACACACAGTAGGAAACCCCGTCTGCTGCCGATCACAAAATAAGGTAGTTTTGGACGAAAGGGCTGAAAGAGAGAGAGAATACGCTGTCTGCTGAAAGGTTGAACACTGGAGCACAGCGGCTCTGGAGACAGCCGCTTAAAGGACCATTCTGCTTGTTTCGTACATTTTAACGCATAACAAATCATTTATTCTCCACCAAAACACACCTGACTTTTAAGACAGTGGTTTCAGGTCTTCATAGCAAATAAGAACACTGGCTCCTGAAGGAGGCTCCTGAAGGAGGCTCTGGAGGACGATGTGCATCACCGGCGAAGGTCCTTTTGAAGATGTTTGTGCCTTGTTCATGAAGGTATCCCACGGATTTAGACGTGCTGCTAGAAAGACGACTGCTGAATGTTAGTCAGTCAAATCTCAGCATTCAGCAGTTCAGACTCGACGTGCTTCTCTCTGCGTCCCTCACAAACACTTTATTAACTGTATATGAGCAAGCTCATATTAGCCATTACTCTGAACAATTTTTCAGGCTGACTTTTAAAAATACATATATTTAAAGCAGTATGTGAACAGATTTCCCAGGCTGTGAAGGGAAAATTTCCAAACCACGACAAAAAAAATCACATTTGTGAAGCGTGCTTGGGTGTCTTAAATATGAGCATTTGGATGAATTTAAGGGGCAATATTTTTCTCACATTTTGACGTTTTCCTCTCTGCTGACCAGACATCAGGGACCCTCAGAGTTGTGAAGTCCAGGTTAAGATAAAACACAATCAGTCGTTGAGTTCACTTTTTAATCAAAACTGAAAACAATGGAGTGATGCAGAAAGGACGATGTCTTTAGGCTTTGAGACCATAATCCAGTAACAGGAAGTCGTTATTGTGGGTTTGTCCACAGCAATACCGGACTTACAATCCACTCAAGGACAACAGCAGCAGCAGCCGTGACTTTTTTTAAGGCGTCACACCTGAAAATCATGTCAGATTTTCATAAATGTCACAAACTGAGACGGTGGATCAGCTTTACAGCCTGTGCTAGACGTCCAGCTGTGGTTGCTTTTATACCTGGATGCCGACGCTCAGACTCTCACAGGCTTTCAAACAAATCAACCTTTCTCTGCTCTGATTGGCGGCACCGATCTCTGTAGCACTTTGAAGTGATGCAATACTGTATTTATAATTTATGATTGATTTGCACATCATGGTGATGGTAGACGACTAGACTTTATATAAAGACATTTAGTCAGGTAGAGAAGGGACGGGGGGGGGGGGGGAGGTAGAGAGAGAGGGAGGGAGAGGGGGAGGGAGGGAGAGAGAGGGGGGGGGGGCGGGGGAGAGAGGCAATCAGTGAAAAACGCAATACTTTGTACTGTGTGGTAATTGTCTGTCTGTCTGCCTCTCTGTTAGTCTACACTGTCTGTCTGTCTGGTCAATGCTGTTTACCCATCATTCATGGCAATATCAATCCTCCACTTGGATATATATATATATAAACAACTTTCTCTCAATTTTACTGTGGAATGACTGATCTGTACATTTATTTATTACTGAAGATCTACTGTTGAATAAACAATGTTCTTAATTAAGTTGTGAGTGTTTTCTGTGTATCAGGTGTGAAAATGGATAGATATGCAGTATGACTACACACAGTGATTAAAGGCTATTGTATGTAAATGTTAACATCTCTAGTGTGAGTGATGTAGGGGTGATGTAGTGGGTGATGTAGGGGTGATGTAGTGGATGATGTAGGGGTGATGTAGTGGGTGATGTAGTGGTGATGTAGGGGTGATGCAGTGGGTGATGTAGGGGTGATGTAGTGGGTGATGCAGTGGGTGATGTAGTGGGTGATGCAGTGGGTGATGTAGTGGGTGATGTAGTGGGTGATGTAGTGGGTGATGTAGGGGTGATGTAGGGGTGATGCAGTGGGTGATGTAGTGGGTGATGTAGGGGTGATGCAGTGGGTGATGTAGGGGTGATGTAGGGGTGATGCAGTGGGTGATGCAGTGGGTGATGCAGTGGGTGATGTAGGGGTGATGTAGGGGTGATGCAGTGGGTGATGCAGTGGGTGATGCAGTGGGTGATGTAGGGGTGATGTAGGGGATGATGTAGTGGATGATGTAGGGGGTGATGCAGTGGGTGATGTAGGGGTGATGTAGGGGTGATGTAGTGGTGATGCAGTGGGTGATGTAGGGGGTGATGTAGTGGGTGATGTAGGGGGTGATGTAGGGGTGATGTAGGGGTGATGCAGTGGGTGATGTAGGGGGTGATGTAGTGGATGATGTAGGGGGTGATGTAGTGGGTGATGTAGGGGGTGATGTAGTGGGTGATGTAGTGGGTGATGTAGGGGTGATGTAGTGGTGATGCAGTGGGTGATGTAGGGGGTGATGTAGTGGGTGATGTAGGGGGTGATGTAGGGGTGATGTAGGGGTGATGTAGGGGTGATGCAGTGGGTGATGTAGGGGGTGATGTAGGGGGTGATGTAGTGGGTGATGTAGTGGGTGATGTAGGGGTGATGCAGTGGGTGATGTAGGGGGTGATGTAGTGGGTGATGTAGTGGGTGATGTAGGGGGTGATGTAGTGGGTGATGTAGGGGGTGATGTAGGGGTGATGTAGTGGGTGATGTAGGGGGTGATGTAGTGGGTGATGTAGGGGTGATGCAGTGGGTGATGTAGGGGGTGATGTAGTGGGTGATGTAGTGGGTGATGTAGTGGGTGATGTAGGGGTGATGCAGTGGGTGATGTAGGGGGTGATGTAGTGGGTGATGTAGTGGGTGATGTAGGGGTGATGTAGTGGGTGATGTAGTGGGTGATGTAGGGGTGATGTAGGGGTGATGTAGTGGGTGATGTAGTGGGTGATGTAGGGGGTGATGTAGGGGGTGATGTAGTGGGTGATGTAGGGGTGATGTAGGGGTGATGCAGTGGGTGATGTAGGGGTCTGAAGTTGGATGAAGCGGGTGGTGGGTGGGTGTCCCTGCTTTAACTGGTATTGAGATGTAGTTGTGAGCATCACTGGCTTGGATCGCCCCCTAGTGGGGAGAACCTGTAAATGCACCCAGCCTGCTGTGGATTTTCTCCACACAAACTCTGCACATTTAGGCGCCTGTGTGCAAAAAAGTCGGTTCAATAACCAGCTGCACATGATCCATACTGATCGATAGAGTCTGAGTTCAGATGTCAGCTTCTCAACACGGAGTCATCACATGCAAAATGACCCACTCACCAAAATATAGATGTGTGTGTGTGTGTGTGTGTGTGTATGTGTGTGTATATATATATATATATATATAATGTGAATGTGAATATGTTATTCTGTGTGATTATGGCAGCACTGTAGAATATTTGACCTGCTGTTGAAATGAGAAAGTAAAAATCTCAGTGTGATTTACAGCATCGATCATCTATAATAACTAAACAGCGTATTAACGGCATCGATCATCTATAATAACTAAACAGCGTATTAACGGCATCGATCATCTATAATAACTAAACAGCGTATTAACGGCATCGATCATCTATAATAACTAAACAGCGTATTAACGGCATCGATCATCTATAATAACTAAACAGCGTATTAACGGCATCGATCATCTATAATAACTAAACAGCGTATTAACGGCAGCAGCAGTCTGCGTTTCAGTGTCTGAGACTCATTTTGAGGTCCAGGGTCGTGGTGAAGGTTTAGACCTCCTGTCACTGTGGACCCGGTCACTGTGGAGCCGGTCACTGTGGACCCTGTCACTGTGGACCCGGTCACTGTGGAGCCGGTCACTGTGGACCCTGTCACTGTGGACCCGGTCACTGTGGACCCTGTCACTGTCGACCCGGTCACTGTGGAGCCGGTCACTGTGGACCCTGTCACTGTGGACCCGGTCACTGTGGAGCCGGTCACTGTGGACCCTGTCACTGTGGACCTGTGGACCCGGTCACTGTGGAGCCGGTCACTGTGGACCCTGTCACAGTGGACCCGGTCACTGTGGACCTGTGGACCCGGTCACTGTGGAGCCGGTCACTGTGGACCCTGTCACTGTGGACCCGGTCACTGTGGAGCCGGTCACTGTGGACCCGGTCACTGTGGAGCCTCTGACCAGCCTTCAGTAACTGGTTCACCTTCATCAGTTCTGCCTATAAACCTATAATAATATTTACTGTGTGATAATAATAATCACAGTTATCGATGAGGGGAAGTTAAGACTGTTTCACTAAATGAGTCGAAGCGTCTGAACCACCACGTGACCCAGCAGCAGGTCCAGAGAGATGAGACCTGGCTGTGGGTCACGGTGCTCTGGTCGGACTACACTACCACTGATGCATTGCGCGTCAGTCTGGCTGCAGGAGAACACATGGAGCACCGCGCGTCATGGCGGCTCGGCTCGGTTCGGCACAGATGGAGGCTCGTGGCGAAGTGACGCTCATACAAAGACGTTTCAGCTCAAACTGCTAATCTGGTCTGGTATCTGGTCTGGTATCTGGTCTGGTAGCTAGTCTGGTATCTGGTCTTGTAGCTAGTCTGGTATCTGGTCTGGTAGCTAGTCTGGTAGCTAGTCTGGTAGCTAGTCTGGTATCTGGTCTGGTAGCTGGTCTGGTAGCTAGTCTGGTAGCTGGTCTGGTAGCTGGTCTGGTATCTGGTCTGGTAGCTAGTCTGGTAGCTAGTCTGGTAGCTGGTCTGGTAGCTAGTCTGGTAGCTGGTCTGGTAGCTAGTCTGGTATCTGGTCTGGTAGCTAGTCTGGTAGCTAGTCTGGTATCTGGTCTGGTAGCTAGTCTTGTAGCTGGTCTGGTAGCTAGTCTGGTAGCTGGTCTGGTAGCTGGTCTGGTAGCTAGTCTGGTAGCTAGTCTGGTGTCTGGTCTGGTAGCTAGTCTGGTATCTGGTCTGGTATCTGGTCTGGTAGCTAGTCTGGTATCTAGTCTGGTAGCTAGTCTGGTATCTGGTCTGGTAGCTACTCTGGTAGCTAGTCTGGTAGCTGGTCTGGTAGCTAGTCTGGTAGCTGGTCTGGTAGCTGGTCTGGTAGCTGGTCTGGTAGCTAGTCTGGTAGCTGGTCTGGTAGCCAGTCTGGTAGCTGGTCTGGTAGCTAGTCTGGTATCTGGTCTGGTAGCTAGTCTGGTAGATAGTCTGGTAGCTGGTCTGGTATCTGGTCTGGTAGCTGGTCTGGTCGCTGGTCTGGTAGCTAGTCTTGTATCTGGTCTCGTAGCTGGTCTAGTATCTGGTCTGGTAGCTGGTCTGGTAGCTAGTCTGGTATCTGGTCTGGTAGCTAGTCTGGTAGCTGGTCTGGTATCTGGTCTGGTATCTGGTCTGGTCGCTGGTCTGGTCGCTGGTCTGGTAGCTAGTCTTGTATCTGGTGTGGTAGCTAGTCTGGTCGCTGGTCTGGTAGCTGGTCTGGTAGCTGGTCTGGTAGCTAGTCTTGTATCTGGTCTCGTAGCTGGTCTAGTATCTGGTCTGGTAGCTGGTCTGGTATCTGGTCTGGTAGCTAGTCTGGTATCCGGTCTGGTGGCCGGTCTGGTATCCGGTCTGGTATCCGGACTGGTAGCCGGTCTGGTATCCGGTCTGGTGGCCGGTCTGGTGGCCGGTCTGGTGGCCGGACTGGTAGCCGGTCTGGTATCCGGACTGGTATCCGGACTGGTAGCCGGTCTGGTAGCCGGTCTGGTATCCGGTCTGGTATCCGGACTGGTAGCCGGACTGGTAGCCGGTCTGGTAGCCGGTCTGGTATCCGGTCTGGTGGCCGGTCTTCGACTAGCTACCATCACCACCTGTGAGTAGAACGATTCTGAAAGCTCCGAGTTGACGACTTGCGACGTTGTCAGAAATGGTGGATTTCATGGAAGTCGCTTCATCGCTACATAGAAGTTAATAAACTGTGATTTTAGTCGTCTGTTGTTTTTCTTTGTAATTTGTCTGAAGAAACTAATCTGCAGCACTCAGATAGTCGTCTTTATTATATCGGCCAACATATGATAAACGTTGATCAATGTAATGATGATAGTTTCTCCTGATAGGTTTCCAGAGCTGGAGACGTGCTCGCTGCTGTCTTCTGATTGGACGGTGCTGGTATGCAGGGCGGGCTCATCCTGTCTGTTAAACTGTCTCTGCAGCTTCTAGCTGAAGCATGTGGTGGACCCGACTTCTTCTGTGGTGCTTATGAAACCACCAGCAATACTTTATTACTTTATGTACTTTAACGGACTCTATCTTGTGAATTTCTCCACTGTGAGACGAATAAAGGAATATCTTATCTTATCTTATCTTATCTGTATTTTCTCTCCCCGTAGGCAGCGCTCCCACTCTGTCCTGGTCCTCCGGTTTCTAGCGACGAGTCCTGGCGTCGTCCGGCGCTGCTGCAGGTGAGTGAGCTTCAGCTCTTCTGGGCTTTAACACCGGGTCCATCGGGTTCTGACTGCCTCCCCGTCGGCTGCAGACGCCGCTGTCTGTCCCAGAACCTACGCCGGGCTGATTCTCGCGCTACCAGACCCGGGGTTCGGTAGCGTCACCACACTGAGCTGCTTTCTGCCCGTTGGGCGACCTTTGGTTCAGCTAGGCAGGTTGAATAGTTTTGGGCTGGTAGGTGAAAGTTTGGCTGCTTTGTATTTGTGTGTTTGGTTGTCTGACTGCACTCTTTGAGGGTTATGAGTCTATTAATCCAGTATGTGATCTTTGGTTATTTGCAGATATGAAGCTTTGTTTGCTTATTGATTGTTTTCTGTTGTGCATGTAATGGTTTTAGTAGTGACTGGTCTGGGCCGAGCTCCTGTCTGACGTTAACGGATTGATTTATGCGATCGCTGACTTAGAGTTTAATACGTGCTCGGTTAGAATGTCGGCATAATAATAATCTTGTCCCAGCAAATAAAGTTTAACATCTCAGCCAATAATTCCTGGGTGGTTTTAATGTGAACTGGGAGGATTAATCTAAGAGGAAAAACCTACAAATGGTCACAGAGACATTTCACCCAGAAGATATAGAAAAGGTCCAACGTACAAAATACTCCAGTACACTTATTTATTTACTTACTGAATTACTTATTTATTTATTTAGGTGAAAGGGACAATACATGTATGCGTTGTTACACCTCATTAAAATACAGCTGTAATATATATTTATAGTAACTTCTGTGACTTTTTTGATATACTATGACTCTTTTCTACATACTATAATTTTTTTTCGACAGACTATACTATGACTTTTGATATTCATACTATGATTTTTTTGATATACTACAACATGACTATTTTGATATACTCTACTGATTTTTTTCAACATGCTATGCTGTCACTATTTTGACATACTATACTATGACTTTTTTTAAACATACTATAATTTGACTGTTTAATCATAATATTGTTTAACATACTATAATATGACTGTTAACATGGCATTTTTCAATATTCAATACTATGACCTTTTTTTCGTGAAATTTTTCAACATACAGTGGAGGAAATAAGTATTTGATCCCTGCTGATTTTGGCAGTTGTCATACGAAGAAATAAATTAACAGTCTGATTTTTATGGCGGCTTTATTTTAATCGAAAGAATATTTTAAAAAAAATTGAGAAAATTACATGAAATGAAAAATAAAAATAAATTTGCACGTCATTGAGGGAAATAAGTATTTGATCCCCTAAAACATGATGTAATTCTTGTTGGCAGCTCAGCTGTCAGACGGTTCTTACTAGGTTCATCACATCAGCAGTAATCTTCGTCCTCTCTGCAGATCATCTCATCCATCCTCATCACATCCTGCAGGTTTTCAGGCTTGCTCTTGGAAACTGGCAGCTTCAGCTCTGTCATAGATTTTCAGTAGGATAAAGGTCTGGAGACTAGACCATCCCATGACCTGGATGTGCTTCTTATGGAGCCACTCCTTTGTTTCCTCGGCTGTATGTTTTGGGTCGTTGTCATGCTGGAAGAACCATCCATGACCCATTTTCAGTGTCCTGGCGGAGGCAAGGATGTTGTCACCCAGGATTTTGCGGTCCATGGCCCGGTTCATCTTCACACCCCCAAAGCATCAGGCTTCCACCGCCATGCTGGACAGCAGGGATGGTGTTTCTGGGTCATATTCAGCATTTCTCTTCCTCCAAACACGTCGAGTTGAGTTGAGGCCAAAGAGCTCAGTTCTGGTCTCATCTGACCACAGCACCTTCTCCCAGTCTCTCTCTGAGTCATTAATATGTTCGTTGGTAAACCTGAGGCGGGCCTGGACCTGAGCCTTCTTGAGCAGAGGGACCCTGCGCGCGCTGCAGGATTTTAAACCATCGCGTCTCGGTGTATTACCGATAGTTTTCTTGGTGACTGTGGTCCCAGCTGCCTTGAGATCATAAACCAGCTCCTCCCGTGTAGTTCTCGGCTGATCTCTAACCTTTCTCAGGATCACTGAGACCCCACCAGGTGATAGGTTGCATGGACCCCCAGCCCAGGTCCATTAACAGCCCAGGTCCATTAACAGCCCAGGTCCATTAACAGGTTCCAGCCTCGTGGAGTTCAACAGCTTTGTCCCTGACATCTTCTGACAGCTCTTTAGTCTTAACTTAAACTTTTTTTTCAAGAAATTTTTCAACATACTATAATTTGACTTTTTTTTTAATCATAATATTGTTTAACATACTATAATATGACTGTTAACATGAAATTTTTCAAGATTCAATACTATGACCTGTTTGTCATGAAACTTTTCGACATACTATACAGTGAACCCTCGTTTATCGGGAGTTGCGTTCCTAAAATAACCCGCGATAGGTGAAATCCGTGAAGTAGTCAGCTTTATTTTTTACTATTATTTTACAATGCAATACTGTACTATAGAATGAAACCAAAAATCAAAACCTGTTTTCAGGCCCAAAATTTGTTTAAGAAATAAAAATATTAACTTTTTCTTACAAATAACTGATAGTTTAAAGAACGGTATAGTAAAACAATAATGTGAATACAGGACAGTATAGTAATGAATACGAGGTTGGAAACATGGTCACTGGCGTCTTTCACAGTCCCTCCAGCTGAGCCTCTCCGTCCTCACTCTGCTGTAGCGTCTGTTTCACCTGCAGGCTGAGCAGGAGTCTTTCTCCCAGAGAACAACATCGTTATGGCTCCTTGTTGGCTCTCTTTCTTTTTCAATCAGGATTCAGAGCACAATAAATGCACTGTAAAAAAATCCACGAAGCCGCGAAGCCGTGAAAGGTGAACCGCGTTATAGCGAGGGTTCACTGTATACTGACTTTTTTCATGAAATTTTTGAACGTACGTTAATATTACTTTTTAATCATAATATTGTTTAACATACTATAACATGATTGTTAACATGAAATTTTTCAAGTTTGAATATTATGACCTGTTTTTCATGTAATTTTTCGACATACAATACTAGGACTTTTTTTCATGAAATTTTTGAACATACTATAATTTGACTTTTTTAAATCAGAATATTGTTTAACATACTATATGACTGTTAACATGAAATTTTTAGACATACTATAATTTGACTTTGTTTAATTATAATATTGTTTAACATACTATAATATGACTGTTAACTTAAAATTTTTGTAGATTTAATACTATGACCTGTTTTTCATTGAAATTTTTCGACATACTATACCAGGGCCGTCAAACTCAATTCCATCCCGGGCCACATCAGCATCATGGCTGCCCTCAAAGGGCCGGTTGTAATTATAAGACTACCGCTATATAAATATATCTACTCTTGATCATTTCACAAAATTGCCTCTGCATTTGATTATTATTAGTTTTGGTAATAATTTATTTAGTAACTAGCTCTGAAGACAAAAAGTGAGTAAAACAATTCCCTAAATATGTTTAGAACTACAAATGAACTTTCTTCTGTCAGTTCTGTTGTTTTTTTTGTTTTTATTACATCAGTTCAACCCTCCTCCTTTATCCGGGCTTGGGACCAGCAAAAGTGACCCAAAGGGGACACTCTGGCGGAGTAACTGCTTTTTTTTCCTATATTTTTAAATTCAGGGTTTGATTCCCAAAATTTCCATCAGCCAGCGGCGGCTTTGTGCAGGCGGGACTGATTCAGTCTGGATGCGGAGGGTGAACAGAGACTGCAGCTAGGAGGGTCTGCTGACGAGGACCGGGCCCCCTATGAGAGCTCTGGGACCGGGGAGGGTCCACGGCAGCACCCGCTGCTCACTGAGAAGAACGATACCTGCTTTCATGAGAGTCTCCAAAAGTCTCCAGTAACACCAGCAAAACTCGTTAGATCTGTCGCTAATTTCTTATTGAAAGACTCGCTCGAGGGGTCTGAAAACTGGCGAAATATAGCGACTAAGTCGCTGAGTTGGCAACACTGCGCTGCTGCTGGAAACCGCTACAGTGCGCATGTCAAAAAATCGAGATGCATTGTGGGACATGCAGTTTAAGGACACTACCTCTGTGAAGCGGCATAGAATTGAATGATATGCATTCCATATTCTTTGCAAGCCCTTGCGGGCCACATAAATTGAGGTGGCGGGCCAGATTTGGCCTTGAGTTTGACACGTGACACTATGGCGTTTTTTTTGTAAAATTTTCCAACATTTCACGAAATGACTTTTCCTCACCATAGAATCATTCTACATGCTATAATACGACCGTTTTCATGTTTTTATTCAACATCAAAAAAATTTCACGTTGTCATCGAAAAATTTCGACATACTATACTATGGCATTTTTTTGTAATACGACCGTTTTCATGTTTTTTTTTTCCAATTTCAAAAAAATTTTCAATTTCCAACATTTCACGAAATGACTTTTGCTCACCATAGAATCATTCTACATGCAAAAATACGACCGTTTTAATGTTTTTCTCCAACATCAAAAAAATTTGACGTTTTCATCGAAAAATTTCGACATACAAAACTATGGCGTTTTTTTTTTGTAAAATTTTCCAACATTTCACGAAATGACTGTTGCTCGCCATAGCATCATTCTACATGCTATAATACGACCGTTTTCATGTTTTTTTCAACTTCAAAAAAATTTGACGTTTTCATCGAAAAATTTTGACACACTATACTATGGCGTTTTTTTGTAATACGACCATTTTCATGTTTTTTTTTAAACTTCAAAAAAAATTTCAATTTCCAACATTTCATGAAATGACTTTTGCTCACCATAGAATAATTCTACATGGTATAATACGACCGTTTTCATGGTTTTTTCAACCTCAAAAAAATTTGATGTTTTCATCGAAAAATTTCGACATATGGCGTTTTTTTTTGTTTTTTTTTTAAATTTTCCAAAATTTTACGAAATGACTTTTGCTCACCATGGAATCATTCTACGTGCTATAATACGACCGTTTTAATGTTTTTCTTCAACATCAAAAAAATTTGACGTTTTCATCGAAAAATTTCGACATACTATACTATGGCGTTTTTTTGTAATACGACCGTTTTCGTGTTTTTGTCAACTTCAAAAAAATTGGATGTTTTCATCGAAAATTTTCGACATATTATACTGTGGCATTTTTTCTGTAAAATTTTCCAACATTTCACGAAATGACTTTTTCTTCAACATCAAAAAAATTTGACGTTTTCATCGAAAAATTTCGACATACTATAGTATGGTGGGTTTTTTTTGTAAAATTTTCCAACATTTCATGAAATGACTTTTGTTCACCATAGAATCATTCTACATGCTATAAAACAACCGTTTTCATGTTTTTTTTCCAACTTGAAAAAAATTTGACGTTTTCATCGAAAAATTGACATACGTATGGCGTTTTTTTGTAATACGACCGTTTTCATGTTTTTTTTCAACTTCAAAAAAATTTTCAATTTCCAACATTTCATGAAATGACTTTTGCTCACCATAGAATAATTCTACATGGTATAATACGACCGTTTTCATGGTTTTTTCAACCTCAAAAAAATTTGACGTTTTCATGGAAAAATTTCGACATACTATACTATGGCAATTTTTCGTAATACGACCGTTTTCATGTTTTTTTCAACTTCAAAAAAAGTTGACGTTTTCATCGAAAATTTTGACACACGATACTATGGCGTTTTTTTTTGTAATACGACCGTTTTCATGTTTTTTTTTAACTTCAAAAAAATTTTCAATTTCCAACATTTCATGAAATGACTTTTGCTCACCATAGAATAATTCTACATGGTATAATACGAACGTTTTCATGGTTTTTTCAACCTCAAAAAAATTTGATGTTTTCATCGAAAAATTTCGACATATGGCGTTTTTTTTTTGTTTTTTTTTTAAATTTTCCAAAATTTTACGAAATGACTTTTGCTCACCATAGAATCATTCTACGTGCTATAATACGACCGTTTTAATGTTTTTCTTCAACATCAAAAAAATTTGACGTTTTCATCGAAAAATTTCGACATACTATACTATGGCGTTTTTTTGTAATACGACCGTTTTCGTGTTTTTGTCAACTTCAAAAAAATTGGATGTTTTCATCGAAAATTTTCGACATATTATACTGTGGCATTTTTTCTGTAAAATTTTCCAACATTTCACGAAATGACTTTTTCTTCAACATCAAAAAAATTTGACGTTTTCATCGAAAAATTTCGACATACTATAGTATGGTGGGTTTTTTTTGTAAAATTTTCCAACATTTCATGAAATGACTTTTGTTCACCATAGAATCATTCTACATGCTATAAAACAACCGTTTTCATGTTTTTTTTCCAACTTGAAAAAAATTTGACGTTTTCATCGAAAAATTGACATACTATACTATGGCGTTTTTTTGTAATACGACCGTTTTCATGTTTTTTTTCAACTTCAAAAAAATTTTCAATTTCCAACATTTCATGAAATGACTTTTGCTCACCATAGAATAATTCTACATGCTATAATACGACCTTTTTCATGGTTTTTTCAACCTCAAAAAAATTTGACGTTTTCATGGAAAAATTTCGACATACTATACTATGGCAATTTTTCGTAATACGACCGTTTTCATGTTTTTTTCAACTTCAAAAAAAGTTGACGTTTTCATCGAAAATTTTGACACACTATACTATGGCGGTTTTTTTTTGTAATACGACCGTTTTCATGTTTTTTTTTAACTTCAAAAAAATTTTCAATTTCCAACATTTCACGAAATGACTTTTACACACCATAGAATCATTCTACATGCTGTAATACGGCCGTTTTAATGTTTTTCTTCAACATCAAAAAAATTTGACGTTTTTATTGAAAAATTTCGACATACTATACTATGGCGTTTTTTTTTTGTAAAATTTTCCAGCATTTCACGAAATAACTTTTGCTCACCATAGAACCATTCTACATGCTATAATACGACCGTTTTTCGTGTTTTTTTTCAACTTCAAAAAAATTTCACGTTTTAATCGAAAAAGTACGACATACTATACTATGGCTTTTTTGTAATATGACCGTTTTCATGTTTTTTTCAACTTCAAAAAAACTTTTCAATTTCCAACATTTCACGAAATGACTTTTGCTCACCATAGCATCATTCTACATGCAAAAATACGACCGTTTTAATGTTTTTCTCCAACATCAAAAAAATTTGACGTTTTCATCGAAAAATTTCGACATACAAAACTATGGCGTTTTTTTTTTGTAAAATTTTCCAACATTTCACGAAATGACTTTTGCTCGCCATAGCATCATTCTACATGCTATAATATGACCGTTTTCATGTTTTTTTTCAACTTGAAAAAAATTTGACGTTTTCATCGAAAAATTTCAACATACTATACTATGGCGTTTTTTTTTTTTTTTTTGCAAAATTTTCCAAAATTTCACGAAATGACTTTTGTTCACCATACAATCATTTTACATGCTATAATACGACCGTTTTCATGTTTTTTTTCAACTTCAAAAAAATTTCACGTTTTAATCGAAAAAGTACGACATACTATACTATGGCTTATTTTGTAATATGACCGTTTTCATGTTTTTTTCAACTTCAAAAAAACTTTTCAATTTCCAACATTTCACGAAATGACTTTTGCTCGCCATAGAATCATTCTACGTACTATAATACGACCGTTTTCATGTTTTTCTTCAACATCAAAAAAATTTGACGTTTTCATGGAAAAATTTCGACATACTATACTATGGCGTTTTTTTTTTTGTAAAATTTTCCAACATTTCACGAAATGACTTTTGCTCACCATAGAATCATTCTACATGCTATAATACGACCGTTTTAATGTTTTTTTTGAACATCAAAAAAATTTGACGTTTTCATGGAAAAATTTCGACATACTATACTATCACGTTTTTTTTTTTTTTTGTAAAATTTTCCAACATTTCACGAAATGTCTTTTGCTCACCATAGAATCATTCTACGTGCTATAATACAACCGTTTTCATGTTTTTTTTCAACATCAAAAAAATTTACGTTTTCATCGAAAAATTTCGACATACTATACTATGGCGGGTTTTTTTTGGTAAAATTTTCCAACATTTCACGAAATGACTTTTGCTCACCATAGAATCATTCTACATGCTATAATACGACCGTTTTCATGTTTTTTTTCAACTTGAAAAAAATTTGACGTTTTCATCGAAAAATTTCGACATACTACACTATGGCATTTTTTTGTAATACGACCGTTTTCATGTTTTTTTCAACTTCAAAAAAATTTTCAATTTCCAACATTTCATGAAATGAGTTTTGCTCACCATAGAATCATTCTACATGGTATAATACAACCGTTTTCATGGTTTTTTCAACCTCAAAAAAAATTGATGTTTTCAGCGAAAAATTTCGACATGCTATAGTATGGCGTTTTTTTGTAAAATTTTCCAACATGTCACGAAATGACTTTTGCTCACCATAGAATCATTCTACATGCAAAAATACGACCGTTTTCATGTTTTTTTTCAACATCAAAAAAATTTCACGTTTTCATCGAAAAATTTCGACATACTATACTATGGTAATTTTTTTTGTAACATTTTCCAACATTTTCCGAAATGACTTTTGCTCACCATAGAATCATTCTACATGCTATAATACGACTGTTTTCATGTTTTTTTTCAACATCAAAAAAATTTGACGTTTTCATCGAAAAATTTCAACATACTATACTATGGCGGTTTTTTTTTTTGCAAAATTTTCCAACATTTCACGAAATTACTTTTGTTTTTTTGTAATACGACCGTTTTCATGGTTTTTTTCCACATCAAAAAAATTTGACGTTTTCATCGAAAAATTTAGACATACTATACTATGGCAATTTTTTTTCTTTAAAATTTTCCAACATTTCACGAAATGACTTTTGTTCACCATACAATCATTCTACGTGCTATAATACGACCGTTTTCATGTTTTTTTTCAACTTCAAAAAAATTTCACGTTTTAATCGAAAAAGTACGACATACTATACTATGGCGTTTTTTTTTTGTAAAATTTTCCAACATTTCATGAAATGACTTTTGTTCACCATAGAATCATTCTACATGCTATAATACGACCGTTTTCATGTTTTTTTTCCACATCAAAAAAAATTTGACGTTTTCATCGAAAAATTGACATACTATACTATGGCGTTTTTTTGTAATACGACCGTTTTCATGTTTTTTTTCAACTTCAAAAAAATTTTCAATTTCCAACATTTCATGAAATGACTTTTGCTCACCATAGAATAATTCTACATGCTATAATACGACCTTTTTCATGGTTTTTTCAACCTCAAAAAAATTTGACGTTTTCATGGAAAAATTTCGACATACTATACTATGGCAATTTTTCGTAATACGACCGTTTTCATGTTTTTTTCAACTTCAAAAAAATTTTCAATTTCCAACATTTCATGAAATGACTTTTGCTCACCATAGAATAATTCTACATGCTATAATACGACCTTTTTCATGGTTTTTTCAACCTCAAAAAAATTTGACGTTTTCATGGAAAAATTTCGACATACTATACTATGGCAATTTTTCGTAATACGACCGTTTTCATGTTTTTTTCAACTTCAAAAAAAGTTGACGTTTTCATTGAAAATTTTGACACACTATACTATGGCGGTTTTTTTTTGTAATACGACCGTTTTCATGTTTTTTTTTAACTTCAAAAAAATTTTCAATTTCCAACATTTCACGAAATGACTTTTACACACCATAGAATCATTCTACATGCTGTAATACGGCCGTTTTAATGTTTTTCTTCAACATCAAAAAAATTTGACGTTTTTATTGAAAAATTTCGACATACTATACTATGGCGTTTTTTTTTTGTAAAATTTTCCAGCATTTCACGAAATAACTTTTGCTCACCATAGAACCATTCTACATGCTATAATACGACCGTTTTTCATGTTTTTTTCAACTTCAAAAAAACTTTTCAATTTCCAACATTTCACGAAATGACTTTTGCTCACCATAGCATCATTCTACATGCAAAAATACGACCGTTTTAATGTTTTTCTCCAACATCAAAAAAATTTGACATTTTCATCGAAAAATTTCGACATACAAAACTATGGCGTTTTTTTTTTGTAAAATTTTCCAACATTTCACGAAATGACTTTTGCTCGCCATAGCATCATTCTACATGCTATAATATGACCGTTTTCATGTTTTTTTTCAACTTGAAAAAAATTTGACGTTTTCATCGAAAAATTTCAACATACTATACTATGGCGTTTTTTTTTTTTTTTTTGCAAAATTTTCCAAAATTTCACGAAATGACTTTTGTTCACCATACAATCATTTTACATGCTATAATACGACCGTTTTCATGTTTTTTTTCAACTTCAAAAAAATTTCACGTTTTAATCGAAAAAGTACGACATACTATACTATGGCTTATTTTGTAATATGACCGTTTTCATGTTTTTTTCAACTTCAAAAAAACTTTTCAATTTCCAACATTTCACGAAATGACTTTTGCTCGCCATAGAATCATTCTACGTACTATAATACGACCGTTTTCATGTTTTTCTTCAACATCAAAAAAATTTGACGTTTTCATGGAAAAATTTCGACATACTATACTATGGCGTTTTTTTTTTTTGTAAAATTTTCCAACATTTCACGAAATGACTTTTGCTCACCATAGAATCATTCTACATGCTATAATACGACCGTTTTAATGTTTTTTTTGAACATCAAAAAAATTTGACGTTTTCATGGAAAAATTTCGACATACTATACTATCACGTTTTTTTTTATTTTGTAAAATTTTCCAACATTTCACGAAATGTCTTTTGCTCACCATAGAATCATTCTACGTGCTATAATACAACCGTTTTCATGTTTTTTTTCAACTTGAAAAAAATTTGACGTTTTCATCGAAAAATTTCGACATACTACACTATGGCATTTTTTTGTAATACGACCGTTTTCATGTTTTTTTCAACTTCAAAAAAATTTTCAATTTCCAACATTTCATGAAATGAGTTTTGCTCACCATAGAATCATTCTACATGGTATAATACAACCGTTTTCATGGTTTTTTCAACCTCAAAAAAAATTGATGTTTTCAGCGAAAAATTTCGACATGCTATAGTATGGCGTTTTTTTGTAAAATTTTCCAACATGTCACGAAATGACTTTTGCTCACCATAGAATCATTCTACATGCAAAAATACGACCGTTTTCATGTTTTTTTTCAACATCAAAAAAATTTCACGTTTTCATCGAAAAATTTCGACATACTATACTATGGTAATTTTTTTTGTAACATTTTCCAACATTTTCCGAAATGACTTTTGCTCACCATAGAATCATTCTACATGCTATAATACGACTGTTTTCATGTTTTTTTTCAACATCAAAAAAATTTGACGTTTTCATCGAAAAATTTCAACATACTATACTATGGCGGTTTTTTTTTTTTGCAAAATTTTCCAACATTTCACGAAATTACTTTTGTTTTTTTGTAATACGACCGTTTTCATGGTTTTTTTCCACATCAAAAAAATTTGACGTTTTCATCGAAAAATTTAGACATACTATACTATGGCAATTTTTTTTCTTTAAAATTTTCCAACATTTCACGAAATGACTTTTGTTCACCATACAATCATTCTACGTGCTATAATACGACCGTTTTCATGTTTTTTTTCAACTTCAAAAAAATTTCACGTTTTAATCGAAAAAGTACGACATACTATACTATGGCGTTTTTTTTTTTGTAAAATTTTCCAACATTTCATGAAATGACTTTTGTTCACCATAGAATCATTCTACATGCTATAATACGACCGTTTTCATGTTTTTTTTCCACATCAAAAAAAATTTGACGTTTTCATCGAAAAATTGACATACTATACTATGGCGTTTTTTTGTAATACGACCGTTTTCATGTTTTTTTTCAACTTCAAAAAAATTTTCAATTTCCAACATTTCATGAAATGACTTTTGCTCACCATAGAATAATTCTACATGCTATAATACGACCTTTTTCATGGTTTTTTCAACCTCAAAAAAATTTGACGTTTTCATGGAAAAATTTCGACATACTATACTATGGCAATTTTTCGTAATACGACCGTTTTCATGTTTTTTTCAACTTCAAAAAAATTTTCAATTTCCAACATTTCATGAAATGACTTTTGCTCACCATAGAATAATTCTACATGCTATAATACGACCTTTTTCATGGTTTTTTCAACCTCAAAAAAATTTGACGTTTTCATGGAAAAATTTCGACATACTATACTATGGCAATTTTTCGTAATACGACCGTTTTCATGTTTTTTTCAACTTCAAAAAAAGTTGACGTTTTCATTGAAAATTTTGACACACTATACTATGGCGGTTTTTTTTTGTAATACGACCGTTTTCATGTTTTTTTTTAACTTCAAAAAAATTTTCAATTTCCAACATTTCACGAAATGACTTTTACACACCATAGAATCATTCTACATGCTGTAATACGGCCGTTTTAATGTTTTTCTTCAACATCAAAAAAATTTGACGTTTTTATTGAAAAATTTCGACATACTATACTATGGCGTTTTTTTTTTGTAAAATTTTCCAGCATTTCACGAAATAACTTTTGCTCACCATAGAACCATTCTACATGCTATAATACGACCGTTTTTCATGTTTTTTTCAACTTCAAAAAAACTTTTCAATTTCCAACATTTCACGAAATGACTTTTGCTCACCATAGCATCATTCTACATGCAAAAATACGACCGTTTTAATGTTTTTCTCCAACATCAAAAAAATTTGACATTTTCATCGAAAAATTTCGACATACAAAACTATGGCGTTTTTTTTTTGTAAAATTTTCCAACATTTCACGAAATGACTTTTGCTCGCCATAGCATCATTCTACATGCTATAATATGACCGTTTTCATGTTTTTTTTCAACTTGAAAAAAATTTGACGTTTTCATCGAAAAATTTCAACATACTATACTATGGCGTTTTTTTTTTTTTTTTTTGCAAAATTTTCCAAAATTTCACGAAATGACTTTTGTTCACCATACAATCATTTTACATGCTATAATACGACCGTTTTCATGTTTTTTTTCAACTTCAAAAAAATTTCACGTTTTAATCGAAAAAGTACGACATACTATACTATGGCTTATTTTGTAATATGACCGTTTTCATGTTTTTTTCAACTTCAAAAAAACTTTTCAATTTCCAACATTTCACGAAATGACTTTTGCTCGCCATAGAATCATTCTACGTACTATAATACGACCGTTTTCATGTTTTTCTTCAACATCAAAAAAATTTGACGTTTTCATGGAAAAATTTCGACATACTATACTATGGCGTTTTTTTTTTTTGTAAAATTTTCCAACATTTCACGAAATGACTTTTGCTCACCATAGAATCATTCTACATGCTATAATACGACCGTTTTAATGTTTTTTTTGAACATCAAAAAAATTTGACGTTTTCATGGAAAAATTTCGACATACTATACTATCACGTTTTTTTTTATTTTGTAAAATTTTCCAACATTTCACGAAATGTCTTTTGCTCACCATAGAATCATTCTACGTGCTATAATACAACCGTTTTCATGTTTTTTTTCAACTTGAAAAAAATTTGACGTTTTCATCGAAAAATTTCGACATACTACACTATGGCATTTTTTTGTAATACGACCGTTTTCATGTTTTTTTCAACTTCAAAAAAATTTTCAATTTCCAACATTTCATGAAATGAGTTTTGCTCACCATAGAATCATTCTACATGGTATAATACAACCGTTTTCATGGTTTTTTCAACCTCAAAAAAAATTGATGTTTTCAGCGAAAAATTTCGACATGCTATAGTATGGCGTTTTTTTGTAAAATTTTCCAACATGTCACGAAATGACTTTTGCTCACCATAGAATCATTCTACATGCAAAAATACGACCGTTTTCATGTTTTTTTTCAACATCAAAAAAATTTCACGTTTTCATCGAAAAATTTCGACATACTATACTATGGTAATTTTTTTTGTAACATTTTCCAACATTTTCCGAAATGACTTTTGCTCACCATAGAATCATTCTACATGCTATAATACGACTGTTTTCATGTTTTTTTTCAACATCAAAAAAATTTGACGTTTTCATCGAAAAATTTCAACATACTATACTATGGCGGTTTTTTTTTTTGCAAAATTTTCCAACATTTCACGAAATTACTTTTGTTTTTTTGTAATACGACCGTTTTCATGGTTTTTTTCCACATCAAAAAAATTTGACGTTTTCATCGAAAAATTTAGACATACTATACTATGGCAATTTTTTTTCTTTAAAATTTTCCAACATTTCACGAAATGACTTTTGTTCACCATACAATCATTCTACGTGCTATAATACGACCGTTTTCATGTTTTTTTTCAACTTCAAAAAAATTTCACGTTTTAATCGAAAAAGTACGACATACTACACTATGGCGGTTTTTTTTTGTAAAATTTTCCAACATTTCATGAAATGACTTTTGTTCACCATAGAATCATTCTACATGCTATAATACGACCGTTTTCATGTTTTTTTTCCACATCAAAAAAAATTTGACGTTTTCATCGAAAAATTTCGACATACTATACTATGGTAATTTTTTTTGTAACATTTTCCAACATTTTCCGAAATGACTTTTGCTCACCATAGATTAATTCTACATGCAAAAATACGACCGTTTTAATGTTTTTCTCCAACATCAAAAAAATTTGACGTTTTCATCGAAAAATTTCGACATACAATGTGTATGTGTACTATGGCGTTTTTTTTTTTGTAAAATTTTCCAACATTTCACGAAATGACTTTTGCTCACCATAGGATCATTCTACATACTATAATACGACCGTTTTCATGGTTTTTTTCCACATCAAAAAAATTTGACGTTTTCATGGAAAAATTTCGACATACTACACTATGGCGATTTTTTTTGTAAAATTTTCCAACATTTCACGAAATGACTGTTGCTCGCCACAGAATCATTCTACATACCATAATACGACCGTTTTCATGTTTTTTTTCGAAACCAAAAAAATTTGACGTTTTTATTGAAATATTTCGACATACTATATTATGGCATTTTTTTTTTGTTTTGTTAAATTTTCCAGCATTTCACGAAATGACTTTAACACACCATAGAATCATTCTACGTGCTATAATACGACCGTTTTCATGTTTTTTTTCCACATCAAAAAAATTTGACGTTTTCATCGAAAAATTTCGACATACTATACTATGGCGGTTTTTTTTTGTAAAATTTTCCAACATTTCACGAAATGACTGTTGCTCGCCATAGAATCATTCTACGTGCTATAATACGACCGTTTTCATGTTTTTTTCAACTTCAAAAAAATGTAACGTTTTCATCGAAAAATTTCGACATACTATACTATGGCGTTTTATTTTTTTTTTTGCAAAATTTTCCAAAATTTCACGAAATGACTTTTGCTCACCATAGAATCATTCTACATGCTATAATGCGACCGTTTTCATGGTTTTTTTCAACATCAAAAAAATTTGACGTTTTCATGGAAAAATTTCGACATACTATACTATGGCGTTTTTTTTTTTTTGTTAAATTTTCCAGCATTTCACGAAATGACTTCAACACACCATAGAATCATTCTACGTGCTATAATACGACCGTTTTCATGGTTTTTTTCCACATCAAAAAAATTTGACGTTTTCATCGAAAAATTTCGACATACTATACTATGGCGTTTTTTTTTTTGTAAAATTTTCCAACATTTCACGAAATGACTGTTGCTTGCCATAGAATCATTCTACATACTATAATACGACCGTTTTCATGGTTTTTTTCAACTTCAAAAAAATTTGATGGTTTCATCGAAAAATTTCGACATACTATACTATGGCGATTTTTTTTGTAAAATTTTCCAACATTTTCCGAAATGACTTTTGCTCACCATAGAATAATTTTACATGCTATAATACGACCGTTTTCATGTTTTTTTTCAACATCAAAAAAATTTGACGTTTTCATGGAAAAATTTCGACATACTATACTATGGCTTTTTTTGTACTATGACCGTTTTCATGTTTTTTTCAACTTCAAAAAAACTTTTCAATTTCCAACATTTCACGAAATGACTTTTGCACACCATAGAATCATTCTACATGCAAAAATACGACCGTTTTCATGTTTTTTTCAACTTCAAAAAAATTTGACTGTTTCATCGAAAAATTTCGACATACTATACTATGGCATTTTTTTTTTGTAAAATTTTCCAACATTTCACGAAATGACTGTTGCTCGCCATAGCATCATTCTACGTGCTATAATACGACCTTTTTCATGGTTTTTTCAACTTCAAAAAAATTTAACGTTTTCATCGAAAAATTTCGACATACTATACTATGGCGTTTTATTTTTTTTTTTGCAAAATTTTCCAAAATTTCACGAAATGACTTTTGTTCACCATACAATCATTCTACATGCTATAATACGACCGTTTTCATGGTTTTTTTCAACATCAAAAAAATTTGACGTTTTCATGGAAAAATTTCGACATACTATACTATGGCGATTTTTTTTGTAAAATTTTCCAACATTTCACGAAATGACTGTTGCTCGCCATAGAATCATTCTACATACTATAATACGACCGTTTTCATGGTTTTTTTCAACTTCAAAAAAATTTGATGGTTTCATCGAAAAATTTCGACATACTATACTATGGCATTTTTTTTTGTAACATTTTCCAAAATTTCACGAAATGACTTTTGTTCACCATACAATCATTCTACATGCTATAATACGACCGTTTTCATGTTTTTTTTCAACATCAAAAAAATTTGACGTTTTCATGGAAAAATTTCGACATACTATACTATGGCGTTTTTTTTTTTGTAAAATTTTCCAACATTTCACGAAATGACTGTTGCTCGCCATAGAATCATTCTACATACTATAATACGACCGTTTTCATGTTTTTTTTCAACTTCAAAAAAATTTGATGGTTTCATCGAAAAATTTCAACATACTATACTATGGCTTTTTTTGTACTATGACCGTTTTCATGTTTTTTTCAACTTCAAAAAAACTTTTCAATTTCCAACATTTCACGAAATGACTTTTGCACACCATAGAATCATTCTACATGCAAAAACACGACCGTTTTCATGTTTTTTTTCAACATCAAAAAAATTTGACGTTTTCATGGAAAAATTTCGACATACTATACTATGGCGTTTTTTTTTTGTAAAATTTTCCAACATTTCACGAAATGACTGTTGCTCGCCATAGAATCATTCTACATACTATAATACGACCGTTTTCATGTTTTTTTTCAACTTCAAAAAAATTTGATGGTTTCATCGAAAAATTTCAACATACTATACTATGGCTTTTTTTGTACTATGACCGTTTTCATGTTTTTTTCAACTTCAAAAAAACTTTTCAATTTCCAACATTTCACGAAATGACTTTTGCACACCATAGAATCATTCTACATGCAAAAACACGACCGTTTTAATGCTTTTCTCCAACATCAAAAAAATTTGACGTTTTCATCGAAAAATTTCGACATACTATACTATGGCATTTTTTTTTTGCAAAATTTTCCAACATTTCACGAAATGACTTTTGTTCACCATAGAATCATTCTATTTGCTATAATACGACCGTTTTCATGGTTTTTTTCAACATCAAAAAAATTTGACGTTTTCATCGAAAAATTTCGACATACTATACTATGGCGTTTTTTTTTTTTTTTTTTTGCAAAATTTTCCAAAATTTCACGAAATGACTTTTGTTCACCATACAATCATTCTACATGCTATAATACGACCGTTTTCATGTTTTTTTTCAACATCAAAAAAATTTGACGTTTTCATGGAAAAAATTTCGACATACTATACTATGGCGTTTTTTTTTTGTAAAATTTTCCAACATTTTCCGAAATGACTTTTGCTCACCATAGAATCATTCTACGTGCTATAATACGACCGTTTTCATGTTTTTTTTCGAAACCAAAAAAATTTGACGTTTTTATTGAAATATTTCGACATACTATATTATGGCGTTTTTTTTTTTTTTTTTTTGTTAAATTTTCCAGCATTTCACGAAATGACTTTAACACACCATAGAATCATTCTACGTGCTATAATACGACTGTTTTCATGGTTTTTTTCCACATCAAAAAAATTTGACGTTTTCATCGAAAAATTTCGACATACTATACTATGGCGTTTTTTTTTTGTAAAATTTTCCAACATTTCACGAAATGATTGTTGCTCGCCATAGCATCATTCTACGTGCTATAATACGACCGTTTTCATGTTTTTTTCAACTTCAAAAAAATTTAACGTTTTCATCGAAAAATTTCGATATACTATACTATGGCGTTTTATTTTTTTTTTTTGCAAAACTTTCCAAAATTTCACGAAATGACTTTTGTTCACCATAGATTCATTCTACATGCTATAATACGACCGTTTTCATGGTTTTTTTCAACATCAAAAAAATTTGACGTTTTCATGGAAGAATTTCGACATACTATACTATGGCGTTTTTTTTTTTTTTTGTTAAATTTTCCAGCATTTCACGAAATGACTTTAACACACCATAGAATCATTCTACGTGCTATAATACGACCGTTTTCATGTTTTTTTTCCACATCAAAAAAATTTGACGTTTTCATGGAAAAATTTCAACATACTATACTATGGCGTTTTTTTTTTGTAAAATTTTCCAACATTTCACGAAATGACTGTTGCTCGCCATAGAATCATTCTACATACTATAATACGACCGTTTTCATGTTTTTTTTCAACTTCAAAAAAATTTGATGGTTTCATCGAAAAATTTCGACATACTATACTATGGCATTTTTTTTTGTAACATTTTCCAACATTTTCCGAAATGACTTTTGCTCACCATAGAATCATTCTACATACCATAATACGACCGTTTTCATGTTTTTTTTCGAAACCAAAAAAATTTGACGTTTTTATTGAAATATTTCGACATACTATACTATGGCGGTTTTTTTTTTTTTAAATTTTCCAACATTTCACAAAATGACTGTTGCTCGCCATAGAATCATTCTACGTGCTATAATACGACCGTTTTCATGTTTTTTTCAACTTCAAAAAAATTTAACGTTTTCATCAAAAAATTTCGACATACTATACTATGGCGTTTTATTTTTTTTTTGCAAAATTTTCCAAAATTTCCCGAAATGACTTTTGCTCACCGTAGAATCATTCTACATGCTATAATACGACCGTTTTCATGGTTTTTTTCAACATCAAAAAAATTTGACGTTTTCATGGAAAAATTTCGAAATACTATACTATGGCGTTTTTTTTTTTTTGTTAAATTTTCCAGCATTTCACGAAATGACTTCAACACACCATAGAATCATTCTACGTGCTATAATACGACCGTTTTCATGTTTTTTTTCAACTTCTAAAAAATTTGATGGTTTCATCGAAAAATTTCGACATACTATACTATGGCTTTTTTTGTACTATGACCGTTTTCATGTTTTTTTCAACTTCAAAAAAAACTTTTCAATTTCCAACATTTCACGAAATGACTTTTGCACACCATAGAATCATTCTACATGCAAAAATACGACCGTTTTAATGCTTTTCTCCAACATCAAAAAAATTTGACGTTTTCATCGAAAAATTTCGACATACTATACTATGGCATTTTTTTTTTTGCAAAATTTTCCAACATTTCACGAAATGACTTTTGTTCACCATAGAATCATTCTATTTGCTATAATACGACCGTTTTCATGGTTTTTTTCAACATCAAAAAAATTTGACGTTTTCATCGAAAAATTTCGACATACTATACTATGGCGTTTTATTTTTTTTTTTGCAAAATTTTCCAAAATTTCACGAAATGACTTTTGTTCACCATACAATCATTCTACATGCTATAATACGACCGTTTTCATGTTTTTTTTCAACATCAAAAAAATTTGACGTTTTCATGGAAAAATTTCGACATACTATACTATGGCGTTTTTTTTTGTAAAATTTTCCAACATTTCACGAAATGACTGTTGCTCGCCATAGCATCATTCTACGTGCTATAATACGACCGTTTTCATGTTTTTTTCAACTTCAAAAAAATTTGACGGTTTCATCGAAAAATTTCGACATACTATACTATGGCATTTTTTTTTTGTAAAATTTTCCAAAATTTCACGAAATGACTTTTGTTCACCATACAATCATTCTACATGCTATAATACGACCGTTTTCGTGTTTTTTTTCAACATCAAAAAAATTTGACGTTTTCATGGAAAAATTTCGACATACTATACTATGGCGTTTTTTTTTTGTAAAATTTTCCAACATTTCACGAAATGACTGTTGCTCGCCATAGCATCATTCTACGTGCTATAATACGACCGTTTTCATGTTTTTTTCAACTTCAAAGAAATTTGACGGTTTCATCGAAAAATTTCGACATACTATACTATGGCATTTTTTTTTTTGTAACATTTTCCAACATTTTCCGAAATGACTTTTGCTCACCATAGAATCATTCTACATACCATAATACGACCGTTTTCATGTTTTTTTTCGAAACCAAAAAAATTTGACGTTTTCATCGAAAAATTTCGACATACTATACTATGGCGTTTTTTTTTTTTTTTTGCAAAATTTTCCAAAATTTCCCGAAATGACTTTTGCTCACCGTAGAATCATTCTACATGCTATAATACGACCGTTTTCATGGTTTTTTTCAACATCAAAAAAATTTGACGTTTTCATGGAAAAATTTCGAAATACTATACTATGGCGTTTTTTTTTTTTTTGTTAAATTTTCCAGCATTTCACGAAATGACTTCAACACACCATAGAATCATTCTACGTGCTATAATACGACCGTTTTCATGTTTTTTTTCAACTTCTAAAAAATTTGATGGTTTCATCGAAAAATTTCGACATACTATACTATGGCTTTTTTTGTACTATGACCGTTTTCATGTTTTTTTCAACTTCAAAAAAACTTTTCAATTTCCAACATTTCACGAAATGACTTTTGCACACCATAGAATCATTCTACATGCAAAAATACGACCGTTTTAATGCTTTTCTCCAACATCAAAAAAATTTGACGTTTTCATCGAAAAATTTCGACATACTATACTATGGCATTTTTTTTTTGCAAAATTTTCCAACATTTCACGAAATGACTTTTGTTCACCATAGAATCATTCTATTTGCTATAATACGACCGTTTTCATGGTTTTTTTCAACATCAAAAAAATTTGACGTTTTCATCGAAAAATTTCGACATACTATACTATGGCGTTTTATTTTTTTTTTTGCAAAATTTTCCAAAATTTCACGAAATGACTTTTGTTCACCATACAATCATTCTACATGCTATAATACGACCGTTTTCATGTTTTTTTTCAACATCAAAAAAATTTGACGTTTTCATGGAAAAATTTCGACATACTATACTATGGCGTTTTTTTTTGTAAAATTTTCCAACATTTCACGAAATGACTGTTGCTCGCCATAGCATCATTCTACGTGCTATAATACGACCGTTTTCATGTTTTTTTCAACTTCAAAAAAATTTGACGGTTTCATCGAAAAATTTCGACATACTATACTATGGCATTTTTTTTTTGTAAAATTTTCCAAAATTTCACGAAATGACTTTTGTTCACCATACAATCATTCTACATGCTATAATACGACCGTTTTCGTGTTTTTTTTTCAACATCAAAAAAATTTGACGTTTTCATGGAAAAATTTCGACATACTATACTATGGCGTTTTTTTTTTGTAAAATTTTCCAACATTTCACGAAATGACTGTTGCTCGCCATAGCATCATTCTACGTGCTATAATACGACCGTTTTCATGTTTTTTTCAACTTCAAAAAAATTTGACGGTTTCATCGAAAAATTTCGACATACTATACTATGGCATTTTTTTTTTGTAACATTTTCCAACATTTTCCGAAATGACTTTTGCTCACCATAGAATCATTCTACATACCATAATACGACCGTTTTCATGTTTTTTTTCGAAACCAAAAAAATTTGACGTTTTCATCGAAAAATTTCGACATACTATACTATGGCGTTTTTTTTTTGTAAAATTTTCCAACGTTTCACGAAATGACTGTTGCTCGCCATAGAATCATTCTACATACTATAATACGACCGTTTTCATGTTTTTTTTCAACTTCAAAAAAATTTGATGGTTTCATCGAAAAATTTCGACATACTATACAATGGCTTTTTTTGTACTATGACCGTTTTCATGTTTTTTTCAACTTCAAAAAAACTTTTCAATTTCCAACATTTCACGAAATGACTTTTGCACACCATAGAATCATTCTACATGCAAAAACACGACCGTTTTAATGCTTTTCTCCAACATCAAAAAAATTTGACGTTTTCATCGAAAAATTTCGACATACTATACTATGGCATTTTTTTTTTGCAAAATTTTCCAACATTTCACGAAATGACTTTTGTTCACCATAGAATCATTCTATTTGCTATAATACGACCGTTTTCATGGTTTTTTTCAACATCAAAAAAATTTGACGTTTTCATCGAAAAATTTCGACATACTAAACTATGGCGTTTTTTTTTGTAAAATTTTCCAACATTTCACGAAATGACTGTTGCTCGCCATAGCATCATTCTACGTGCTATAATACGACCGTTTTCATGTTTTTTTCAACTTCTAAAAAATTTGACGTTTTCATCGAAAAATTTCGACATACTATACTATGGCATTTTTTTTTTGCAAAATTTTCCAACATTTCACGAAATGACTTTTGTTCACCATAGAATCATTCTATTTGCTATAATACGATCGTTTTCATGGTTTTTTTCAACATCAAAAAAATTTGACGTTTTCATCGAAAAATTTCGACATACTATACTATGGCGTTTTATTTTTTTTTTTGCAAAATTTTCCAAAATTTCACGAAATGACTTTTGTTCACCATACAATCATTCTACATGCTATAATACGACCGTTTTCATGTTTTTTTTCAACATCAAAAAAATTTGACGTTTTCATGGAAAAATTTCGACATACTATACTATGGCGTTTTTTTTTGTAAAATTTTCCAACATTTCACGAAATGACTGTTGCTCGCCATAGCATCATTCTACGTGCTATAATACGACCGTTTTCATGTTTTTTTCAACTTCAAAAAAATTTGACGGTTTCATCGAAAAATTTCGACATACTATACTATGGCATTTTTTTTTTGTAAAATTTTCCAACATTTCACGAAATGACTGTTGCTCGCCATAGCATCATTCTACGTGCTATAATACGACCGTTTTCATGGTTTTTTCAACTTCAAAAAAATTTAACGTTTTCATCGAAAAATTTCGACATACTATACTATGGCGTTTTATTTTTTTTTTTGCAAAATTTTCCAAAATTTCACGAAATGACTTTTGTTCACCATACAATCATTCTACATGCTATAATACGACCGTTTTCATGGTTTTTTTCAACATCAAAAAAATTTGACGTTTTCATGGAAAAATTTCGACATACTATACTATGGCGATTTTTTTTGTAAAATTTTCCAACATTTCACGAAATGACTGTTGCTCGCCATAGAATCATTCTACATACTATAATACGACCGTTTTTATGGTTTTTTTCAACTTCAAAAAAATTTGATGGTTTCATCGAAAAATTTCGACATACTATACTATGGCATTTTTTTTTGTAACATTTTCCAAAATTTCACGAAATGACTTTTGTTCACCATACAATCATTCTACATGCTATAATACGACCGTTTTCATGTTTTTTTTCAACATCAAAAAAATTTGACGTTTTCATGGAAAAATTTCGACATACTATACTATGGCGTTTTTTTTTTGTAAAATTTTCCAACATTTCACGAAATGACTGTTGCTCGCCATAGAATCATTCTACATACTATAATACGACCGTTTTCATGTTTTTTTTCAACTTCAAAAAAATTTGATGGTTTCATCGAAAAATTTCAACATACTATACTATGGCTTTTTTTGTACTATGACCGTTTTCATGTTTTTTTCAACTTCAAAAAAAACTTTTCAATTTCCAACATTTCACGAAATGACTTTTGCACACCATAGAATCACTCTACATGCAAAAACACGACCGTTTTAATGCTTTTCTCCAACATCAAAAAAATTTGACGTTTTCATCGAAAAATTTCGACATACTATACTATGGCATTTTTTTTTGCAAAATTTTCCAACATTTCACGAAATGACTTTTGTTCACCATAGAATCATTCTATTTGCTATAATACGACCGTTTTCATGGTTTTTTTCAACATCAAAAAAATTTGACGTTTTCATCGAAAAATTTCGACATACTATACTATGGCGTTTTTATTTTTTTTTTGCAAAATTTTCCAAAATTTCACGAAATGACTTTTGTTCACCATACAATCATTCTACATGCTATAATACGACCGTTTTCATGTTTTTTTTCGAAACCAAAAAAATTTGACGTTTTTATTGAAATATTTCGACATACTATATTATGGCGTTTTTTTTTTTTTTTTTGTTAAATTTTCCAGCATTTCACGAAATGACTTTAACACACCATAGAATCATTCTACGTGCTATAATACGACTGTTTTCATGGTTTTTTTCCACATCAAAAAAATTTGACGTTTTCATCGAAAAATTTCGACATACTATACTATGGCGTTTTTTTTTTGTAAAATTTTCCAACATTTCACGAAATGACTGTTGCTCGCCATAGAATCATTCTACGTGCTATAATACGACCGTTTTCATGTTTTTTTCAACTTCAAAAAAACTTTTCAATTTCCAACATTTCACGAAAGGACTTTTGCACACCATAGAATCATTCTACATGCAAAAATACGACCGTTTTAATGCTTTTCTCCAACATCAAAAAAATTTGACGTTTTCATCGAAAAATTTCGACATACTATACTATGGCGTTTTTTTTTTGTAAAATTTTCCAACATTTCACGAAATGACTGTTGCTCGCCATAGAATCATTCTACGTGCTATAATACGACCGTTTTCATGTTTTTTTCAACTTCAAAAAAATTTGACGTTTTCATCGAAAAATTTCGACATACTATACTATGGCGTTTTATTTTTTTTTGCAAAATTTTCCAAAATTTCACGAAATGACTTTTGTTCACCATACAATCATTCTACATGCTATAATACGACCGTTTTCATGTTTTTTTTCAACATCAAAAAAATTTGACGTTTTCATGGAAAAATTTCGACATACTATACTATGGCGTTTTTTTTTTGTAAAATTTTCCAACATTTCACGAAATGACTGTTGCTCGCCATAGCATCATTCTACGTGCTATAATACGACCGTTTTCATGTTTTTTTCAACTTCAAAAAAATTTGACGGTTTCATCGAAAAATTTCGACATACTATACTATGGCATTTTTTTTTGTAACATTTTCCAACATTTTCCGAAATGACTTTTGCTCACCATAGAATCATTCTACATACCATAATACGACCGTTTTCATGGTTTTTTTCGAAACCAAAAAAATTTGACGTTTTCATGGAAAAATTTCGACATACTATACTATGGCGTTTTTTTTTTGTAAAATTTTCCAACATTTCACGAAATGACTGTTGCTCGCCATAGAATCATTCTACATACTATAATACGACCGTTTTCATGTTTTTTTTCAACTTCAAAAAAATTTGATGGTTTCATCGAAAAATTTCGACATACTATACTATGGCTTTTTTTGTACTATGACCGTTTTCATGTTTTTTTCAACTTCAAAAAAAACTTTTCAATTTCCAACATTTCACGAAATGACTTTTGCACACCATAGAATCATTCTACATGCAAAAACACGACCGTTTTAATGCTTTTGTCCAACATCAAAAAAATTTGACGTTTTCATCGAAAAATTTCGACATACTATACTATGGCGTTTTTTTTTTTTTTGTTAAATTTTCCAGCATTTCACGAAATGACTTTAACACACCATAGAATCATTCTACGTGCTATAATACGACCGTTTTCATGTTTTTTTTCCACATCAAAAAAATTTGACGTTTTCATGGAAAAATTTCGACATACTATACTATGGCGTTTTTTTTTTGTAAAATTTTCCAACATTTCACGAAATGACTGTTGCTCGCCATAGAATCATTCTACATACTATAATACGACCGTTTTCATGTTTTTTTTCAACTTCAAAAAAATTTGATGGTTTCATCGAAAAATTTCGACATACTATACTATGGCTTTTTTTGTACTATGACCGTTTTCATGTTTTTTTCAACTTCAAAAAAACTTTTCAATTTCCAACATTTCACGAAATGACTTTTGCACACCATAGAATCATTCTACATGCAAAAACACGACCGTTTTAATGCTTTTGTCCAACATCAAAAAAATTTGACGTTTTCATCGAAAAATTTCGACATACTATACTATGGCGTTTTTTTTTTTTTTTGTTAAATTTTCCAGCATTTCACGAAATGACTTTAACACACCATAGAATCATTCTACGTGCTATAATACGACCGTTTTCATGTTTTTTTTTCCACATCAAAAAAATTTGACGTTTTCATGGAAAAATTTCGACATACTATACTATGGCGTTTTTTTTTTGTAAAATTTTCCAACATTTCACGAAATGACTGTTGCTCGCCATAGAATCATTCTACATACTATAATACGACCGTTTTCATGTTTTTTTTCAACTTCAAAAAAATTTGATGGTTTCATCGAAAAATTTCGACATACTATACTATGGCTTTTTTTGTACTATGACCGTTTTCATGTTTTTTTCAACTTCAAAAAAACTTTTCAATTTCCAACATTTCACGAAATGACTTTTGCACACCATAGAATCATTCTACATGCAAAAACACGACCGTTTTAATGCTTTTGTCCAACATCAAAAAAATTTGACGTTTTCATCGAAAAATTTCGACATACTATACTATGGCGTTTTTTTTTTGTAAAATTTTCCAACATTTTCCGAAATGACTTTTGCTCACCATAGAATCATTCTACGTGCTATAATACGACCGTTTTCATGTTTTTTTTCGAAACCAAAAAAATTTGACGTTTTTATTGAAATATTTCGACATACTATATTATGGCGTTTTTTTTTTTTTTTCGTTAAATTTTCCAGCATTTCACGAAATGACTTTAACACACCATAGAATCATTCTACGTGCTATAATACGACCGTTTTCATGTTTTTTTTCCACATCAAAAAAATTTGACGTTTTCATGGAAAAATTTCGACATACTATACTATGGCGTTTTTTTTTTGTAAAATTTTCCAACATTTCACGAAATGACTGTTGCTCGCCATAGAATCATTCTACATACTATAATACGACCGTTTTCATGGTTTTTTTCAACATCAAAAAAATTTGATGGTTTCATCGAAAAATTTCGACATACTATACTATGGCATTTTTTTTTGTAACATTTTCCAACATTTTCCGAAATGACTTTTGCTCACCATAGAACAATTTTACATGCTATAATATGACTGTTTTCATGTTTTTTTTCAACATCAAAAAAATTTGACGTTTTCATCGAAAAATTTCGACATACTATACTATGGCGTTTTTTTTTTTTGTTAAATTTTCCAGCATTTCACGAAATGACTTTAACACACCATAGAATCATTCTACATGCTATAATACGACCGTTTTCATGGTTTTTTTCAACATCAAAAAAATTTGACGTTTTCATGGAAAAATTTCGACATACTATACTATGGCGTTTTTTTTTTGTAAAATTTTCCAACATTTCACGAAATGACTGTTGCTCGCCATAGCATCATTCTACGTGCTATAATACGACCGTTTTCATGTTTTTTTTCGAAACCAAAAAAATTTGACGTTTTCATCGAAAAATTTCGACATACTATACTATGGCGTTTTTTTTTTGTAAAATTTTCCAACATTTCACGAAATGACTGTTGCTCGCCATAGAATCATTCTACATACTATAATACGACCGTTTTCATGTTTTTTTTCAACTTCAAAAAAATTTGATGGTTTCATCGAAAAATTTCGACATACTATACTATGGCTTTTTTTGTACTATGACCGTTTTCATGTTTTTTTCAACTTCAAAAAAACTTTTCAATTTCCAACATTTCACGAAATGACTTTTGCACACCATAGAATCATTCTACATGCAAAAACACGACCGTTTTAATGCTTTTGTCCAACATCAAAAAAATTTGACGTTTTCATCGAAAAATTTCGACATACTATACTATGGCATTTTTTTTTTGCAAAATTTTCCAACATTTCACGAAATGACTTTTGTTCACCATAGAATCATTCTATTTGCTATAATACGACCGTTTTCATGGTTTTTTTCAACATCAAAAAAATTTGACGTTTTCATCGAAAAATTTCGACATACTATACTATGGCGTTTTATTTTTTTTTTTGCAAAATTTTCCAAAATTTCACGAAATGACTTTTGTTCACCATACAATCATTCTACATGCTATAATACGACCGTTTTCATGTTTTTTTTCAACATCAAAAAAATTTGACGTTTTCATGGAAAAATTTCGACATACTATACTATGGCGGTTTTTTTTGTAAAATTTTCCAACATTTTCCGAAATGACTTTTGCTCACCATAGAATCATTCTACGTGCCATAATACGACCGTTTTCATGTTTTTTTTCGAAACCAAAAAAATTTGACGTTTTTATTGAAATATTTCGACATACTATATTATGGCGTTTTTTTTTTTTTTTTTTGTTAAATTTTCCAGCATTTCACGAAATGACTTTAACACACCATAGAATCATTCTACGTGCTATAATACGACCGTTTTCATGTTTTTTTTCCACATCAAAAAAATTTGACGTTTTCATCGAAAAATTTCGACATACTATACTATGGCGTTTTTTTTTTGTAAAATTTTCCAACATTTCACGAAATGATTGTTGCTCGCCATAGCATCATTCTACGTGCTATAATACGACCGTTTTCATGTTTTTTTCAACTTCAAAAAAATTTAACGTTTTCATCGAAAAATTTCGATATACTATACTATGGC
This sequence comes from Pterois miles, assembly GCA_947000775.1. Lineage (NCBI taxonomy): Eukaryota > Metazoa > Chordata > Actinopteri > Perciformes > Scorpaenidae > Pterois > Pterois miles. Next base: position 1,171,873 of record CAMQGK010000229.1, read on the forward strand.
GTTTTATTTTTTTTTTTTTGCAAAACTTTCCAAAATTTCACGAAATGACTTTTGTTCACCATACAATCATTCTACATGCTATAATACGACCGTTTTCATGGTTTTTTTCAACATCAAAAAAATTTGACGTTTTCATGGAAAAATTTCGACATACTATACTATGGCGTTTTTTTTTTTTTTGTTAAATTTTCCAGCATTTCACGAAATGACTTTAACACACCATAGAATCATTCTACGTGCTATAATACGACCGTTTTCATGTTTTTTTTTCCACATCAAAAAAATTTGACGTTTTCATGGAAAAATTTCGACATACTATACTATGGCGTTTTTTTTTTGTAAAATTTTCCAACATTTCACGAAATGACTGTTGCTCGCCATAGAATCATTCTACATACTATAATACGACCGTTTTCATGTTTTTTTTCAACTTCAAAAAAATTTGATAGTTTCATCGAAAAATTTCTACATACTATACTATGGCTTTTTTTGTACTATGACCGTTTTCATGTTTTTTTCAACTTCAAAAAAACTTTTCAATTTCCAACATTTCACGAAATGACTTTTGCACACCATAGAATCATTCTACATGCAAAAACACGACCGTTTTAATGCTTTTGTCCAACATCAAAAAAATTTGACGTTTTCATCGAAAAATTTCGACATACTATACTATGGCATTTTTTTTTTGCAAAATTTTCCAACATTTCACGAAATGACTTTTGTTCACCATAGAATCATTCTATTTGCTATAATACGACCGTTTTCATGGTTTTTTTCAACATCAAAAAAATTTGACGTTTTCATCGAAAGATTTCGACATACTATACTATGGCGGTTTTTTTTTGTAAAATTTTCCAACATTTTCCGAAATGACTTTTGCTCACCATAGAATCATTCTACGTGCTATAATACGACCGTTTTCATGTTTTTTTTCGAAACCAAAAAAATTTGACGTTTTTATTGAAATATTTCGACATACTATATTATGGCGTTTTTTTTTTTTTTTTTTGTTAAATTTTCCAGCATTTCACGAAATGACTTTAACACACCATAGAATCATTCTACGTGCTATAATACGACCGTTTTCATGTTTTTTTTCCACATCAAAAAAATTTGACGTTTTCATCGAAAAATTTCGACATACTATACTATGGCGTTTTTTTTTTGTAAAATTTTCCAACATTTCACGAAATGATTGTTGCTCGCCATAGCATCATTCTACGTGCTATAATACGACCGTTTTCATGTTTTTTTCAACTTCAAAAAAATTTAACGTTTTCATCGAAAAATTTCGATATACTATACTATGGCGTTTTTTTTTTTTTTTTTGCAAAACTTTCCAAAATTTCACGAAATGACTTTTGTTCACCATACAATCATTCTACATGCTATAATACGACCGTTTTCATGGTTTTTTTCAACATCAAAAAAATTTGACGTTTTCATGGAAAAATTTCGACATACTATACTATGGCGTTTTTTTTTTTTTTGTTAAATTTTCCAGCATTTCACGAAATGACTTTAACACACCATAGAATCATTCTACGTGCTATAATACGACCGTTTTCATGTTTTTTTTCCACATCAAAAAAATTTGACGTTTTCATGGAAAAATTTCGACATACTATACTATGGCGTTTTTTTTTTGTAAAATTTTCCAACATTTCACGAAATGACTGTTGCTCGCCATAGAATCATTCTACATACTATAATACGACCGTTTTCATGGTTTTTTTCAACTTCAAAAAAATTTGATGGTTTCATCGAAAAATTTCGACATACTATACTATGGCTTTTTTTGTACTATGACCGTTTTCATGTTTTTTTCAACTTCAAAAAAACTTTTCAATTTCCAACATTTCACGAAATGACTTTTGCACACCATAGAATCATTCTACATGCAAAAACACGACCGTTTTAATGCTTTTGTCCAACATCAAAAAAATTTGACGTTTTCATCGAAAAATTTCGACATACTATACTATGGCATTTTTTTTTTTGCAAAATTTTCCAACATTTCACGAAATGACTTTTGTTCACCATAGAATCATTCTATTTGCTATAATACGACCGTTTTCATGGTTTTTTTCAACATCAAAAAAATTTGACGTTTTCATCGAAAAATTTCGACATACTATACTATGGCGTTTTATTTTTTTTTTTTGCAAAATTTTCCAAAATTTCACGAAATGACTTTTGTTCACCATACAATCATTCTACATGCTATAATACGACCGTTTTCATGTTTTTTTTCAACATCAAAAAAATTTGACGTTTTCATGGAAAAATTTCGACATACTATACTATGGCGTTTTTTTTTTGTAAAATTTTCCAACATTTTCCGAAATGACTTTTGCTCACCATAGAATCATTCTACGTGCTATAATACGACCGTTTTCATGTTTTTTTTCGAAACCAAAAAAATTTGACGTTTTTATTGAAATATTTCGACATACTATATTATGGCGTTTTTTTTTTTTTTTTTGTTAAATTTTCCAGCATTTCACGAAATGACTTTAACACACCATAGAATCATTCTACGTGCTATAATACGACCGTTTTCATGTTTTTTTTCCACATCAAAAAAATTTGACGTTTTCATGGAAAAATTTCGACATACTATACTATGGCGTTTTTTTTTTGTAAAATTTTCCAACATTTCACGAAATGACTGTTGCTCGCCATAGAATCATTCTACATACTATAATACGACCGTTTTCATGGTTTTTTTCAACTTCAAAAAAATTTGATGGTTTCATCGAAAAATTTCGACATACTATACTATGGCATTTTTTTTTGTAACATTTTCCAACATTTTCCGAAATGACTTTTGCTCACCATAGAACAATTTTACATGCTATAATATGACTGTTTTCATGTTTTTTTTCAACATCAAAAAAATTTGACGTTTTCATCGAAAAATTTCGACATACTATACTATGGCGTTTTTTTTTTTTGTTAAATTTTCCAGCATTTCACGAAATGACTTTAACACACCATAGAATCATTCTACATGCTATAATACGACCGTTTTCATGGTTTTTTTCAACATCAAAAAAATTTGACGTTTTCATGGAAAAATTTCGACATACTATACTATGGCGTTTTTTTTTTGTAAAATTTTCCAACATTTCACGAAATGACTGTTGCTCGCCATAGCATCATTCTACGTGCTATAATACGACCGTTTTCATGTTTTTTTTCAACTTCAAAAAAATTTGATGGTTTCATCGAAAAATTTCGACATACTATACTATGGCTTTTTTTGTACTATGACCGTTTTCATGTTTTTTTCAACTTCAAAAAAACTTTTCAATTTCCAACATTTCACGAAATGACTTTTGCACACCATAGAATCATTCTACATGCAAAAACACGACCGTTTTAATGCTTTTCTCCAACATCAAAATAATTTGACGTTTTCATCGAAAAATTTCGACATACTATACTATGGCATTTTTTTTTTGCAAAATTTTCCAACATTTCACGAAATGACTTTTGTTCACCATAGAATCATTCTATTTGCTATAATACGACCGTTTTCATGTTTTTTTTCAACATCAAAAAAATTTGACGTTTTCATCGAAAAATTTCGACATACTATACTATGGCGTTTTATTTTTTTTTTTGCAAAATTTTCCAAAATTTCACGAAATGACTTTTGTTCACCATACAATCATTCTACATGCTATAATACGACCGTTTTCATGTTTTTTTTCAACATCAAAAAAATTTGACGTTTTCATGGAAAAATTTCGACATACTATACTATGGCGGTTTTTTTTTGTAAAATTTTCCAACATTTCACGAAATGACTGTTGCTCGCCATAGCATCATTCTACGTGCTATAATACGACCGTTTTCATGTTTTTTTCAACATCAAAAAAATTTGACGTTTTCATCGAAAAATTTCGACATACTATACTATGGCGGTTTTTTTTTGTAAAATTTTCCAACATTTTCCGAAATGACTTTTGCTCACCATAGAATCATTCTACGTGCTATAATACGACCGTTTTCATGTTTTTTTTCGAAACCAAAAAAATTTGACGTTTTTATTGAAATATTTCGACATACTATACTATGGCGTTTTTTTTTTTTGTTAAATTTTCCAGCATTTCACGAAATGACTTTAACACACCATAGAATCATTCTACATGCTATAATACGACCGTTTTCATGATTTTTTTCAACATCAAAAAAATTTGACGTTTTCATGGAAAAATTTCGACATACTATACTATGGCGTTTTTTTTTTGTAAAATTTTCCAACATTTCACGAAATGACTGTTGCTCGCCATAGCATCATTCTACGTGCTATAATACGACCGTTTTCATGTTTTTTTCAACTTCAAAAAAATTTGACGTTTTCATCGAAAAATTTCGACATACTATACTATGGCGTTTTTTTTTTGTAAAATTTTCCAACATTTCACGAAATGACTGTTGCTCGCCATAGCATCATTCTACGTGCTATAATACGACCGTTTTCATGTTTTTTTCAACATCAAAAAAAGTTGATGGTTTCATCGAAAAATTTCGACATACTATACTATGGCATTTTTTTTTGTAACATTTTCCAACATTTTCCGAAATGACTTTTGCTCACCATAGAATCATTCTACATACCATAATACGACCGTTTTCATGTTTTTTTTCGAAAACAAAAAGATTTGACGTTTTCATCGAAAAATTTCGACATACTATACTATGGCGTTTTTTTTTTGTAAAATTTTCCAACATTTCACGAAATGACTGTTGCTCGCCATAGAATCATTCTACATACTATAATACGACCGTTTTCATGTTTTTTTTTCAACTTCAAAAAAATTTGATGGTTTCATCGAAAAATTTCGACATACTATACTATGGCTTTTTTTGTACTATGACCGTTTTCATGTTTTTTTCAACTTCAAAAAAAACTTTTCAATTTCCAACATTTCACGAAATGACTTTTGCACACCATAGAATCATTCTACATGCAAAAACACGACCGTTTTAATGCTTTTCTCCAACATCAAAATAATTTGACGTTTTCATCGAAAAATTTCGACATACTATACTATGGCATTTATTTTTTGCAAAATTTTCCAACATTTCACGAAATGACTTTTGTTCACCATAGAATCATTCTATTTGCTATAATACGACCGTTTTCATGTTTTTTTTCAACATCAAAAAAATTTGACGTTTTCATCGAAAAATTTCGACATACTATACTATGGCGTTTTATTTTTTTTTTTGCAAAATTTTCCAAAATTTCACGAAATGACTTTTGTTCACCATACAATCATTCTACATGCTATAATACGACCGTTTTCATGTTTTTTTTCAACATCAAAAAAATTTGACGTTTTCATGGAAAAATTTCGACATACTATACTATGGCGGTTTTTTTTTGTAAAATTTTCCAACATTTCACGAAATGACTGTTGCTCGCCATAGCATCATTCTACGTGCTATAATACGACCGTTTTCATGTTTTTTTCAACTTCAAAAAAATTTGACGGTTTCATCGAAAAATTTCGACATACTATACTATGGCATTTTTTTTTTGTAACATTTTCCAACATTTTCCGAAATGACTTTTGCTCACCATAGAATCATTCTACATACCATAATACGACCGTTTTCATGTTTTTTTTCGAAAACAAAAAGATTTGACGTTTTCATCGAAAAATTTCGACATACTATACTATGGCGTTTTTTTTTTGTAAAATTTTCCAACATTTCACGAAATGACTGTTGCTCGCCATAGAATCATTCTACATACTATAATACGACCGTTTTCATGTTTTTTTTCAACTTCAAAAAAATTTGATGGTTTCATCGAAAAATTTCGACATACTATACTATGGCTTTTTTTGTACTATGACCGTTTTCATGTTTTTTTCAACTTCAAAAAAACTTTTCAATTTCCAACATTTCACGAAATGACTTTTGCACACCATAGAATCATTCTACATGCAAAAATACGACTGTTTTAATGCTTTTGTCCAACATCAAAAAAATTTGACGTTTTCATCGAAAAATTTCGACATACTATACTATGGCATTTTTTTTTTGCAAAATTTTCCAACATTTCACGAAATGACTTTTGTTCACCATAGAATCATTCTATTTGCTATAATACGACCGTTTTCATGGTTTTTTTCAACATCAAAAAAATTTGACGTTTTCATCGAAAAATTTCGACATACTATACTATGGCGGTTTTTTTTTGTAAAATTTTCCAACATTTTCCGAAATGACTTTTGCTCACCATAGAATCATTCTACGTGCTATAATACGACCGTTTTCATGTTTTTTTTCGAAACCAAAAAAATTTGACGTTTTTATTGAAATATTTCGACATACTATATTATGGCGTTTTTTTTTTTTTTTTTGTTAAATTTTCCAGCATTTCACGAAATGACTTTAACACACCATAGAATCATTCTACGTGCTATAATACGACCGTTTTCATGTTTTTTTTCCACATCAAAAAAATTTGACGTTTTCATCGAAAAATTTCGACATACTATACTATGGCGGTTTTTTTTTGTAAAATTTTCCAACATTTTCCGAAATGACTTTTGCTCACCATAGAATCATTGTACGTGCTATAATACGACCGTTTTCATGTTTTTTTTCGAAACCAAAAAAATTTGACGTTTTTATTGAAATATTTCGACATACTATATTATGGCGTTTTTTTTTTTTTTTTGTTAAATTTTCCAGCATTTCACGAAATGACTTTAACACACCATAGAATCATTCTACGTGCTATAATACGACCGTTTTCATGTTTTTTTTCCACATCAAAAAAATTTGATGTTTTCATCGAAAAATTTCGACATACTATACTATGGCGTTTTTTTTTTGTAAAATTTTCCAACATTTCACGAAATGATTGTTGCTCGCCATAGCATCATTCTACGTGCTATAATACGACCGTTTTCATGTTTTTTTCAACTTCAAAAAAATTTAACGTTTTCATCGAAAAATTTCGACATACTATACTATGGCGTTTTTTTTTTGTAAAATTTTCCAACATTTCACGAAATGACTGTTGCTCGCCATAGAATCATTCTACATACTATAATACGACCGTTTTCATGGTTTTTTTCAACTTCAAAAAAATTTGATGGTTTCATCGAAAAATTTCGACATACTATACTATGGCTTTTTTTGTACTATGACCGTTTTCATGTTTTTTTCAACTTCAAAAAAACTTTTCAATTTCCAACATTTCACGAAATGACTTTTGCACACCATAGAATCATTCTACATGCAAAAACACGACCGTTTTAATGCTTTTGTCCTACATCAAAAAAATTTGACGTTTTCATCGAAAAATTTTGACATACTATACTATGGCATTTTTTTTTTTGCAAAATTTTCCAACATTTCACGAAATGACTTTTGTTCACCATAGAATCATTCTATTTGCTATAATACGACCGTTTTCATGGTTTTTTTCAACATCAAAAAAATTTGACGTTTTCATCGAAAAATTTCGACATACTATACTATGGCGTTTTATTTTTTTTTTTGCAAAATTTTCCAAAATTTCACGAAATGACTTTTGTTCACCATACAATCATTCTACATGCTATAATACGACCGTTTTCATGTTTTTTTTCAACATCAAAAAAATTTGACGTTTTCATGGAAAAATTTCGACATACTATACTATGGCGTTTTTTTTTTGTAAAATTTTCCAACATTTTCCGAAATGACTTTTGCTCACCATAGAATCATTCTTCGTGCTATAATACGACCGTTTTCATGTTTTTTTTCGAAACCAAAAAAATTTGACGTTTTTATTGAAATATTTCGACATACTATATTATGGCGTTTTATTTTTTTTTTTGCAAAATTTTCCAAAATTTCACGAAATGACTTTTGTTCACCATACAATCATTCTACATGCTATAATACGACCGTTTTCATGTTTTTTTTCAACATCAAAAAAATTTGACGTTTTCATGGAAAAATTTCGACATACTATACTATGGCGGTTTTTTTTTGTAAAATTTTCCAACATTTCACGAAATGACTGTTGCTCGCCATAGCATCATTCTACGTGCTATAATACGACCGTTTTCATGTTTTTTTCAACTTCAAAAAAATTTGACGGTTTCATCGAAAAATTTCGACATACTATACTATGGCATTTTTTTTTTGTAACATTTTCCAACATTTTCCGAAATGACTTTTGCTCACCATAGAATCATTCTACATACCATAATACGACCGTTTTCATGTTTTTTTTCGAAAACAAAAAGATTTGACGTTTTCATCGAAAAATTTCGACATACTATACTATGGCTTTTTTTGTACTATGACCGTTTTCATGTTTTTTCAACTTCAAAAAAACTTTTCAATTTCCAACATTTCACGAAATGACTTTTGCACACCATAGAATCATTCTACATGCAAAAATACGACTGTTTTAATGCTTTTCTCCAACATCAAAAAAATTTGACGTTTTCATCGAAAAATTTCGACATACTATACTATGGCATTTTTTTTTTGCAAAATTTTCCAACATTTCACGAAATGACTTTTGTTCACCATAGAATCATTCTATTTGCTATAATACGACCGTTTTCATGGTTTTTTTCAACATCAAAAAAATTTGACGTTTTCATCGAAAAATTTCGACATACTATACTATGGCGTTTTATTTTTTTTTTTGCAAAATTTTCCAAAATTTCACGAAATGACTTTTGTTCACCATACAATTATTCTACATGCTATAATACCACCGTTTTCATGTTTTTTTTCAACATCAAAAAAATTTGACGTTTTCATGGAAAAATTTCGACATACTATATTATGGCATTTTTTTTTTTTTTGTTAAATTTTCCAGCATTTCACGAAATGACTTTAACACACCATAGAATCATTCTACGTGCTATAATACGACTGTTTTCATGGTTTTTTTCCACATCAAAAAAATTTGACGTTTTCATCGAAAAATTTCGACATACTATACTATGGCGTTTTTTTTTTGTAAAATTTTCGAACATTTCACGAAATGATTGTTGCTCGCCATAGCATCATTCTACGTGCTATAATACGACCGTTTTCATGTTTTTTTCAACTTCAAAAATATTTAACGTTTTCATCGAAAAATTTCGACATACTATACTATGGCGTTTTATTTTTTTTTTTTGCAAAACTTTCCAAAATTTCACGAAATGACTTTTGTTCACCATACAATCATTCTACATGCTATAATACGACCGTTTTCATGGTTTTTTTCAACATCAAAAAAATTTGACGTTTTCATGGAAAAATTTCGACATACTATACTATGGCGTTTTTTTTTTTTTTTTTGTTAAATTTTCCAGCATTTCACGAAATGACTTTAACACACCATAGAATCATTCTACATGCAATAATACGACCGTTTTCATGATTTTTTTCAACATCAAAAAAATTTGACGTTTTCATGGAAAAATTTCGACATACTATACTATGGCGGTTTTTTTTTGTAAAATTTTCCAACATTTCACGAAATGACTGTTGCTCGCCATAGCATCATTCTACGTGCTATAATACGACCGTTTTCATGTTTTTTTCAACATCAAAAAAATTTGACGTTTTCATCGAAAAATTTCGACATACTATACTATGGCGGTTTTTTTTTGTAAAATTTTCCAACATTTTCCGAAATGACTTTTGCTCACCATAGAATCATTCTACGTGCTATAATACGACCGTTTTCATGTTTTTTTTCGAAACCAAAAAAATTTGACGTTTTTATTGAAATATTTCGACATACTATACTATGGCGTTTTTTTTTTTTGTTAAATTTTCCAGCATTTCACGAAATGACTTTAACACACCATAGAATCATTCTACATGCTATAATACGACCGTTTTCATGATTTTTTTCAACATCAAAAAAATTTGACGTTTTCATGGAAAAATTTCGACATACTATACTATGGCGTTTTTTTTTTGTAAAATTTTCCAACATTTCACGAAATGACTGTTGCTCGCCATAGCATCATTCTACGTGCTATAATACGACCGTTTTCATGTTTTTTTCAACTTCAAAAAAATTTGACGTTTTCATCGAAAAATTTCGACATACTATACTATGGCGTTTTTTTTTTGTAAAATTTTCCAACATTTCACGAAATGACTGTTGCTCGCCATAGCATCATTCTACGTGCTATAATACGACCGTTTTCATGTTTTTTTCAACATCAAAAAAAGTTGATGGTTTCATCGAAAAATTTCGACATACTATACTATGGCATTTTTTTTCTTAACATTTTCCAACATTTTCCGAAATGACTTTTGTTCACCATACAATCATTCTACATGCTATAATACGACCGTTTTCATGGTTTTTTTCAACATCAAAAAGATTTGACGTTTTCATCGAAAAATTTCGACATACTATACTATGGCGGTTTTTTTTTGTAAAATTTTCCAACATTTCACGAAATGACTGTTGCTCGCCATAGAATCATTCTACATACTATAATACGACCGTTTTCATGTTTTTTTTCAACTTCAAAAAAATTTGATGGTTTCATCGAAAAATTTCGACATACTATACTATGGCTTTTTTTGTACTATGACCGTTTTCATGTTTTTTTCAACTTCAAAAAAACTTTTCAATTTCCAACATTTCACGAAATGACTTTTGCACACCATAGAATCATTCTACATGCAAAAACACGACCGTTTTAATGCTTTTCTCCAACATCAAAATAATTTGACGTTTTCATCGAAAAATTTCGACATACTATACTATGGCATTTTTTTTTTGCAAAATTTTCCAACATTTCACGAAATGACTTTTGTTCACCATAGAATCATTCTATTTGCTATAATACGACCGTTTTCATGTTTTTTTTCAACATCAAAAAAATTTGACGTTTTCATCGAAAAATTTCGACATACTATACTATGGCGTTTTATTTTTTTTTTTTGCAAAATTTTCCAAAATTTCACGAAATGACTTTTGTTCACCATAGAATCATTCTACGTGCTATAATACGACCGTTTTCATGTTTTTTTTCGAAACCAAAAAAATTTGACGTTTTTATTGAAATATTTCGACATACTATATTATGGCGTTTTTTTTTTTTTTTTTTGTTAAATTTTCCAGCATTTCACGAAATGACTTTAACACACCATAGAATCATTCTACGTGCTATAATACGACCGTTTTCATGTTTTTTTTTCCACATCAAAAAAATTTGACGTTTTCATCGAAAAATTTCGACATACTATACTATGGCGGTTTTTTTTTGTAAAATTTTCCAACATTTTCCGAAATGACTTTTGCTCACCATAGAATCATTCTACGTGCTATAATACGACCGTTTTCATGTTTTTTTTCGAAACCAAAAAAATTTGACGTTTTTATTGAAATATTTCGACATACTATATTATGGCGTTTTTTTTTTTTTTTTTGTTAAATTTTCCAGCATTTCACGAAATGACTTTAACACACCATAGAATCATTCTACGTGCTATAATACGACCGTTTTCATGTTTTTTTTCCACATCAAAAAAATTTGATGTTTTCATCGAAAAATTTCGACATACTATACTATGGCGTTTTTTTTTTGTAAAATTTTCCAACATTTCACGAAATGATTGTTGCTCGCCATAGCATCATTCTACGTGCTATAATACGACCGTTTTCATGTTTTTTTCAACTTCAAAAAAATTTAACGTTTTCATCGAAAAATTTCGACATACTATACTATGGCGTTTTTTTTTTTGTAAAATTTTCCAACATTTCACGAAATGACTGTTGCTCGCCATAGAATCATTCTACATACTATAATACGACCGTTTTCATGGTTTTTTTCAACTTCAAAAAAATTTGATGGTTTCATCGAAAAATTTCGACATACTATACTATGGCTTTTTTTGTACTATGACCGTTTTCATGTTTTTTTCAACTTCAAAAAAACTTTTCAATTTCCAACATTTCACGAAATGACTTTTGCACACCATAGAATCATTCTACATGCAAAAACACGACCGTTTTAATGCTTTTGTCCAACATCAAAAAAATTTGACGTTTTCATCGAAAAATTTCGACATACTATACTATGGCATTTTTTTTTTTGCAAAATTTTCCAACATTTCACGAAATGACTTTTGTTCACCATAGAATCATTCTATTTGCTATAATACGACCGTTTTCATGGTTTTTTTCAACATCAAAAAAATTTGACGTTTTCATCGAAAAATTTCGACATACTATACTATGGCGTTTTATTTTTTTTTTTGCAAAATTTTCCAAAATTTCACGAAATGACTTTTGTTCACCATACAATCATTCTACATGCTATAATACGACCGTTTTCATGTTTTTTTTTCAACATCAAAAAAATTTGACGTTTTCATGGAAAAATTTCGACATACTATACTATGGCGTTTTTTTTTTGTAAAATTTTCCAACATTTTCCGAAATGACTTTTGCTCACCATAGAATCATTCTACGTGCTATAATACGACCGTTTTCATGTTTTTTTTCGAAACCAAAAAAATTTGACGTTTTTATTGAAATATTTCGACATACTATATTATGGCGTTTTTTTTTTTTTTTTTTTGTTAAATTTTCCAGCATTTCACGAAATGACTTTAACACACCATAGAATCATTCTACGTGCTATAATACGACCGTTTTCATGTTTTTTTTCCACATCAAAAAAATTTGACGTTTTCATGGAAAAATTTCGACATACTATACTATGGCGTTTTTTTTTGTAAAATTTTCCAACATTTCACGAAATGACTGTTGCTCGCCATAGAATCATTCTACATACTATAATACGACCGTTTTCATGGTTTTTTTCAACATCAAAAAAATTTGATGGTTTCATCGAAAAATTTCGACATACTATACTATGGCATTTTTTTTTGTAACATTTTCCAACATTTTCCGAAATGACTTTTGCTCACCATAGAATAATTTTACATGCTATAATATGACTGTTTTCATGTTTTTTTTCAACATCAAAAAAATTTGACGTTTTCATCGAAAAATTTCGACATACTATACTATGGCGTTTTTTTTTTTTGTTAAATTTTCCAGCATTTCACAAAATGACTTTAACACACCATAGAATCATTCTACATGCTATAATACGACCGTTTTCATGGTTTTTTTCAACATCAAAAAAATTTGACGTTTTCATGGAAAAATTTCGACATACTATACTATGGCGTTTTTTTTTTGTAAAATTTTCCAACATTTCACGAAATGACTGTTGCTCGCCATAGCATCATTCTACGTGCTATAATACGACCGTTTTCATGTTTTTTTCAACTTCAAAAAAATTTGACGTTTTCATCGAAAAATTTCGACATACTATACTATGGCGTTTTTTTTTTGTAAAATTTTCCAACATTTCACGAAATGACTGTTGCTCGCCATAGCATCATTCTACGTGCTATAATACGACCGTTTTCATGTTTTTTTCAACATCAAAAAAAGTTGATGGTTTCATCGAAAAATTTCGACATACTATACTATGGCATTTTTTTTTGTAACATTTTCCAACATTTTCCGAAATGACTTTTGCTCACCATAGAATCATTCTACATACCATAATACGACCGTTTTCATGTTTTTTTTCGAAAACAAAAAGATTTGACGTTTTCATCGAAAAATTTCGACATACTATACTATGGCGTTTTTTTTTTGTAAAATTTTCCAACATTTCACGAAATGACTGTTGCTCGCCATAGAATCATTCTACATACTATAATACGACCGTTTTCATGTTTTTTTTCAACTTCAAAAAAATTTGATGGTTTCATCGAAAAATTTCGACATACTATACTATGGCTTTTTTTGTACTATGACCGTTTTCATGTTTTTTTCAACTTCAAAAAAACTTTTCAATTTCCAACATTTCACGAAATGACTTTTGCACACCATAGAATCATTCTACATGCAAAAACACGACCGTTTTAATGCTTTTCTCCAACATCAAAATAATTTGACGTTTTCATCGAAAAATTTCGACATACTATACTATGGCATTTTTTTTTTGCAAAATTTTCCAACATTTCACGAAATGACTTTTGTTCACCATAGAATCATTCTATTTGCTATAATACGACCGTTTTCATGTTTTTTTTCAACATCAAAAAAATTTGACGTTTTCATCGAAAAATTTCGACATACTATACTATGGCGTTTTATTTTTTTTTTTGCAAAATTTTCCAAAATTTCACGAAATGACTGTTGCTCGCCATAGCATCATTCTACGTGCTATAATACGACCGTTTTCATGTTTTTTTCAACTTCAAAAAAATTTGACGGTTTCATCGAAAAATTTCGACATACTATACTATGGCATTTTTTTTTTGTAACATTTTCCAACATTTTCCGAAATGACTTTTGCTCACCATAGAATCATTCTACATACCATAATACGACCGTTTTCATGTTTTTTTTCGAAAACAAAAACATTTGACGTTTTCATCGAAAAATTTCGACATACTATACTATGGCGTTTTTTTTTTGTAAAATTTTCCAACATTTCACGAAATGACTGTTGCTCGCCATAGAATCATTCTACATACTATAATACGACCGTTTTCATGTTTTTTTTCAACTTCAAAAAAATTTGATGGTTTCATCGAAAAATTTCGACATACTATACTATGGCTTTTTTTGTACTATGACCGTTTTCATGTTTTTTTCAACTTCAAAAAAACTTTTCAATTTCCAACATTTCACGAAATGACTTTTGTTCACCATAGAATCATTCTATTTGCTATAATACGACCGTTTTCATGGTTTTTTTCAACATCAAAAAAATTTGACGTTTTCATCGAAAAATTTCGACATACTATACTATGGCGTTTTATTTTTTTTTTTGCAAAATTTTCCAAAATTTCACGAAATGACTTTTGTTCACCATACAATTATTCTACATGCTATAATACCACCGTTTTCATGTTTTTTTTCAACATCAAAAAAATTTGACGTTTTCATGGAAAAATTTCGACATACTATATTATGGCATTTTTTTTTTTTTTGTTAAATTTTCCAGCATTTCACGAAATGACTTTAACACACCATAGAATCATTCTACGTGCTATAATACGACTGTTTTCATGGTTTTTTTCCACATCAAAAAAATTTGACGTTTTCATCGAAAAATTTCGACATACTATACTATGGCGTTTTTTTTTTGTAAAATTTTCGAACATTTCACGAAATGATTGTTGCTCGCCATAGCATCATTCTACGTGCTATAATACGACCGTTTTCATGTTTTTTTCAACTTCAAAAATATTTAACGTTTTCATCGAAAAATTTCGACATACTATACTATGGCGTTTTTTTTTTTTTTTTTTGCAAAACTTTCCAAAATTTCACGAAATGACTTTTGTTCACCATACAATCATTCTACATGCTATAATACGACCGTTTTCATGGTTTTTTTCAACATCAAAAAAATTTGACGTTTTCATGGAAAAATTTCGACATACTATACTATGGCGTTTTTTTTTTTTTTTTGTTAAATTTTCCAGCATTTCACGAAATGACTTTAACACACCATAGAATCATTCTACATGCAATAATACGACCGTTTTCATGATTTTTTTCAACATCAAAAAAATTTGACGTTTTCATGGAAAAATTTCGACATACTATACTATGGCGTTTTTTTTTTTGTAAAATTTTCCAAAATTTCACGAAATGACTTTTGTTCACCATACAATCATTCTACATGCTATAATACGACCGTTTTCATGTTTTTTTTCAACATTAAAAAAATTTGACGTTTTCATGGAAAAATTTCGACATACTATACTATGGCGTTTTTTTTTTGTAAAATTTTCCAACATTTCACGAAATGACTGTTGCTCGCCATAGCATCATTCTACGTGCTATAATACGACCGTTTTCATGTTTTTTTCAACTTCAAAAAAAGTTGATGGTTTCATCGAAAAATTTCGACATACTATACTATGGCATTTTTTTTTGTAACATTTTCCAACATTTTCCGAAATGACTTTTGCTCACCATAGAACAATTTTACATGCTATAATATGACTGTTTTCATGTTTTTTTTTCAACATCAAAAAAATTTGACGTTTTCATCGAAAAATTTCGACATACTATACTATGGCGTTTTTTTTTTTTGTTAAATTTTCCAGCATTTCACGAAATGACTTTAACACACCATAGAATCATTCTACATGCTATAATACGACCGTTTTCATGATTTTTTTCAACATCAAAAAAATTTGACGTTTTCATGGAAAAATTTCGACATACTATACTATGGCGTTTTTTTTTTGTTAAATTTTCCAACATTTCACGAAATGACTGTTGCTCGCCATAGAATCATTCTACGTGCTATAATACGACCGTTTTCATGTTTTTTTCAACTTCAAAAAAATTTGACGTTTTCATCGAAAAATTTCGACATACTATACTATGGCGTTTTTTTTTTGTAAAATTTTCCAACATTTCACGAAATGACTGTTGCTCGCCATAGCATCATTCTACGTGCTATAATACGACCGTTTTCATGTTTTTTTCAACATCAAAAAAAGTTGATGGTTTCATCGAAAAATTTCGACATACTATACTATGGCATTTTTTTTTGTAACATTTTCCAACATTTTCCGAAATGACTTTTGCTCACCATAGAATCATTCTACATACCATAATACGACCGTTTTCATGTTTTTTTTCGAAAACAAAAAGATTTGACGTTTTCATGGAAAAATTTCGACATACTATACTATGGCGTTTTTTTTTTGTAAAATTTTCCAACATTTCACGAAATGACTGTTGCTCGCCATAGAATCATTCTACATACTATAATACGACCGTTTTCATGTTTTTTTTCAACTTCAAAAAAATTTGATGGTTTCATCGAAAAATTTCGACATACTATACTATGGCTTTTTTTGTACTATGACCGTTTTCATGTTTTTTTCAACTTCAAAAAAACTTTTCAATTTCCAACATTTCACGAAATGACTTTTGCACACCATAGAATCATTCTACATGCAAAAATACGACCGTTTTAATGCTTTTCTCCAACATCAAAAAAATTTGACGTTTTCATCGAAAAATTTCGACATACTATACTATGGCATTTTTTTTTTGCAAAATTTTCCAACATTTCACGAAATGACTTTTGTTCACCATAGAATCATTCTATTTGCTATAATACGACCGTTTTCATGGTTTTTTTCAACATCAAAAAAATTTGACGTTTTCATCGAAAAATTTCGTCATACTATACTATGGCGTTTTATTTTTTTTTTTGCAAAATTTTCCAAAATTTCACGAAATGACTTTTGTTCACCATACAATCATTCTACATGCTATAATACGACCGTTTTCATGTTTTTTTTCAACATCAAAAAAATTTGACGTTTTCATGGAAAAATTTCGACATACTATACTATGGCGGTTTTTTTTTGTAACATTTTCCAACATTTTCAGAAATGACTTTTGCTCACCATAGAATCATTCTACATACCATAATACGACCGTTTTCATGTTTTTTTTCAACTTCAAAAAAATTTGATGGTTTCATCGAAAAATTTCGACATACTATACTATGGCTTTTTTTGTACTATGACCGTTTTCATGTTTTTTTCAACTTCAAAAAAACTTTTCAATTTCCAACATTTCACGAAATGACTTTTGCACACCATAGAATCATTCTACATGCAAAAATACGACTGTTTTAATGCTTTTCTCCAACATAAAAAAAATTTGACGTTTTCATCGAAAAATTTCGACATACTATACTATGGCATTTTTTTTTTGCAAAATTTTCCAACATTTCACGAAATGACTTTTGTTCACCATAGAATCATTCTATTTGCTATAATACGACCGTTTCCATGGTTTTTTTCAACATCAAAAAAATTTGACGTTTTCATCGAAAAATTTCGACATACTATACTATGGCGTTTTATTTTTTTTTTTGCAAAATTTTCCAAAATTTCACGAAATGACTTTTGTTCACCACACAATTATTCTACATGCTATAATACCACCGTTTTCATGTTTTTTTTTCAACATCAAAAAAATTTGACGTTTTCATGGAAAAATTTCGACATACTATATTATGGCGTTTTTTTTTTTTTTTTGTTAAATTTTCCAGCATTTCACGAAATGACTTTAACACACCATAGAATCATTCTACGTGCTATAATACGACTGTTTTCATGTTTTTTTTCCACATCAAAAAAATTTGACGTTTTCATCAAAAAATTTCGACATACTATACTATGGCGTTTTTTTTTTGTAAAATTTTCGAACATTTCACGAAATGATTGTTGCTCGCCATAGCATCATTCTACGTGCTATAATACGACCGTTTTCATGTTTTTTTCAACTTCAAAAATATTTAACGTTTTCATCGAAAAATTTCGACATACTATACTATGGCATTTTTTTTTGTAACATTTTCCAACATTTTCCGAAATGACTTTTGCTCACCATAGAACAATTTTACATGCTATAATATGACTGTTTTCATGTTTTTTTTCAACATCAAAAAAATTTGACGTTTTCATCGAAAAATTTCAACATAGTATACTATGGCGTTTTTTTTTTTTTGTTAAATTTTCTAGCATTTCACGAAATGACTTTAACACACCATAGAATCATTCTACATGCTATAATACGACCGTTTTCATGGTTTTTTTCAACATCAAAAAAATTTGACGTTTTCATCGAAAAATTTCGACATACTATACTATGGCGTTTTTTTTTTGTAAAATTTTCCAACATTTCACGAAATGACTGTTGCTCGCCATAGCATCATTCTACGTGCTATAATACGACCGTTTTCATGTTTTTTTCAACTTCAAAAAAATTTGACGTTTTCATCGAAAAATTTCGACATACTATACTATGGCGTTTTATTTTTTTTTTTGTAAAATTTTCCAACATTTCACGAAATGACTGTTGCTCGCCATAGCATCATTCTACGTGCTATAATACGACCGTTTTCATGTTTTTTTCAACTTCAAAAAAATTTGACGTTTTCATCGAAAAATTTCGACATACTATACTATGGCGTTTTTTTTTTGTAAAATTTTCCAACATTTCACGAAATGACTGTTGCTCGCCATAGCATCATTCTACGTGCTATAATACGACCGTTTTCATGTTTTTTTCAACTTCAAAAAAAGTTGATGGTTTCATCGAAAAATTTCGACATACTATACTATGGCATTTTTTTTTGTAACATTTTCCAACATTTTCCGAAATGACTTTTGCTCAACATAGAATAATTTTGCATGCTATAATATGACTGTTTTCGTGTTTTTTTTCAACATCAAAAAAATTTGACGTTTTCATCGAAAAATTTCGACATACTATATACTATGGCGTTTTTTTTTTTTTGTTAAATTTTCCAGCATTTCACGAAATGACTTTAACACACCATAGAATCATTCTACATGCTATAATACGACCGTTTTCATGATTTTTTTCAACATCAAAAAAATTTGATGGTTTCATCGAAAAATTTCGACATACTATACTATGGCTTTTTTTGTACTATGACCGTTTTCATGTTTTTTTCAACTTCAAAAAAACTTTTCAATTTCCAACATTTCACGAAATGACTTTTGCACACCATAGAATCATTCTACATGCAAAAATACGACCGTTTTAATGCTTTTCTCCAACATCAAAAAAATTTGACGTTTTCATCGAAAAATTTCGACATACTATACTATGGCATTTTTTTCTTGCAAAATTTTCCAACATTTCACGAAATGACTTTTGTTCACCATAGAATCATTCTATTTGCTATAATACGACCGTTTTCATGTTTTTTTTTTACATCAAAAAAATTTGACGTTTTCATCGAAAAATTTCGACATACTACTATGGCGTTTAATTTTTTTTTTTCAAAATTTTCCAAAATTTCACGAAATGACTTTTGTTCACCATACAATCATTCTACATGCTATAATACGACCATTTTCATGTTTTTTTTCAACATCAAAAAAATTTGACGTTTTCATGGAAAAATTTCGACATACTATACTATGGCGTTTTTTTTTGTAAAATTTTCCAACATTTTCCGAAATGACTTTTGTTCACCATACAATCATTCTACATGCTATAATACGACCATTTTCATGTTTTTTTTCGAAAACAAAAAGATTTGACGTTTTCATCGAAAAATTTCAACATACTATACTATGGCGTTTTATTTTTTTTTTTGCAAAATTTTCCAAAATTTCACGAAATGACTTTTGTTCACCATACAATCATTCTACATGCTATAATACGACCGTTTTCATGGTTTTTTTCAACATCAAAAAAATTTGACGTTTTCATGGAAAAATTTCGATTATTATACTATGGCGATTTTTTTTGTAAAATTTTCCAACATTTCACGAAATGACTGTTGCTCGCCATAGAATCATTCTACACACTATAATACGACCGTTTTCATGGTTTTTTTCAACTTCAAAAAAATTTGATGGTTTCATCGAAAAATTTCGACATACTATACTATGGCATTTTTTTTTGTAACATTTTCCAAAATTTCACGAAATGACTTTTGTTCACCATACAATCATTCTACGTGCTATAATACGACCGTTTTCATGTTTTTTTCAACTTCAAAAAAATTTGACGTTTTCATGGAAAAATTTCGACATACTATACTATGGCGTTTTATTTTTTTTTTTTGTAAAATTTTCCAACATTTCACGAAATGACTGTTGCTCGCCATAGCATCATTCTACGTGCTATAATACGACCGTTTTCATGTTTTTTTCAACTTCAAAAAAATTTGACGTTTTCATCGAAAAATTTCGACATACTATACTATGGCGTTTTTTTTTTGTAAAATTTTCCAACATTTCACGAAATGACTGTTGCTCGCCATAGCATCATTCTACGTGCTATAATACGACCGTTTTCATGATTTTTTTCAACATCAAAAAAATTTGACGTTTTCATGGAAAAATTTCGACATACTATACTATGGCGTTTTTTTTTTGTAAAATTTTCCAACATTTCACGAAATGACTGTTGCTCGCCATAGCATCATTCTACGTGCTATAATACGACCGTTTTCATGTTTTTTTCAACTTCAAAAAAATTTGACGTTTTCATCGAAAAATTTCGACATACTATACTATGGCGTTTTTTTTTTGTAAAATTTTCCAACATTTCACGAAATGACTGTTGCTCGCCATAGCATCATTCTACGTGCTATAATACGACCGTTTTCATGTTTTTTTCAACATCAAAAAAAGTTGATGGTTTCATCGAAAAATTTCGACATACTATACTATGGCATTTTTTTTTGTAACATTTTCCAACATTTTCCGAAATGACTTTTGCTCACCATAGAATCATTCTACATACCATAATACGACCGTTTTCATGTTTTTTTTCGAAAACAAAAAGATTTGACGTTTTCATCGAAAAATTTCGACATACTATACTATGGCGTTTTTTTTTTGTAAAATTTTCCAACATTTCACGAAATGACTGTTGCTCGCCATAGAATCATTCTACATACTATAATACGACCGTTTTCATGTTTTTTTTCAACTTCAAAAAAATTTGATGGTTTCATCGAAAAATTTCGACATACTATACTATGGCTTTTTTTGTACTATGACCGTTTTCATGTTTTTTTCAACTTCAAAAAAACTTTTCAATTTCCAACATTTCACGAAATGACTTTTGCACACCATAGAATCATTCTACATGCAAAAATACGACCGTTTTAATGCTTTTCTCCAACATCAAAAAAATTTGACGTTTTCATCGAAAAATTTCGACATACTATACTATGGCATTTTTTTTTTGCAAAATTTTCCAACATTTCACGAAATGACTTTTGTTCACCATAGAATCATTCTATTTGCTATAATACGACCGTTTTCATGTTTTTTTTCAACATCAAAAAAATTTGACGTTTTCATCGAAAAATTTCGACATACTATACTATGGCGTTTTTTTTTTTTTTTGCAAAATTTTCCAAAATTTCACGAAATGACTTTTGTTCACCATACAATCATTCTACATGCTATAATACGACCGTTTTCATGTTTTTTTTTATACATCAAAAAAATTTGACGTTTTCATGGAAAAATTTCGACATACTATACTATGGCGGTTTTTTTTTGTAAAATTTTCCAATATTTCACGAAATGACTGTTGCTCGCCATAGCATCATTCTACGTGCTATAATACGACCGTTTTCATGTTTTTTTCAACTTCAAAAAAATTTGACGGTTTCATCGAAAAATTTCGACATACTATACTATGGCATTTTTTTTTTGTAACATTTTCCAACATTTTCCGAAATGACTTTTGCTCACCATAGAATCATTCTACATACCATAATACGACCGTTTTCATGTTTTTTTTCAACTTCAAAAAAATTTGATGGTTTCATCGAAAAATTTCGACATACTATACTATGGCTTTTTTTGTACTATGACCGTTTTCATGTTTTTTTCAACTTCAAAAAAACTTTTCAATTTCCAACATTTCACGAAATGACTTTTGCACACCATAGAATCATTCTACATGCAAAAATACGACTGTTTTAATGCTTTTCTCCAACATCAAAAAAATTTGACGTTTTCATCGAAAAATTTCGACATACTATACTATGGCATTTTTTTTTTGCAAAATTTTCCAACATTTCACGAAATGACTTTTGTTCACCATAGAATCATTCTATTTGCTATAATACGACCGTTTTCATGGTTTTTTTCAACATCAAAAAAATTTGACGTTTTCATCGAAAAATTTCGACATACTATACTATGGCGTTTTATTTTTTTTTTTTGCAAAATTTTCCAAAATTTCACAAAATGACTTTTGTTCACCATACAATTATTCTACATGCTATAATACCACCGTTTTCATGTTTTTTTTCAACATCAAAAAAATTTGACGTTTTCATCGAAAAATTTCAACATACTATACTATGGCGTTTTTTTTTTTTTTTGTTAAATTTTCTAGCATTTCACGAAATGACTTTAACACACCATAGAATCATTCTACATGCTATAATACGACCGTTTTCATGGTTTTTTTCAACATCAAAAAAATTTGACGTTTTCATCGAAAAATTTCGACATACTATACTATGGCGTTTTTTTTTTGTAAAATTTTCCAACATTTCACGAAATGACTGTTGCTCGCCATAGCATCATTCTACGTGCTATAATACGACCGTTTTCATGTTTTTTTCAACTTCAAAAAAATTTGACGTTTTCATCGAAAAATTTCGACATACTATACTATGGCGTTTTATTTTTTTTTTTGTAAAATTTTCCAACATTTCACGAAATGACTGTTGCTCGCCATAGCATCATTCTACGTGCTATAATACGACCGTTTTCATGTTTTTTTCAACTTCAAAAAAATTTGACGTTTTCATCGAAAAATTTCGACATACTATACTATGGCGTTTTTTTTTTGTAAAATTTTCCAACATTTCACGAAATGACTGTTGCTCGCCATAGCATCATTCTACGTGCTATAATACGACCGTTTTCATGTTTTTTTCAACTTCAAAAAAAGTTGATGGTTTCATCGAAAAATTTCGACATACTATACTATGGCATTTTTTTTTGTAACATTTTCCAACATTTTCCGAAATGACTTTTGCTCAACATAGAATAATTTTGCATGCTATAATATGACTGTTTTCGTGTTTTTTTTCAACATCAAAAAAATTTGACGTTTTCATCGAAAAATTTCGACATACTATACTATGGCGTTTTTTTTTTTTGTTAAATTTTCCAGCATTTCACGAAATGACTTTAACACACCATAGAATCATTCTACATGCTATAATACGACCGTTTTCATGATTTTTTTCAACATCAAAAAGATTTGACGTTTTCATCGAAAAATTTCGACATACTATACTATGGCGTTTTTTTTTTGTAAAATTTTCCAACATTTCACGAAATGACTGTTGCTCGCCATAGAATCATTCTACATACTATAATACGACCGTTTTCATGTTTTTTTTCAACTTCAAAAAAATTTGATGGTTTCATCGAAAAATTTCGACATACTATACTATGGCTTTTTTTGTACTATGACCGTTTTCATGTTTTTTTCAACTTCAAAAAAACTTTTCAATTTCCAACATTTCACGAAATGACTTTTGCACACCATAGAATCATTCTACATGCAAAAATACGACCGTTTTAATGCTTTTCTCCAACATCAAAAAAATTTGACGTTTTCATCGAAAAATTTCGACATACTATACTATGGCATTTTTTTCTTGCAAAATTTTCCAACATTTCACGAAATGACTTTTGTTCACCATAGAATCATTCTATTTGCTATAATACGACCGTTTTCATGTTTTTTTTCAACATCAAAAAAATTTGACGTTTTCATCGAAAAATTTCGACATACTACTATGGCGTTTAATTTTTTTTTTTTCAAAATTTTCCAAAATTTCACGAAATGACTTTTGTTCACCATACAATCATTCTACATGCTATAATACGACCATTTTCATGTTTTTTTTCAACATCAAAAAAATTTGACGTTTTCATGGAAAAATTTCGACATACTATACTATGGCGTTTTTTTTTGTAAAATTTTCCAACATTTTCCGAAATGACTTTTGCTCACCATAGAATCATTCTACATACCATAATACGACCGTTTTCATGTTTTTTTTCGAAAACAAAAAGATTTGACGTTTTCATCGAAAAATTTCAACATACTATACTATGGCGTTTTATTTTTTTTTTTGCAAAATTTTCCAAAATTTCACGAAATGACTTTTGTTCACCATACAATCATTCTACATGCTATAATACGACCGTTTTCATGGTTTTTTTCAACATCAAAAAAATTTGACGTTTTCATGGAAAAATTTCGATTATTATACTATGGCATTTTTTTTTGTAACATTTTCCAAAATTTCACGAAATGACTTTTGTTCACCATACAATCATTCTACGTGCTATAATACGACCGTTTTCGTGTTTTTTTCAACTTCAAAAAAATTTGACGTTTTCATGGAAAAATTTCGACATACTATACTATGGCGTTTTATTTTTTTTTTTTGTAAAATTTTCCAACATTTCACGAAATGACTGTTGCTCGCCATAGCATCATTCTACGTGCTATAATACGACCGTTTTCATGTTTTTTTCAACTTCAAAAAAATTTGACGTTTTCATCGAAAAATTTCGACATACTATACTATGGCGGTTTTTTTTTGTAAAATTTTCCAACATTTCACGAAATGACTGTTGCTCGCCATAGCATCATTCTACGTGCTATAATACGACCGTTTTCATGTTTTTTTCAACATCAAAAAAATTTGACGTTTTCATGGAAAAATTTCGACATACTATACTATGGCATTTTTTTTTGTAACATTTTCCAACATTTTCCAAAATGACTTTTGCTCACCATAGAATAATTTTACATGCTATAATATGACTGTTTTCATGTTTTTTTTCAACATCAAAAAAATTTGACGTTTTCATCGAAAAATTTTGACATGCTATACTATGGCGTTTTTTTTTTTTGTTAAATTTTCCAGCATTTCACGAAATGACTTTAACACACCATAGAATCATTCTACATGCTATAATACGACCGTTTTCATGGTTTTTTTCAACATCAAAAAAATTTGACGTTTTCATGGAAAAATTTCGACATACTATACTATGGCGTTTTTTTTTTTGTAAAATTTTCCAAAATTTCACGAAATGACTTTTGTTCACCATAGAATCATTCTACATGCTATAATACGACCGTTTTCATGGTTTTTTTCAACATCAAAAAAATTTGACGTTTTTATTGAAATATTTCGACATACTATATTATGGCGTTTTTTTTTTTTTTTGTTAAATTTTCCAGCATTTCACGAAATGACTTTAACACACCATAGAATCATTCTACGTGCTATAATACGACTGTTTTCATGTTTTTTTTCCACATCAAAAAAATTTGACGTTTTCATCGAAAAATTTCGACATACTATACTATGGCGTTTTTTTTTGTAAAATTTTCCAACATTTCACGAAATGATTGTTGCTCGCCATAGCATCATTCTACGTGCTATAATACGACCGTTTTCATGTTTTTTTCAACTTCAAAAATATTTAACGTTTTCATCGAAAAATTTCGACATACTATACTATGGCGTTTTATTTTTTTTTTTGCAAAACTTTCCAAAATTTCACGAAATGACTTTTGTTCACCATACAATCATTCTACATTCTATAATACGACCGTTTTCATGGTTTTTTTCAACATCAAAAAAATTTGACGTTTTCATGGAAAAATTTTGACATACTATACTATGGCGTTTTTTTTTTTTTTGTTAAATTTTCCAGCATTTCACGAAATGACTTTAACACACCATAGAATCATTCTACGTGCTATAATACGACCGTTTTCATGGTTTTTTTCCACATCAAAAAAATTTGACGTTTTCATTGAAATATTTCGACATACTATATTATGGCGTTTTTTTTTTTTTTTTGTTAAATTTTCCAGCATTTCATGAAATGACTTTAACACACCATAGAATCATTCTACGTGCTATAATACGACTGTTTTCATGGTTTTTTTCCACATCAAAAAAATTTGACGTTTTCATGGAAAAATTTCGACATACTATACTACGGCGTTTTTTTTTTGTAAAATTTTCCAACATTTCACGAAATGATTGTTGCTCGCCATAGCATCATTCTACGTGCTATAATACTACCGTTTTCATGTTTTTTTCAACTTCAAAAAAATTTAACGTTTTCATCGAAAAATTTCGACATACTATACTATGGCGTTTTATTTTTTTTTTTTGCAAAACTTTCCAACATTTTCCGAAATGACTTTTGCTCACCATAGAATAATTTTGCATGCTATAATATGACTGTTTTCATGGTTTTTTTCAACATCAAAAAAATTTGACGTTTTCATGGAAAAATTTCGACATACTATACTATGGCGTTTTTTTTTGTAAAATTTTCCAAAATTTCACGAAATGACTTTTGTTCACCATGCAATCATTCTACATGCTATAATACGACCGTTTTCATGTTTTTTTTCAACATCAAAAAAATTTGACGTTTTCATGGAAAAATTTCGACATACTATACTATGGCAATTTTTTTTGTAAAATTTTCCAACATTTCACGAAATGACTGTTGCTCGCCATAGAATCATTCTACATACTATAATACGACCGTTTTCATGTTTTTTTTCAACTTCAAAAAAATTTGATGGTTTCATCGAAAAATTTCGACATACTATACTATGGCATTTTTTTTTTGTAACATTTTCCAACATTTTCCGAAATGACTGTTGCTCACCATAGAATAATTTTACATGCTATAATATGACTGTTTTCACGTTTTTTTTCAACATCAAAAAAATTTGACGTTTTCATCGAAAAATTTCGACATACTATACTATGGCGTTTTTTTTTTTTGTTAAATTTTCCAGCATTTCACGAAAAGACTTTAACACACCATAGAATCATTCTACATGCTATAATATGACCGTTTTCATGGTTTTTTTCAACATCAAAAAAATTTGACGTTTTCATCGAAAAATTTCGACATACTATATTATGGCGTTTTATTTTTTTTTTTGCAAAATTTTCCAGCATTTCACGAAATGACTTTAACACACCATAGAATCATTCTACGTGCTATAATACGACTGTTTTCATGGTTTTTTTCCACATCAAAAAAATTTGACGTTTTCATCGAAAAATTTCGACATACTATACTATGGCGGTTTTTTTTTGTAAAATTTTCCAACATTTTCCGAAATGACTTTTGCTCACCATAGAACAATTTTACATGCTATAATATGACTGTTTTCATATTTTTTTTCAACATCAAAAAAATTTGACGTTTTCATCGAAAAATTTCGACATACTATACTGTGGCGTTTTTTTTTTTTTTAAATTTTCCAAAATTTCACGAAATGACTTTTGTTCACCATACAATCATTCTACATGCTATAATACGACCGTTTTCATGTTTTTTTTCAACATCAAAAAAATTTGACGTTTTCATGGAAAAATTTCGACATACTATACTATGGCGATTTTTTTTGTAAAATTTTCCAACATTTCACGAAATGACTGTTGCTCGCCATAGAATCATTCTACATACTATAATACGACCGTTTTCATGTTTTTTTTCAACTTCAAAAAAATTTGATGGTTTCATGGAATAATCTCGACATACTATACTATGGCGTTTTTTTTTTGTAAACTTTTCCAAAATTTCACGAAATGACTTTTGTTCACCATGCAATCATTCTACGTGCTATAATACGACCGTTTTCATGGTTTTTTTCAACATCAAAAAAATTTGACGTTTTTATTGAAATATTTCGACATACTATATTATGGCGTTTTTTTTTTTTTGTGTTAAATTTTCCAGCATTTCATGAAATGACTTTAACACACCATAGAATCATTCTACGTGCTATAATACGACTGTTTTCATGGTTTTTTTCCACATCAAAAAAATTTGACGTTTTCATCGAAAAATTTCGACATACTATACTATGGCGTTTTTTTTTTGTAAAATTTTCCAACATTTCACGAAATGACTTTTGTTCACCATACAATCATTCTACATGCTATAATACGACCGTTTTCATGGTTTTTTTCAACATCAAAAAAATTTGACGTTTTCATGGAAAAATTTCAACATACTATACTATGGCGTTTTTTTTTTTTGTTAAATTTTCCAGCATTTCACGAAATGACTTTAACACACCATAGAATCATTCTACATGCTATAATACGACCGTTTTCATGATTTTTTTCCACATCAAAAAAATTTGACGTTTTCATCGAAAAATTTCGACATACTATACTATGGCGTTTTTTTTTTGTAAACTTTTCCAAAATTTCACGAAATGACTTTTGTTCACCATGCAATCATTCTACATGCTATAATACGACCGTTTTCATGTTTTTTTTTCAACATCAAAAAAATTTGACGTTTTCATGGAAAAATTTCGACATACTATACTATGGCGATTTTTTTTGTAAAATTTTCCAACATTTCACGAAATGACTGTTGCTCGCCATAGAATCATTCTACATACTATTATACGACCGTTTTCATGTTTTTTTTCAACTTCAAAAAAATTTGATGGTTTCATCGAAAAATTTCGACATACTATACTATGGCATTTTTTTTTGTAACATTTTCCAACATTTTCCGAAATGACTTTTGCTCACCATAGAATAATTTTACATGCTATAATATGACTGTTTTCATGTTTTTTTTCAACATCAAAAAAATTTGACGTTTTCATGGAAAAATTTCGACATACTATACTATGGCGTTTTTTTTTTGTAAAATTTTCCAACATTTCACGAAATGACTTTTGTTCACCATAGAATCATTCTATTTGCTATAATACGACCGTTTTCATGGTTTTTTTCAACATCAAAAAAATTTGACGTTTTCATGGAAAAATTTCGACACACTATACTATGGCGTTTTTTTTTTGTAAAATTTTCCAACATTTCACGTAATGATTGTTGCTCGCCATAGCATCATTCTACGTGCTATAATACGACCGTTTTCATGTTTTTTTCAACTTCAAAAATATTTAACGTTTTCATTGAAAAATTTCGACATACTATACTATGGCGTTTTATTTTTTTTTTGCAAAACTTTCCAAAATTTCACGAAATGACTTTTGTTCACCATACAATCATTCTACATGCTATAATACGACCGTTTTCATGGAAAAATTTCGACATACTATATTATGGCGTTTTTTTTTTTTTTTTGTTAAATTTTCCAGCATTTCACGAAATGACTTTAACACACCATAGAATCATTCTACGTGCTATAATACGACTGTTTTCATGGGTTTTTTCCACATCAAAAAAATTTGACGTTTTCATCGAAAAATTTCGACATACTATGCTATGGCGTTTTTTTTTTGTAAAATTTTCCAACATTTCACGAAATGACTGTTGCTCGCCATAGAATCATTCTACATACTATAATACGACCGTTTTCATGGTTATTTTCAACTTCAAAAAAATTTGATGGTTTCATCGAAAAATTTCGACATACTATACCATGGCATTTTTTTTTGTAACATTTTCCAACATTTTCCGAAATGACTTTTGCTCACCATAGAACAATTTTACATGCTATAATATGACTGTTTTCATGTTTTTTTTCAACATCAAAAAAATTTTCAATTTCCAACATTTCATGAAATGACTTTTACACACCATAGAATCATTCTACATGCTATAATACGACCGTTTTCATGGTTTTTTTCAACATCAAAAAATGTAATGTTTTTTTTATGGCTGTCAGTTTAACATGTTAATTAGATTAATTAATTACGCTGCAAATTAACGCAATTAATCAGAGTGGCAAGTCAACGCGCAAGCATTTTAAATTTGGCCCATTGAGTGACCCGTAGGCTGCAGTGGCGTCACTTCGTACCTGGGCCACTAGTCAAAAGCAGGGTGACTGACAACAGAGATGGACGCGACACAGGAGAGCGAGGCGAGCCCACTCGGACCTGTCACTCGGACTCTGACTCGGACTAGGAGCAGCGGGGGCCTCTAGCCCGCTACAAAGCTGAGCCGTGCATTGAATGCATGAGTGTCCACTGGAGTGGTGGCAGCTCACCAGGAGCTGATGAACAGCTGTCCTCTCCTCCTACCTGGCTACCGCTGCCACGTCTGGGCCAGGTGAGAGACTCTTTTCACTGCAGGTAACATCATTGAAAAGAAGAGAGCAGCCTCACACTCACACAATGTAAACAAGCTTGTTTGTCTGAGCAACTGGCTCAAGGACACATAGAGTTGTCTGTTGTCAGTTCCTGTAACGTTAGCTGACCCTTTTAAAGGAAATGCTGTTGGCATCTTGCTATTGATGTTGCCTTATTTAGAGGCATGTTATACTATTCATTTTGAATTGCTGTATTGAGTCAGCTTTAGTATTCATTTTGATTGAGAGTCTGCTTATGTGCCTATTTGAGACTCAGCCTTATTTTATTTCTGAATTTTATTGATTTTATTTAACTGTATTTGTATTGCATTTCTGAGAAATGCACCTGGCCTAATTGGTTTGCTGATGTGCTTGACCTTTTTTCTTTTGAATTTCATTTATAAAGCACACTTAACCAATAAAAATGTGGATTTCAAATCTTCTCTTCTTGGTGTATTCTATTGATTAGTCATGCACTACAATTTTGTAATGTCCTAGAATTCAAATTCTTTATTTGGGGGCCTTTAGCAGGTATGAGATTAAAATGTGATTAATTAGATTAATTAATTACAAATCCTGTAATTAATTAGATTAATTTTTTTAATCGCCTGACAGCACTAGTTTTTATCGAAAAATTTCGACATACTATAGTATGTCACGAAATGACTTTTGTTCACCATAGAATCATTCTACATGCAAAAATACGACCGTTTTCATGGTTTTTTCAACCTCAAAAAAATTTTTTCATCGAAAAATTTCAACATACTATACTTTGGCGTTTTTTGTAATACGACCGTTTTCAAGTTTTTTTTCAACTTCAAAAAAATTTTCAATTTCCAACATTTCAGGAAATGACTTTAGCTCACCATAGAATCATTCTACATGCTATAATACGACCATTTTCATGTTTTTTTTTTCAACTTCAAAAAAATTGACGTTTTCATTGAAATTTTTCGACATACTATACCAGGGCCGTCAAACTCAATTCCATCCCGGGCCACATCAGCATCATGGCTGCCCTCAAAGGGCCGGTTGTAATTATAAGACTACCGCTATATAAATATATCTACTCTTGATCATTTCACAAAATTGCCTCTGCATTTGATTATTATTAGTTTTGGTAATAATTTATTTAGTAACTAGCTCTGAAGACAAAAAGTGAGTAAAACAATTCCCTAAATATGTTTAGAACTACAAATGAACTTTCTTCTGTCAGTTCTGTTGTTTTTTTTGTTTTTATTACATCAGTTCAACCCTCCTCCTTTATCCAGACTTGGGACCAGCAAAAGTGACCCAAAGGGGACACTCTGGCGGACTAACTGCTTTTTTTCCTATATTTTTAAATTCAGGGTTTGATTCCCAAAATTTCCATCAGCCAGCGGCGGCTTTGTGCAGGCGGGACTGATTCAGTCTGGATGCGGAGGGTGAACAGAGACTGCAGCTAGGAGGGTCTGCTGACGAGGACCGGGCCCCCTATGAGAGCTCTGGGACCGGGGAGGGTCCACGGCAGCACCCGCTGCTCACTGAGAAGAACGATACCTGCTTTCATGAGAGTCTCCAAAAGTCTCCAGTAACACCAGCAAAACTCGTTAGATCTGTCGCTAATTTCTTATTGAAAGACTCGCTCGAGGGGTCTGAAAACTGGCGAAATATAGCGACTAAGTCGCTGAGTTGGCAACACTGCGCTGCTGCTGGAAACCGCTACAGTGCGCATGTCAAAAAATCGAGATGCATTGTGGGACATGCAGTTTAAGGACACTACCTCTGTGAAGCGACA
Source organism: Pterois miles (assembly GCA_947000775.1). NCBI lineage: Eukaryota > Metazoa > Chordata > Actinopteri > Perciformes > Scorpaenidae > Pterois > Pterois miles. The sequence continues at coordinate 1,204,385 of CAMQGK010000229.1, forward strand.
TACTATACTGACTTTTTTCATGAAATTTTTAAACATACTATAATTTGACTTTGTTTAATCATAATATAGTTTAACATACTATAATATGACTATTAACATAAAATTTTTCAAGATTCAATACTATGACCTGTTTTTCATGAAATTTTTCGACACGCTATATACTATGACTTTTTTCATGAAATCTTTCAACGTACGTTAATATTACTTTTTTAATCATAATATTGTTTAACATACTATAAGATGATTGTTAACATGAAAATTTTCAAGATCCAATACTATGACTTTTTTTTCATGAAATTTTTGAAAATACTATAATTTGACTTTTTAAAATCACAATATTGTTTAAAATACTATAATATGACTGTTAACATGAAATTTTTCAAGATTCAATACTATGACCTCTTTTTCATAAAATTTTTCGACATACTATGACTTTTTTTTTAAAAAGTAATAATTAGTCATAGTATATTATTTATATTTATATTTGAAAGCTTTTCAAGATAAATTATTTTTTGGGGGCGGCAGTAGCTCAGTCTGTAGGGAGTTGGTTTGGGAACCGGAGGGTCACCGGTTCAAGTCCCGATGGACCAAGAACTGAGCGTGAACTGGTAGCTGGAGAGGTGCCAGTTTACCTCTTGGGCACTGCCGAGGTGCCCCTGAGCAAGGCACCAAACCCCCAACTGCTCGGGGCGCTTGTCAGGAGCAGCCCCATCACTCTGACATCTCTCCATTGATGCATGTATATGGACCTGTTTGTGCATGTGTGTGTATAAGTTAACAGAGTGTAAATTGAATTTCCCCTAGCGGGACTAATAAAGGAATATCTTCTTCTTCTTCTATAGTACCTGACAAAAAGTAATAGTATAGCATGTTGGAAAAAAAGTCATAGTATACTATGTCGAAAAAAAGTCAGTATCTCGAAAAACCTTATACTATAGTACGTCGAAAAAAATCATAGTATAGTATTTCAAAAAAAATTAAATCATAGTATAGTATGTTAAAAATTTAAAGTCTTGGTGTAGTATGTGAATAGAAGAAAAAAGTATTGTGGCATGTTGAAAAACTTGGAAAATGTTATATTATAGTACAGTAAAAATACATAAATCATACCGGGTTAGTTAGGCAGTTAAATGATACTAATTGAACAGTTAAAAGTAATTGAAATACTAGCTGTAATAATTCTGGAGCATGTGAAACTGTTTTTAATTAAGGTCAATTAACCAGGAAGTGAATGAGTTAAACACCTGTTCAGTAACCACATGGTGTCAGTCAGCGGCACTCGTTCACTTCTTTTATTCAGATTTTCTTCTGTACAGGTTCATCTGGTCCACACGGTAGCTGGTCAGCAGCTCTGTACAACAGGAGGTGGAACACTGGACAGGTGGTTTTGGTACAAGGCAGGTCAGGAAGTGAGGCATGGAGTCATTGGACACGAACACTCAACCCTCCAAAACTATTTACAACAAGATGGCTGACTGGCCGTCGACACAGCGCAGTAGAGACGGGCCAGCTGAAACACCATTCAGATAGCCGTCACATAAAAACGGCTGTCAAAGGACCAAAAAACAAGAACAATAAACCGAGACTCATCCGTAAAGAGGCTTTGAGAGGCCCGTCTGGAGTTTATTTACAGTCACATTAAAAGGAAACCCGCCGTCACCCTGCTGAGCTCCGGAGATGCTCACTGATCGATCATTCACCAATCAGAGGTCCAATCAGGGATCTATCTGTGCAGCCAGCTTGTGGAGTGATGCATTGTGAATTTCCCCACTGTGGGACCAATAAAGGAATATCTTATCTTATCTCTTATCTTATCTTATCTAACATCCATATACTGTTTTTACTCCCAGTGCTGCGACTATTCTGCCGACTAAATTTAAATTTTAATTCATTTCCTTTCTCCCTGCAATAAACCGCGTTGTAATTTGCTGAAATTATTATTGTAACCATTATTGTTACTGGGATCAAACGTGCTGACTGTAAAACTGAGGGGAACAAATGCTGAAGCGGAAAATAGTTTGACATAAATGTTCGTTTTAATAGTCTCAGGAGGATATTCGAGGCTCAGTTCACGTTGAACAGATTGAATGACTGTTTGCCCGGACACTGTCATGCTAGTAAAGAAACTGATGACTCAAACGCTCTGGATTTTGTACAGTATATTAACCAGCTATGATTTCTGCATTAGTTAAGGCCATCCGACAGGTTAGAGGAGTTTCACACACCTCAGCGCTGCTCGACCTGACCTGAAAGACAGTAAAGCTGTGTGGTCCCGTGTGGTCGACAGTGGCATTCATTAAAAATATCATAAAAAAATCAACAGAAAAAAGGTCAGTACAGTAAAAAACAAAAGAAAGAGTTCAAGCGTACAGTACGTAGTGAGGAGGTTGTGGTAGTGTCAGTAGAAATGGTTGATAACATCCGGTCTGCCTCAGTGAGCCTGCAGATCTGGATGCTGGGTGGCCTAAGATATAGTGACCTGGGTCACTTCTCCTGTTTGAGGAGTGTAGAGATGACCTAAAATAAAGAAACACTTGGAGGAAAACACAGAGACTTAACGTGGACACGAGTCCTACAGAAAGGCCTCCTAACGTACTACAGTATCACAGAAACGTACTACAGTATTTAATACGAGCCAGTAGTTCCTGTGTTGCACCACTAGGGGGCATCATCAGCTACAGGGAGAGAGGAGCAGGTCCACGTAAACTACAACACCAGGAGATCTGGGTCCATGTGACACGTTAAAACAGATTAAACTGAGTCACAACCTGACTGACCTGATCAGCAGACAGCGAACGCATCGTTCAGAGAAAACACTTGTCAGTGCTGACTGTCACCGTCTCGGACCTGGTTGAAAGCCTGTTCATTGACCTTTACATTGACCATTCTGGTACCGGCTCTGGTTCTGAGCTCCACTAGACCGGACCACAGGACCACAGAGTGATCCGGTTCATTCTGAACAGCTTTTTAAAACCAACATGGCTCAGTTCAAAACTCCTCATCTCTTCTCTGACAGGATTTAGACTCAGAACCAGAGCCGGTACCAACAGGAGAACTCACCTGGGTGCCGCTCACATAATCATCTGGACCGCTCATCCCACTGATACATGATCCTGACAGGTTGGACATCACTGTGGAGGTCAATGAACAGGCTTTCAGCCAGGTCCGAGACGGTGACAGTTAGCACTGGACAGCAGAGAAATAATCCACCTAACACTCATTTAATAATTATTTTTAGTTTAGTTTACCAGCCGGGTTGTGACCATATTTCTGGGTTTTGATTCAGTGTTTGCAGGAGTTGGAGTTGCAGCTCTGAGTGAAGAAAAGGTGTTTGTGTGCAGTTTGTGTTAAATGTTCATACTAACCGGGTCACAGTCTGGAGGTTTGGACTGTTTTAATCTGAGCCGCCTGTTGAATCAAACATGGAGGGTCTTTATGGTGTCGTTCATCTAATGACTAAAATACAGGGTTGTTATTGATATTGTACCAGAGAAGGTCTTTGTTGGCCAATTTGAAAATCAATGATATCCTTAAGACAGGGATTCAGCACACGTCTGGTGCAAAGTGAGAGAGGCATTATAATATCACATACCTGCAGTATGTGCGTCAGGCCTGAGCTGTCAGCTTCAGCACATCTGAAGCTCCATGTGGATCTGGAGGAAACGACCAGACCCCAGATCTGGTTCCTCTGTAATCCCACTCCTCCTCCAAACACACTGATGTTCATTACTGCATATCTTCATGAGTCAGACTGTAAATATGCACTGAATTATTATAAAGTTTTAGTCCACACAGCCTGTTAATAGCCATTAATAATTAAAACCTGGTCTACTATGACTGATTAGAACCTCTGATTATGAATTATTCGAACTTATTTGCCACAACGATGGTTAATATGTTGTTTCAGTGAAGATAAACCTGGTTATTAGGGAACATTTTACTCCCATATCTAATCTAGCCTGTGTATTGATTTTAAATGAAATTACTTCTAAAATAAACCTGCAGTATGCCAAAAATAACTGTAAAATAACATGTGAATCTCCTAAATCAACTCAGCCTCTAAAAGTCAAGATGAGTTCATTAGTTCATTCATTGCACTCATTAACGTCAGTGTCGTGTTTCAGTGGACTTTATGAAGCTTACTGTGCCACATTTCCTGCAGGTTGGGCGGCTTCAGGTGAGCTCACCAGAAAGTATCACAGGTTTCGGGGGTCGGGACAAAAAATGACGAAGCAGCGTTCTGAGTAAGTTATTAATAACTTACAGACAGATTGTGTTCAACAGTCACCTTCGCTAATGCTCCGTCAGGACGTCGTGGTCGTTTCACGTTGTGAGCTGCAGCGTTGAAGTCCGCTTCTCGTCTCAAACCTCCTCAGATCTGGACGATTCGTCCAAACTGACACAGATTTAAATTAAAAAAAAAGTAACGTTTGCTGAAAAGTGAGTTGTTTGCATCCCTGTTAAAAGGAAGTTCAGCCTCAGAAAGCAGCACGTTTATGGCAGCTGACCAGACTGGTTCAGGCTGCTGCACCACTCAGCTCTGCCGAAGATCACTAAAACCGTTAATCTGCTGTGGAGGTGAGGTTGTGCTGTCTCTGACAGGACCTGTCCTCGGACCGGACCTGTCCTCGGACCGGACCTGTCCTCTGACAGGACCTGTCCTCGGACCGGACCTGTCCTCTGACAGGACCTGTCCTCGGACCGGACCTGTCCTCTGATAGGACCTGTCCTCTGATAGGACCTGTCCTCTGACAGGGCCTGTCCTCAGGACCTGGTTTGGCCTGACTGGTGGATGTAGACGGTGGTCCTGGTCTGCAGCAGCACTGCCAGCAGCAGTGGACGTGGTCTCCTGTTTGTTTTCTGCTATCATCTCTTTTACTTCTCTGAGCTCACACTCGTTTCATCCTTTGTGTTTGTCTGCAGCAGAAGAGAAGACGGCGAACACAGAGCATCTTGTTAACGTGATCCTCGCTGCTGAAAATGTGACAGGCTGCAGCAGGAAATCTGCTGGATTTCTGTCCTCTCAGCACCACGGTGGCCGTTTGTGGGCGTGGCCATTTGTGGGCGTGGCCTCGGGGCGCTGTGCTGCTGTTGATGAGCACTAAATGGCATTAAAAGCTGGGGGTACGTTATGAGACCACAACGCAATAGGTGCAAAGTTGTGGGTCTTAGTTTTGCTTAGGACTGTGTCCTGTTGTTAACAGGATCCAGCCAGAGGCCTGCAAATTTAAAAACTAGCTTACTGGGACAATACCACAAATGTTGCTCAGACCATCTCCTGCAAAATCAGACCCAATTAATTGGAGTCGGATGGATTTTGCTGTCTGTTGCTTTGGACTGAGCATACATAACATCCTGACGCTCATCCCCCTTTTTCCCGTTTCAGCTCATCCAGGTCTGTTTCCGCCGGTCGGTCAACGCTCCACCTCACCCACCTCAAGTTCAGCTCTGGAGACTTTAATTTGTGGTCTGAGGTTCTAAACACCCTCCGGTTCTGGTCCTCTCAGAGAGCGGCTCTGGTCCATTCAGTCTGGCCTTCTTCGGATCCAGCTGTGACGGTGTTTTAGGACTTCTGCTCCGAGGTGGCAGCAGGCGTGGCCGGACTCTCCGGCTTCACAATCTGGTAAGTGATTAAGTATTCTGGGTAAGCCTGTGGACAAAGAACACATCACATCTGAGTACAACCACATACTGTACATCTATCTAAATACCTCTGTTAATTAAATCCAGGCTCTACTTTATAACAGCAGAGGCTACGTCAAAGCAAGCCACTAATACGCCTATTTGGAATTTATTTCTACTATTTATATTAGTATTTCACCGACTGGAAGTAACTGGGTGTGTTTTTCAGGGGCAGATTTAGTGATTTGGGGGCACCAAGCAAACACCATCTAGCTTTACTTTTCAAGTAGACATACACAAAACCTCTCTGAAGTAAAACTATTAATACTGCATAGTACAAGTTTTGCATTGTCAGCACTATGTACAAAGTACACATTGAATAGTATATTTTTCAGAGACACGAGGTAAAACAGTAACAAACAGTAAATGATTGTATTAGTATTTTATTCTGTTGCCATGTGAAGGAATAATAATCGATAGATAAGTGATCAGGAACACTGACCTGCTCCCCTCTGTAGATGACGTACTCGGCATACGCCAGTCCGTTGACGCTGGGTCGTCCTATCACAGAGTGGTGTCCTGGGGGGGCGTGGGCCATCTTCATGGCACTGAACTGAAGGAAGGACTTACCCAGCGTCACTCTGCAGAACAGCATCTGCCTGAAACACCAGCACACAGCGTGACGCTGTCAGCGTAACGTCACACACACCTGATTTCTTTGATTACAGCTGGTTCATTTTTATTTTACACCTCAGTGATTGGAGCAGATAAAAGGTTATCAATTAGAATTTATTAATGTAATACACATTATTCATTCTAATTTTCATAGTGTGTTTTTCCAATTAGTCCATAAAATCAGTGTGCTTTACTGTAACGGCAGCTTTAGAATACAACTGCTAATTATGTTTTAAAAAAAACAAACAAGTTCTATGTTGTTTTCCTTATTTTCCTTTGTGCAATGCATTGTGGGACAACAGAGTCCATCAAAAGCTAAAAATCCAGTGGATTCAGTGAACATGGTGCAGCAGCATCTTTGAGTAAACTGCTGTCAGTGTGAACAAACCACATGATCTGAATCAGTGAAGTGGGACACAGGAACTGACTGTAGATCTGCTCTTTCCTTCCACACAGGAAGAAGGGAGTTGCTGAAGCAGCGATGGAGGGAACTGTGGGTCGGGATGGTTTCTCTCTGAACTAATACCACGTCTCACCTGTGGCAGGCGTAGCAGGACCGGTCTTTGTGGGTGGGACATCCTGTGCCTCCACCAATCCCGTAGACGTACTGGTTGCTTTTGGACGAGTTCTCGGCAAAATAGATCCCGGCGCCAAACATACCGCCGATGTAGGCGTGTCGTTCGTCGAAGCCCTTGTGGATGATGGCGTTGATGAAGGGAGAACCTGCAGGAGAAAGGATGCATCATATAAAGTCCATCACACCGCAAAAACATGCAACAGACTTCCATTGTGGGGACAGGGACACTTCCTGTATGGACATGTCTTCTTCATGGGCACCTGGAAAACCTCCAACAAAGATTTGTCTTTCTGGAGCCTCCACCGTTCAGCCACAACATGAACAACATCCTGACCACCGACAGGTGAAGTGAATAACACTGAATAGCTGGTTACAAATAGCTCCATCATCTCTTCCCCAAACACTGAAGAGCAAATGAATAAAAATGCAGACCAGCAGGAAAGATCCTGTTTTACTAAGCGTTATCCTGGGAACTCCAGGATCTAGAGCCTCTGAACGTGATCGTCAGCACCAGACTCAACATTTCAGAGGCCAGACGACCTCCTGGGACTTTCTACTCCGCCATGTTCAACAGGAACGACTGTGACCTGACGGAGCCGTGTGGCTGAAAGTCCACATGGAGGATTCATTCTGGAGGACCAGCTCGTCTCTACTGCTAACGCCACAGCGACAACCCACATCAGCCTCTGTTCCTCACCCACCCGCTGTATGAACAGGCTCAGCCATATCGTGATAATTCACCGTGAAACAGCATTCGCTCGTTGTGGTGGTTGTGATTCTCGTCGGCGATTTCCTTTTGTCTGTGTGCATATCTCTCCCGTAGTTTCTTATTCACGACCTTCTGAATCTGCAGCCAGAATAGAGAGTAGAGTAGAGTAGAGTAGAGTAGATTAGAGTAGAGTAGAGTAGAGTAGAGTAGAGTAGAGTAGAGGGGGTAGAGTAGAGTAGAGTGGGGGTAGAGTAGAGTAGAGGTAGAGTAGAGTAGAGTAGAGTAGAGTGGGGGTATAGTAGAGTGGGGGTAGAGTAAAGTAGAGTAGAGGTAGAGTGGGGGTACAGTAGAGTAGAGTGGGGGTAGAGTAGAGTAGAGGTAGAGTAGAGTGGGGGTAGAGTAGAGTAGAGGTAGAGTGGGGGTAGAGTAGAGGTAGAGTAGAGTAGAGTAGAGTAGAGTAGAGTGGGGGTAGAGTAGAGTGGGGGTAGAGTAGAGTAGAGTAGAGTGGGGGTAGAGTAGAGTAGAGTAGAGGTAGAGTAGAGTAGAGTAGAGTAGAGTAGAGTGGGGGTAGAGTAGAGTAGAGTGGGGGTAGAGTAAGGTAGAGTAGAGTAGAGTAGAGTAGAGTAGAGTAGAGTAGAGTGGGGGTAGAGTGGAGTGGGGGTAGAGTAGAGTAGAGTGGGGGTAGAGTAAAGTAGAGTAGAGTAGAGTGGGGGTAGAGTAGAGTAGAGTAGAGTGGGGGTAGAGTAGAGTAGAGTAGAGTGGGGGTAGAGTAGAGTAGAGTAGAGTAGAGTGGGGGTAGAGTAGAGTAGAGTGGGGGTAGAGTAGAGTAGAGTAGAGTAGAGTGGGGGTAGAGTAGAGTAGAGTAGAGTGGGGGTAGAGTAGAGTAGAGTGGGGGTAGAGTAGAGTAGAGTGGGGGTAGAGTAGAGTAGAGTAGAGTAGAGTGGGGGTAGAGTAGAGTAGAGTGGGGGTAGAGTAGAGTGGGGGTAGAGTAGAGTAGAGTAGAGTAGAGTGGGGGTAGAGTAGAGTAGAGTAGAGGTAGAGTAGAGTAGAGTAGAGTAGAGTGGGGGTAGAGTAGAGTAGAGTAGAGGTAGAGTAGAGTAGAGTAGAGTAGAGTAGAGTAGAGTGGGGGTAGAGTAGAGTAGAGTAGAGTGGGGGTAGAGTAGAGTAGAGTAGAGTAGAGTGGGGGTAGAGTAGAGTAGAGTGGGGGTAGAGTAAGGTAGAGTAGAGTAGAGTAGAGTAGAGTAGAGTAGAGTAGAGTAGAGTGGGGGTAGAGTAGAGTGGGGGTAGAGTAGAGTAGAGTGGGGGTAGAGTAAAGTAGAGTAGAGTAGAGTGGGGGTAGAGTAGAGTAGAGTGGGGGTAGAGTAGAGTAGAGTGGGGGTAGAGTAGAGTAGAGTAGAGTAGAGTGGGGGTAGAGTAAGGTAGAGTAGAGTAGAGTAGAGTGGGGGTAGAGTAGAGTAGAGTGGGGGTAGAGTAGAGTGGGGGTAGAGTAGAGTAGAGGTAGAGTAGAGTGGGGGTAGAGTAGAGTAGAGTGGGGGTAGAGTAGAGTAGAGTAGAGTAGAGTGGGGGTAGAGTAGAGTAGAGTGGGGGTAGAGTAGAGTAGAGTAGAGTAGAGTGGGGGTAGAGTAGAGTAGAGTAGAGTAGAGTGGGGGTAGAGTAGAGTAGAGTGGGGGTAGAGTAGAGTAGAGGTAGAGTAGAGTGGGGGTAGAGTAGAGTAGAGTGGGGGTAGAGTAGAGTAGAGTGGGGGTAGAGTAGAGTAGAGTGGGGGTAGAGTAGAGTAGAGTAGAGTAGAGTGGGGGTAGAGTAGAGTAGAGTAGAGTAGAGTGGGGGTAGAGTAGAGTAGAGAGAAGGTTAATAATGTTCCAACTCCTATCACAGCACTCCTATTGTTGTGTTGTGGTGTGATGTGTTGTGGTGTTGTGTTAAGTTGTTGTGGTGTTGTGTTGTGGTGTTATGTTATTGTTGTTGTGTTGTTGTGTGGTGTTATGTTGTGTTGTTGTGTTATGTTGTTGTTGTGTTGTTATGTTGTTGTTGTGTTGTGTGGTGTTGCGTTGTGATGTTATGTTGTTGTTGTTGTTGTGGTGTTATGTTGTTGTGTTGTGTTATGTTGTGTGGTGTTGTTATGTTGTTGTGTGGTGTGGTGTTGTGGTGTTATGTTGTTGTGTTGTCATGTTGTTGTGGTGATATGTTGTTGTGGTGTTATGTTGTTGTGGTGTTATGTTGTTGTGGTGTTATGTTGTTGTGTTGTGTGGTGTTGTGTTGTTATGTTGTTGTGTTGTTGTGTTGTTATGTTGTTGTGGTGTTATGTTGTTGTGTTGTTATGTTGTTGTGTTGTGTGGTGTTGTGTTGTTATGTTGTTGTTGTGGTGTTATGTTGTTGTGGTGTTATGTTGTTGTGGTGTTATGTTGTTGTGTTGTTATGTTGTTGTGTTGTTATGTTGTTGTGTTGTTATGTTGTTGTGTTGTGTGGTGTTATGTTGTTGTGTTGTGTGGTGTTATGTTGTTGTGTTGTTATGTTGTTGTGGTGTTATGTTGTTGTGGTGTTATGTTGTTGTGTTGTTATGTTGTTGTGTTGTTATGTTGTTATGTTGTTGTGGTGTTATGTTGTTGTGTTGTTATGTTGTTGTGGTGTTATGTTGTTGTGGTGTTATGTTGTTGTGTTGTGTGGTGTTATGTTGTTGTTGTGTTGTTATGTTGTTGTGTTGTGTGGTGTTATGTTGTTGTATTGTTATGTTGTTGTGTTGTGTTGTGTGGTGTTGTGTTGTTATGTTGTTGTTGTGGTGTTGTGTTGTTATGTTGTTGTGTTGTGTGGTGTTGTGTTGTTATGTTGTTGTTGTGGTGTTATGTTGTTGTGTTGTGTGGTGTTGTGTTGTTATGTTGTTGTTGTGGTGTTATGTTGTTGTGGTGTTATGTTGTTGTGGTGTTATGTTGTTGTGTTGTTATGTTGTTGTGGTGTTATGTTGTTGTGGTGTTATGTTGTTGTGTTGTTATGTTGTTGTGTTGTGTGGTGTTATGTTGTTATGTTGTTATGTTGTTGTGTTGTTATGTTGTTGTGGTGTTATGTTGTTGTGTTGTGTGGTGTTATGTTGTTATGTTGTTGTGTTGTTATGTTGTTGTGGTGTTATGTTGTTGTGTTGTTATGTTGTTGTTATGTTGTTATGTTGTTGTGGTGTTATGTTGTTGTGTTGTTATGTTGTTGTTATGTTGTTATGTTGTTGTGGTGTTATGTTGTTGTGTTGTTATGTTGTTGTGTTGTGTGGTGTTATGTTGTTATGTTGTTATGTTGTTGTGTTGTTATGTTGTTGTGGTGTTATGTTGTTGTGTTGTGTGGTGTTATGTTGTTATGTTGTTGTGTTGTTATGTTGTTGTGGTGTTATGTTGTTGTGGTGTTATGTTGTTATGTTGTTGTGTGGTGTTGTGTTGTTATGTTGTTGTGGTGTTATGTTGTTGTGTTGTCATGTTGTTGTGGTGATATGTTGTTGTGGTGTTATGTTGTTGTGTTGTTATGTTGTTGTGGTGTTATGTTGTTGTGGTGATATGTTGTTGTTGTGTTGTGTGGTGTTATGTTGTTATGTTGTTATGTTGTTGTGTTGTTATGTTGTTGTGGTGTTATGTTGTTGTGTTGTTATGTTGTTGTGTTGTGTGGTGTTATGTTGTTATGTTGTTATGTTGTTGTGTTGTGTGGTGTTATGTTGTTATGTTGTTGTGTTGTTATGTTGTTGTGGTGTTATGTTGTTGTGTTGTTATGTTGTTGTGGTGTTATGTTGTTGTGTTGTCATGTTGTTGTGGTGATATGTTGTTGTGGTGTTATGTTGTTGTGTTGTTATGTTGTTGTGGTGTTATGTTGTTGTGTTGTTATGTTGTTGTGTTGTTATGTTGTTGTGGTGTTATGTTGTTGTGGTGTTATGTTGTTGTGTTGTTATGTTGTTGTGTTGTGTGGTGTTGTGTTGTTATGTTGTTGTTGTGGTGTTATGTTGTTGTGGTGTTATGTTGTTGTGGTGTTATGTTGTTGTGTTGTTATGTTGTTGTGTTGTTATGTTGTTGTGTTGTTATGTTGTTGTGTTGTGTGGTGTTATGTTGTTGTGTTGTGTGGTGTTATGTTGTTGTGTTGTTATGTTGTTGTGGTGTTATGTTGTTGTGGTGTTATGTTGTTGTGTTGTTATGTTGTTGTGTTGTTATGTTGTTATGTTGTTGTGGTGTTATGTTGTTGTGTTGTTATGTTGTTGTGGTGTTATGTTGTTGTGGTGTTATGTTGTTGTGTTGTGTGGTGTTATGTTGTTGTTGTGTTGTTATGTTGTTGTGTTGTGTGGTGTTATGTTGTTGTATTGTTATGTTGTTGTGTTGTGTTGTGTGGTGTTGTGTTGTTATGTTGTTGTTGTGGTGTTGTGTTGTTATGTTGTGTTGTGTGGTGTTGTGTTGTTATGTTGTTGTTGTGGTGTTATGTTGTTGTGGTGTTATGTTGTTGTGTTGTGTGGTGTTGTGTTGTTATGTTGTTGTTGTTGTGGTGTTATGTTGTTGTGGTGTTATGTTGTTGTGGTGTTATGTTGTTGTGTTGTTATGTTGTTGTGGTGTTATGTTGTTGTGGTGTTATGTTGTTGTGTTGTTATGTTGTTGTGTTGTGTGGTGTTATGTTGTTATGTTGTTATGTTGTTGTGTTGTTATGTTGTTGTGGTGTTATGTTGTTGTGTTGTGTGGTGTTATGTTGTTATGTTGTTGTGTTGTTATGTTGTTGTGGTGTTATGTTGTTGTGTTGTTATGTTGTTGTTATGTTGTTATGTTGTTGTGGTGTTATGTTGTTGTGTTGTTATGTTGTTGTTATGTTGTTATGTTGTTGTGGTGTTATGTTGTTGTGTTGTTATGTTGTTGTGTTGTGTGGTGTTATGTTGTTATGTTGTTATGTTGTTGTGTTGTTATGTTGTTGTGGTGTTATGTTGTTGTGTTGTGTGGTGTTATGTTGTTATGTTGTTGTGTTGTTATGTTGTTGTGGTGTTATGTTGTTGTGGTGTTATGTTGTTGTGTTGTTATGTTGTTGTGTGGTGTTGTGTTGTTATGTTGTTGTGGTGTTATGTTGTTGTGTTGTCATGTTGTTGTGGTGATATGTTGTTGTGGTGTTATGTTGTTGTGTTGTTATGTTGTTGTGGTGTTATGTTGTTGTGGTGATATGTTGTTGTTGTGTTGTGTGGTGTTATGTTGTTATGTTGTTATGTTGTTGTGTTGTTATGTTGTTGTGGTGTTATGTTGTTGTGTTGTTATGTTGTTGTGTTGTGTGGTGTTATGTTGTTATGTTGTTATGTTGTTGTGTTGTGTGGTGTTATGTTGTTATGTTGTTGTGTTGTTATGTTGTTGTGGTGTTATGTTGTTGTGTTGTTATGTTGTTGTGGTGTTATGTTGTTGTGTTGTCATGTTGTTGTGGTGATATGTTGTTGTGGTGTTATGTTGTTGTGTTGTTATGTTGTTGTGTTGTTATGTTGTTGTGGTGTTATGTTGTTGTGTTGTTATGTTGTTGTTGTGTTGTTATGTTGTTGTTGTGTTGTTATGTTGTTGTGGTGTTATGTTGTTGTGGTGTTATGTTGTTGTGTTGTTATGTTGTGTTGTTATGTTGTTGTTGTGTTGTTATGTTGTTGTTGTGTTGTTATGTTGTTGTGGTGTTATGTTGTTGTGGTGTTATGTTGTTGTGTTGTTATGTTGTTGTTGTGTTGCGTGGTGCAGCTCCACCTTAATGATGTTGTAGCGGCTGAACACTCCCCCTGCGTTGCCTCCGTCTCGGTGTTCTCTGATCGTGCTCTGGAGCTGAGGACCAATAAACACACTTCATCACACACTGAGCTTTTAAGGTGGAACTGGAGAACGTGTGGAGTAAATGTTCTGTGGACAGCATCAGAGGAGTCAGAACCACCACTGTCTTCATAATCAGACCAGACCCCAGTGTGGTCTATTAATATCCATATCTGATGGTTCAGCTATTACCCACTCACCTGCCAGTTTATTAGGTACACCTGGCTAAAAGCAGTCCTATCCAGGAGAGTTGGTCTGGACCGGTCTGAACTGGTCTGGACCAGTCTGGACTGGTCTGAACTCATCACCACAGATATGTCCTGTTATTTAGCTGATGCTCTGTGATATAAATCAGCTGGATAAAAATATGGATCCTTATCACTATCATGATAGCAGGATTTATTGCAGAACATCACACTGCCCTCAAGTCATATCTCACAAAACAACAACAATCATCAACATCAACAACTGTACCTCCTCCCCCGCTCTTCTGTTCATCCTCGGTAATATCACACGCCGCCGTGGCCGACAACATCCAGCTCTACACAGAGTCCATCACCACCTCTGCCCACTCCACTCAGACCAACTGCCTCACTGAAACTAAATCATGGATGCAGATCAACTTTCTCAAACTGAACTGCGACGAATCTGACACGATCGTCGTCGGACCAAAATCACTCACAAGTACTGCCTCACCATCGGCTCCACCCCTCCCACCTTGGAGTCACCATGTCAACCCCATCACCAGGCCTGCCTTCTTCCACCTCAACAACACAGCTCGTATCCGTCCATCACTCTCCTCCTCCGCTGCTGAAACTCTGATCCCCCGTTCATCACATCCACAATCCACTACTGCAACAGCTTTCTTTCCAGTTCATCATCCAGAGTCCTCAAACTCCAGTACTAACAGAACTCTGCTGCCCGTCTCCCCACCCATTCCTGGTCCCGTGATCACATCACCCCTGTCCTCCGCTAGCTCCCCGTCCTCCAGAACCTCCGCTAGCTCCCTGTCCTCCAGAACCTCCGCTAGCTCCTTATCCTCCAGAACCTCCGCTAGCTCCCCGTCCTCCAAGGCCTCCGCTAGCTCCTTATCCTCCAGAACCTCCGCTAGCTCCCTGTCCTCCAGAACCTCCGCTAGCTCCTTATCCTCCAGAACCTCCGCTAGCTCCCCGTCCTCCAAGGCCTCCGCTAGCTCCTTATCCTCCAGAACCTCCGCTAGCTCCTTATCCTCCAGAACCTCCGCTAGCTCCCTGTCCTCCAGAACCTCCGCTAGCTCCTTATCCTCCAGAACCTCCGCTAGCTCCCCGTCCTCCAGAACCTCCGCTAGCTCCTTATCCTCCAGAACCTCCGCTAGCTCCCCGTCCTCCAAGGCCTCCGCTAGCTCCTTATCCTCCAGAACCTCCGCTAGCTCCCCGTCCTCCAAGGCCTCCGCTAGCTCCTTATCCTCCAGAACCTCCGCTAGCTCCCCGTCCTCCAGAACCTCCGCTAGCTCCTTATCCTCCAGAACCTCCGCTAGCTCCCCGTCCTCCAAGGCCTCCGCTAGCTCCTTATCCTCCAGAACCTCCGCTAGCTCCCCGTCCTCCAAGGCCTCCGCTAGCTCCTTATCCTCCAGAACCTCCGCTAGCTCCCTGTCCTCCAGAACCTCCGCTAGCTCCTTATCCTCCAGAACCTCCGCTAGCTCCCCGTCCTCCAAGGCCTCCGCTAGCTCCCCGTCCTCCAAGGCCTCCGCTAGCTCCTTATCCTCCAGAACCTCCGCTAGCTCCCCGTCCTCCAGAACCTCCGCTAGCTCCCCGTCCTCCAGAACCTCCGCTAGCTCCCCGTCCTCCAGAACCTCCGCTAGCTCCTTATCCTCCAGAACCTCCGCTAGCTCCCCGTCCTCCAAGGCCTCCGCTAGCTCCTTATTCTCCAGAACCTCCGCTAGCTCCTTATTCTCCAGAACCTCCGCTAGCTCCCCGTCCTCCAGAACCTCCGCTAGCTCCTTATCCTCCAGAACCTCCGCTAGCTCCCCGTCCTCCAAGGCCTCCGCTAGCTCCTTATCCTCCAGAACCTCCGCTAGCTCCCCGTCCTCCAGAACCTCCGCTAGCTCCCCGTCCTCCAGAACCTCCGCTAGCTCCTTATCCTCCAGAACCTCCGCTAGCTCCTTATTCTCCAGAACCTGCGCTAGCTCCCCGTCCTCCAGAACCTCCGCTAGCTCCCCGTCCTCCAGAATATCCGCTAGCTCCCCGTCCTCCAGAACCTCCGCTAGCTCCCCGTCCTCCAGAACCTCCGCTAGCTCCTTATCCTCCAGAACCTCCGCTAGCTCCTTATCCTCCAGAACCTCCGCTACCTCCTTATCCTCCAGAACCTCCGCTAGCTCCCTGTCCTCCAAGGCCTCCGCTAGCTCCCTGTCCTCCAGGGCCTCCACTGGACCAAGTACCGGACCTGGGGCGACAGAGCACTCTGCCCCCTGCGTCTAGAACTCAGCCCCCAAACCCATCAGAGACGGCACCAACCTGTCCACATTGAAAACACTCATCAAAGCTCACCTTTTTAGAGCGGCTGTTAATGTGTGATTGATGCTGTGTATTATACTGGATTTTTAATTATGACTATGTTTTATGATCAGTGTATCTGTGTAAAGTGTCTGAGTGTCTTGAAAAGTGCTATATATAATTAAAGTGTATTATTATTATTATTTACTGCGCTCATTTTAGTGATGACTGGGTGGATTACAGAGCTGTCTAGTCTGTGATGAAGTAGAGCGGGAACTCATTCAATCACGCCGGATGCCTAAATAACGCCCGTGGGAAATTTGGTGCAGCTGCAAAACTGTGGCATCAGCAGTGGAAAAGACTCAGAGCAGAAGATAATATAGAGGCTGCAGCTGGATTTACATCGGAACAAGCGAAGTGATGGCCGCCTTTCATGAAATCAGTTATCATCCTTATGAGTGAAATTATTGATGACCTATTAAATACGACTGTGAGCAGGCAGAGGCACTCAACCTGGTATTAACAACGGTCTGCAGAGACCTCATGTCAGCCGTTTATCACCTTCTCAAGTTAAAAATGACACTTTAAATTACTGGTTAACATCTGACGCTGCTCATTAATTTAAAATGCATCCAGTCGGATATCTGCTGTCTCGTTCACTAGGAGAAAATGGAGCAGCAGCTGTGATATGAGCCCGTCACCACAGAGCAGCAGCACCGTGTGGACTCTCTTCTGCTCACGTACTAACCGCCAACAGGCACATGAAGACATGAAGTAACCACTGTGGACGTAATGCGAGTGGCAGAGTGCACCTACCTCCTCCTCCACAGACTGGAACTCCTTGTCGTCCGGAGCCAGGTCGATCAGCACCGTGCCCTGGCCGGAGCAGTGGAACGTCAGGTAAGGGTTTGCACCTGTCAGCACACATTTTAAAAGCGGATCAAATAAAGGATCAATCACAACACCTACTCTGAATTTATTATCATACATTACAGGTATTATCAGGAGAACTTGCTCGACTGTGTCACAATATGTTCAATCAATTGATTAATCGCACATTTTATCTGCTCTGAATGAACCTTAAAGGGAGATTAGTCCACTATTTAGTCCTCTACGGATTTAAATGTGAGACAAAGATGGCAAAGTGACATTTTTGGTGATGAGGTGGTATATCAGACTGCTTTTATTTATTTTAAATTCTGTTGTGTTATTATTTCTATTACTCATCGACGCTTTGTTTACAGGTTACCTTAAAACTCTGGTTTTATTTCAATCGATCTACTTTATCTGATTATTGTCGAATCTGGTTGTTGTTTATTAATTTATTTATAGAAATTGTTTTTGTTTAGTTGATTTTGTTGGTAACAGCTGAGCGCTCCGACACATGACAGCCGTGTTTTTTTATTTTATTTTTAAAATATTTTGTGCTGTGTTATGACTCAGGATCTAACTTAGATGTTAATTAACTTTTTATGGCCACTGTATTGTATTGTGTTTGTTTTGTTTCTGTTTAAAATAAAAAACTAAAATATTGTTTAAAAAAGGATTTAATCTTCTTATCAACATGTTAGTGGACTAATATGCTGCTTTATATAAATGTATGTATATATTTATTATAGTAAATCAATACCAACACTAATCAATACCAGATATTGTCCAGAAACCCTCCCAGGTTCTGACTTTAGCATCAACAATCTGCTCCAATCAGAACATGACAAACTGCAGCCCAACAGGCAACAACAGCTGTCAGTGTGTCAGAGTGCTGACTTGACTAGGACTTGATCCAGACTGACTGGGACTATCAGAAAGTGGGCATGTCTGTAAAGGGGAGACTGGTGGGGACCCAGAGAACCCATTTACATCCACACATCTGGAGGTCAGAGGTCAAGTCTGGAGTCTCATTTAACCTCCTTCACTACCAGCTAGTCTGACCTGGTTGGTACTGATGGATCCATCAGGTTCTCTAGTTTCAGATGAGACCAGGATGTAGTAGTAGTAGTAGTAGTAGTAGTAGTAGTAGTAGTCTGACCTGGTTGGTACTGATGGATCCATCAGGTTCTCTAGTTTCAGATGAGACCAGGATGTAGTAGTAGTAGTAGTAGTAGTAGTAGTAGTAGTCTGACCTGGTTGGTACTGATGGATCCATCAGGTTCTCTAGTTTCAGATGAGACCAGGATGTAGTAGTAGTAGTAGTAGTAGTAGTAGTGGTAGTAGTAGTAGTCTGACCTGGTTGGTACTGACGAATCCATTAGGTTCTCTAGTTTCAGTGAGACCAGTATGTAGTAGTAGTAGTAGTAGTAGTAGTTTCAGATGAGACCAGTATGTAGTAGTAGTAGTAGTAGTAGTAGTAGTCTGACCTGGTTGGTACTGATGGATCCATCAGGTTCTCTAGTTTCAGTGAGACCAGTATGTAGCAGTAGTAGTAGTAGTAGTTTCAGATGAGACCAGGATGTAGTAGTAGTAGTAGTAGTAGTCTGACCTGGTTGGTACTAATGGATCCATCAGGTTCTCGAGTTTCAGTGAGACCAGTATGTAGTAGTAGTAGTAGTAGTAGTTTCAGATGAGACCAGTATGTAGTAGTAGTAGTAGTCTGACCTGGTTGGTACTGATGGATCCATCAGGTTCTCGAGTTTCAGTGAGACCAGTATGTAGTAGTAGTAGTAGTAGTAGTTTCAGTGAGACCAGTATGTAGTAGTAGTAGTAGTAGTAGTTTCAGATGAGACCAGTATCTCCTAGCTTTAAAACTGAGTCCACTACAACCTAAAAATCTCAAGTTGCATTGATGCGTTAAATAGACGAGCGGTTATGAGTGGTTATGAGCGGTTATGAGTGGTTATGAGTGGTTATGAGCGGTTATGAGCGGTTATGAGTGGTTATGAGCGGTTATGTGTGGTTATGAGCGGTTATGAGCGGTTATGAGTGCTTATGAGCGGTTATGAGTACTTATGAGCGGTTATGAGTGCTTATGAGTGGTTGAGCGGTTATGAGTGGTTATGAGCAGTTGTGAGCGGTTATGAGTGGTTGAGCGGTTGTGAGTGGTTATGAGTGGTTAGGAGCGGTTATGAGTGGTTGAGCGGTTGTGAGTGGTTAGGAGCGGTTATGAGTGGTTATGAGTGGTTATGAGTGGTTGAGCGGTTGTGAGTGGTTATGAGTGGTTATGAGTGGTTATGAGTGGTTAGGAGCGGTTATGAGTGGTTGAGCGGTTGTGAGTGGTTATGAGTGGTTATGAGTGGTTGTGAGTGGTTGTGAGTGGTTGTGAGTGGTTGAGCGGTTGTGAGTGGTTATGAGTGGTTAGGAGCGGTTATGAGCGGTTATGAGTGGTTATGATCGGTTAGGAGCGGTTATGAGCGGTTGTGAGCGGTTATGAGTGGTTATGATCGGTTAGGAGTGGTTAGGAGCGGTTATGAGTGGTTGAGCGGTTATGAGTGGTTATGAGCGGTTATGAGCGGTTATGAGTGGTTATGATTGGTTAGGAGCGGTTATGAGTGGTTGAGTGGTTATGAGTGGTTATGATCGGTTAGGAGTGGTTAGGAGCGGTTATGAGTGGTTGAGCGGTTGTGAGCGGTTATGTCGTTAACTGGCAGCTCTAGTTTGAGCACTTCCAGCGTTGCGTGTTGAAGATCACGTGTCCAGTCCAGTCCAGTCCAGTCCAGTCCAGTCCAGGGTGTTTCCTGACCTTGCTGGCCTCCCAGCAGCCTCTCGATGCCCTTGATGAGTTTGTGTCTGTGACCGTAAGCGTTGATGCCGATCTCTTTCAGCTCCTCGTGACCCATATCTGCCAGGACATCCAGCGAGATCTGCCCAGAAACAACCAGTCATGTCAGTCGTGCTTCTGCCAAAACAATGTAAGCCAGGGAGATATTATTTTATGAACCCTGATAACTATTCTAGCCTCACTTTGTTCTACTGTATTTAACAAAACTGCACAAACAAACAGCAGGTCATCAGAGTTCAGAGATGTGAGGCACAGCAGAGACACTGAGTCTGGCTAATATTCATTCAGAAACACAGCAGCAGCGTGAAGAAAAGGTCAGTGAATGAATGGCAGCAATCAGCCACTGATATGCAGATAGATGATGGTGAAGTTGGTGAGTTTTTCTGGAGACCGACATAACTAAGCTCTTTAAACACTACCCGTTACAGACTTAACTACAGGTCTAACAGGTGTAAATCACCATAGTACTACCTGAAAATACTCTGCTGGGACTTTACGGAGACCAGCACCAGGTAGAAATACACCAAACACAAACTGCCAACAAGAATGAAAACAAGAAGCCAGATTTCACTTCTGTAGACGCCTGAACGAGTCTGACGTCATCACCCAGCCTGGTTCTCACCGGTGGCTGACACTTCATCTGACTGACGCTTCGTCTGACTGACGCTTCATCTGCCGCTTCGTCTGACTGACGCTTCATCTGACTGACGCTTCGTCTGCTGCTTCGTCTGACTGACGCTTCATCTGACTGACGCTTCGTCTGCTGCTTCGTCTGACTGACACTTCATCTGACTGACGCTTCATCTGCTGCTTCGTCTGACTGACGCTTCATCTGCCGCTTCGTCTGACTGACGCTTCATCTGCCGCTTCGTCTGACTGACGCCTCATCTGACTGACGCTTCGTCTGCTGCTTCGTCTGACTGACGCTTTCTCTGACTGACGCTTCGTCTGACTGACGCTTCGTCTGACTGACGCTTCATCTGCTGCTTCGTCTGACTGACGCTTCATCTGCCGCTTCGTCTGACTGACGCTTCATCTGCCGCTTCGTCTGACTGACGCCTCATCTGACTGACGCTTCGTCTGCTGCTTCGTCTGACTGACGCTTTCTCTGACTGACGCTTCGTCTGACTGACGCTGATCACAAATGTAGAAGAGGGTCCAGTAGAGTCCAGACCACGGATGCAGAGGCTCTGCTAGCTACTGGCTCTGCTAGCTACTAGCTCTGCTAGCTACTAGCTCTGCTAGCTACTTGCTCTGCTAGCTACTGGCTCTGCTAGCTACTGGCTCTGCTAGCTACTGGCTCTGCTAGCTACTTGCTCTGCTAGCTACTGGCTCTGCTAGCTACTGGCTCTGCTAGCTACTAGCTCTGCTAGCTACTGGCTCTGCTAGCTACTGGCTCTGCTAGCTACTTGCTCTGCTAGCTACTGGCTCTGCTAGCTACTGGCTCTGCTAGCTACTGGCTCTGCTAGCTACTGGCTCTGCTAGCTACTGGCTCTGCTAGCTACCGGCTCTGCTAGCTACTGGCTCTGCTAGCTACTGGCTGATAGCCGGTTGTTTGTGAACAGAGACGTTAATCCAGGCTGACAGCAGACAGCCCATGGGGGGATTATTAGATAATAACAGTGATCAATTACAGCCAGTAGATCCATTATTACAGCCTCATCCAGCGAGCAGGAAGCTGGTAGGACCAGATATGTGATATGAGCGAGCATAACTGGATTCAGCTAAATAATTTAGTTAATTCACCTCAAAAAAAGAAAAAATGATCCTCTGATTTACAGACTCGCTGGTGTTTTCAGTTCAAAATGGCCGACAACGCTGCTTCGTCTCTTTGTATCCGCCATGATCACCATCTTAGTTCATCCTACACTAGCTAGCAGACATTTGCTAATTAGCACTAAACACAAATAAGAGTTGAGGCTGACAGGAATGCGACTTGGTCTGTATTTAGCCATAAATGCAGCTCTAATAATCCAGAAGTGTTGGACAAATTACAGTTATGATGGCCCCAAGTCAACGGAGGAGAGATCACTGGGGTTATTACAGTCTGTCCTGAGGGGAACGTGGACGTCTCAACCAGTTTCTATGGCAATTCATCTGTTGTTGAGATAATTCAGTGTGGACCAGAATGGTGGAGCAACAAAAGGACATTTCCATCCCTGGAGCCACGCTGCTATGAACTGATAGGAGGAATGTACCATGGAACAAAAACAAAGGATCAAAACTGATTAAATAACGGAGTGATTGCATTAAAGGACTAAAGTACACGCCTTAAACGATGAATACAACTACTGCTACCTGGAAGGTATTTCAGTTGCTATCTGAAGCCCTTCCCTTTTCTACGTTTCCGCCCTACGTCCTGCCTCTACCCGGCTGGTCGACACAGTCGTACCTGTTCCCTCTGGAAGATGTCCCGGAGGTGATCCAGTCCCAGACTCTTCAAGAACTGGTTGATGGTCATGTCGAGTAGAGCTGCAGAGACACGCCGACGCCAGCGAGGTTAACAGAGTTACACCTTTACGTCACATTTCGCCGTTTCAGAACCGCCGTCTGATTTAGGAGTCGACTTACTGAACGTACTTTCTCCCTCCTTCCTGTCGGACCCTGACGCTCCATCCGCCGGACCGGTGGCCCCGCCCACAGTGATGTCACTTAGGGGCGTGGTCAGGTTGTCTATGCTGCTGGCTGCAGACAGGCAGGACGGGGATGGAGAGGGAGAGATGACCACGCCCCCCGCCGCACCTGTACTCACCACACTGGCGCTCACCTGAGAGCAGAGGAGACAAAAGGGCCAATCAGTCAAATTTCATAATGGACACTGATTCTACTGTAAACCTTTGACCTTTGGGTACATTATATATGACCATAAACTAACCTGTTGAAGGTAAAATATCAGTCAGTATTAATCCTGTATAAAGGCCGTACGTGTAATTTATTGTTCACGTATACTTCTCATATTTCTGACTGAGTGGAGCTGTGGGGGTCCACTGTTAAAACCACTATAAATTCAATTATTTTACTCCAAAAACGAGCCGTACGTATTATTAATAAGGCTGGTTACAGCGATCACACTAATCCACTCTTTATTAGTTCCCATGTTATGAAATTTAATGAATTTGTTTATTATAAAGTAATGTAAATAATGTTCAGAGCCAAATCCATGTCACTCCCAGAGGGTGAATAAAGGTTTTTTTCACTACTGGAGCTCAAATATGATCTGATCTATTAAAGAAGATGTACACTGAACAAAAATATAAATACAAACCTTTTGTTTTTACTCCCAATTTTTATGAGCTGAAGTCAAAGATCTCAGACTGGTCCTATGTCCACTAAAGGCCGATTTCTCTCCGATATTGATCACTAATTTGTCTAAATCTGTGTTAGTGAGCACTTCTCCTTTCCTGAAATAATCCATCCACCTATCAGGTGGCAGATCAAGATGCTGATCAGACGGCAGGATTATTGACAGGTGAGCTTTAGACTGTCACAGTAAAATGTTCAGTTTCATGTTCAGTTCCTCCAGAGCTGCTGCCCGTCAACTGAATGTTCATTTCTCACTATAAGACGTCTCCAAAGACGTTCAGGGACTAATACTGTAAATGTCTCAGATAAAATTGCTAAAAATTTTATTGTGACAGTCTAACGCTCACCTGTCAATAATCCTGCTGTCTGATCAGCATCTTGATCTGCCACCTGAGAGGTGGATGGCTTATTTCAGCAAAGGAGAAGTGATCACTAACACAGATTTAGACAAATTAGTGATCAATATCTGAGAGGAATCGGCCTTTAGTGGACGTAGGACCAGTCTGAGATCTTTGACTTCAGCTCATAAAAAATGGGAGTAAAAACAAAAGTGTTGTGTTGTTGGGGTCAAATTATGGGATGATGCAAATATAACTTTAAGAAAGTGTATTTCACTTTTGGTTTTCAAAAGAATAGTTTGTGTGAATGATATTTATTTTTGTTTGCTCTTTATTTTTGCATTATAAGTATATAGGTCAGCTATATTTAAGCATTTTGCTTCTGCCTTTTCAGTCACTGCTTCATACAAAGATTGTTGACTTTGTTAATGTTGATTGTACTAGAATAATATTACTTCTTGTATTATCTGAGATGGCTGAATAAAAAGAAAGTACTACTACATCTCATGACATTGTACAGCACACACACCTCAGCTCTACTTTGCTGTCATGGTTACAGGTTTCATTTGGAGTATCTGGAGACGGTTCAGCTGCTTTCAGTCTCAATCTTGCAGCCAGTATGAGTCTGCTGCTTTCAGCTGGTTGACCTCAACCCCTCTCAATGTTTACTCATTAATATACTGTACAAAGCAGTTAAGACTGTTCCAGTTTCCACAGATGTTAGCGGTTTCTTTTACCACATATTACGGAGGGTGTTGCAGAGTCCTCTACAGCTACGTGAACTCACCACAGTGGCCTGAGGTTTTAAACAGCTTGGCAGAGCGTCCGGCGGCATGGCGTCGATCAGCAATGCTCTGATGTCGTCAGCCTGCAAGAGACAGACAGAACGACGAGATGTAGACTAATTACTTTTCACTTCAAGATGTTGACGTTTTTCCTGTAGTGTTGTCTGTGCTACTCTACGAGCCTCCGCCGTTACCCCTCAGGGGCCAATAAAGTGAACCGAGTTGAACAAACTCAAAAAGGTTTGCTTGTATTTTTAATACTCCATATTGTGTTTGCTCATATAAAGTTGGGCCAGTATTTTCTATCTTCAGTGGATAAATCAGTTACCTGCCACGTTGCTTATTGAGACAAACTAAGCATCTCACATTTCCTGTTAAATTAGGACGCAGGAGGACTCAGAGGTAAAGCAACAAAAGTACGGTAACATCCACAGTTAGGTTTAGACAACAGAACCACTTAGTTAGGTTTAGAAAGAACATCATGGTCGGGCTTAAAATACGGACATAATTTAAGTAAAATCTGTACAGAAACAACCTAACAGACGTACAGGAAACACGTCATGAACGCCACTTCAGAATGACTCAGCAACACTCCGCCGTCCTGACAGGAAGTCCTGTGTTTGTTGGACCCATCCACCTCCCCTCCCACCCACCATAATGTTTGTGGTCTGTCAGCGCTGAGCGGAGCATACTGATGCAGATGTTTGCTCTTATTGCATCTGAAATGACATGTGAATTACTGTCATTCAAACTGCTGCTTTGCCGGTTTCTGCTGCAAAGACCACCGAACACTTGGTTGGGTCGACTGTGACTCAGAGGGTAGAGCAGGTCTCCACCAACTGGAAGGTCGGCGGTTCGATCCCCGGCTGCTCCGGTCACGTCAATGTGTCCTTGAGGAAAAAAACGAATTGCTCCCGAAGGCTGAAGTACTGAGTGAATATTATGTTGTTATATGTAGATCAGATCCTGATGGGCAGGTCGGCTCCTTGCGTCGTCTAATATCAGTGTATGAATGTGTGAATGTGGCATGTAAGGAGCTTTGAGTGCTTGAAAACCAGAAAAGTGCTTTATAAATGCAAGTCCATTCACCATTTACATTCCTTTTAAATTATTAATGCTGATTGAACTGTGGTCACTGTGGCTACAAATGAGCATTATGGGATTATGATAAATGCTGAACTCCGTTTTTAGCATTTAGCTAAAATGCTAAGTTATTGTGACAGGAATGTGTGTTATATAGCATCACAACCATTATCCTCCACAGGCTACAGGCCACAGCAGCCTGGATAAGGCTGCAGCAGCGAAGCCCTGACAGTGAAGCCTTTAGTTTCTCATGAATTCAACTTTTCATTTCTATCTCTCTTAAAAGCTGCCAGGTTGCTTTTGTTTGCACCTTTTTTGTGTGCAATGCTTAAGAATAAGAGCCACGAAGAACCAGAAAATGTGTCACCCAGTTAACTCGTCTACTTAATGAATGGCAGGGACAGGTCTTTGACAAGTCTTAAAACCAGTCAGCTCTTTTCTCGAATGCACTTTGAAGAAGCAGCTGGGTTATCCAGGTAGTTGTTGGGAAGGCCTGAACACTGCCGAGCTCAGGCTGGTTTCTAAATGACCTGACTGTACGTTATTCACTGCATCTGCTGCGTTACA
>CAMQGK010000229.1:1235000-1307500 GCA_947000775.1 Pterois miles
GATCTGGATGCTAAATCTGATCTGTTATCAAAAAACATGAATAAATTGCTAAGTTGTCTCTGAACGAGGTGTTTCTGCCCTCAAGACCTCAGCTGTCTGGGTGAGTTTATTGTCTTGTTCGTGGCACCGAGCTGAGCCGAAACCCCGGGAGGTTCCTGGAAGCTGTAGGCTGAGTGATTGGCACCAGTAAATACGCCATGTCCAAAGCTTAAATCCTGCAAACTTCAGCCAGATAGTAGCTGAAAACCTCTGGCTTTATCTTTCATTTCTATAAGCAGGGAGGTGCTCTGTGATGCGTGTGCAGCTTTTACATGCATACTACCTGCGAGGTGCAGAGGTGTTGAGTTGCGTCCCTGCGTATCCCGACAGTTAATGTTGTCGGGGCTACATAACTTCTGCACCCGGGCCAGGCAGCCTTTCTTCGCTGCGTCCAGCAGCGCCGCGTCCCCCCTCAGCAGGTCCTGGATGTCGGTGTCCCCGTCCTTCACCAGGTCCAGAGGCGTGTTCCCGTCTCGGTTCTTCTTGGTGGGGTCCGCTCCGTGCTGGAGAGAGGAAGCCAAAGCGGACTCAACACATGCTGATATCTAGATGACAGACAGCGTTTGCAATGAAACTGCAGACATTTTTTTTTTTTTATCATCCATCCATCTTCAACCTCTTATCCCATTAGGGGTCTTGGGGGTCTGGAACTGATCCCAGCTGGCATTGGGTGAAGGTGGGCTGTTTTCTCAACCTATCCATGTTCTGATTTTTCTGCCCTACTTCTCCATTTCTATTATCTCTTTACTGCTGCTGGAATCATATTCTCACTGTGAGTTATTCTCTATCCAGGAAAATTACAATACAGACCCATTTAAGTAATAATTTGGACATTTACATATAAATACATGTCGGTTCAGTTATTCTTCCTTTGGATTCAGCCTGTATTCACTTCATAGGAGATTTTCCCATTTTCAATAGTGAACAATTGGACGTTGTCAGCTGTCTGAACGACTATCTGGCTTATAAAGGTAATGCATTTTACATTTCTGACGTGTTGACTAACACGATTAAGAGGCTACAGCCACGCTAGCCGCTCTATGTGGCTCTACTTAGTCACAGTGGTGCTTAAATAAAAGTACTAGCGTTAGCATGCTAATATGCTCAAAAGGATAATGCTGACGTGCAGATTTTAAAGGACCAGTGCGTAGGATTTAGGGGGCTTTATTGGCAGAAGTGTGTTGTCATTAGTGTTTAATCACCTAAAACTAAGACTCGTTGTGTTTCCGTTAGCTTAGACTGAGTCAGTTCTCCACAGGGAGCCGGTCCGGTAAAAGTAATGTCTGAACCAGAGACTGTGTACAAGAAGTCTAAATTGTTAATATGACGTCACCCACTGGTTTGTGGATCACAGTTTGAAGCCTCTGTTAGCTGTCGCCATCTTGGTCATTGCAACCAGAAGTGACCTGAGAGGGTAGAGCCGATACAACTGAACGCTGAACATTTTTAAATGACCCAAATGTTATTATTAACTGTCATAAACTGAAAACACACTGTGAAAAGGCATGATGGCATTTTGGTCATCACCATCTTGGTTATTTACAATCAGAGGCAACATGGTGGAGCTAAGCACAACCACCACCAAACATGTTCATTTTAACTGTCATGACCTGAAAACACACTATGAAGCTTCTAGGTGAAAACATGGATCACATCCAGACCAGACAACACCGTGGTAACGACCTGTCAATCACCAGGTAGCCCCGCCCTACAGCCTCCCTGCTTTCTGGTCTATCTGACTCTAAATGGACCATAATCTACTAAATGAACATCCTGCTGTACTGAAGAAGACTGAAACTAGAGACTGAGACCAGAAACTGATGTTTCCAGTGTTTACTGAGGTAATCAATCATTTTCTAGAGACTTCTATAGGACCAGTTTGGACCATCCCTGGAGTCATACCGCTAACACGGCTACAAACACAAACAGAGCTGGGTGTTTATCATGAACAGGGACAGCAAACAGCAGAAAGCCAAACGAGAAGATGTCGCACTGCCGGACCGACAGTCCATCTCATGCAGGACGATGAAACATCACACCCAGATCATAAGTCATGCGAGTTCGCACATTTCACGCCAAGCGCTAACGAGGCAGATTCACCTTTAATTGAGCAGAGCTTCATTGTGTTCCTGCTCTGCCTTCCTAACAAAGAATATGCTAATACGCGTTTTGTACATCTCACAAGATCCCTCCAGAATCCCACAGCAGAGCAAAGGCAGCACAAATCCAACACAGAGAGGCGACAACAGAAAGTTGACAACAAACAGCAGACAAAAGAAAACCTACTGCTGAACTCTGGGATAGTTTATTCAGAGAGAACAGCTGCATACCGAGGCCACGGCAGACTGACACCGAGATGTGGGAACACTGGAGTGACTGTGTGTGTGTGTGTGTGTGTGTGTGTGTGTGTGTGTGTGTGTGTGTGTGTGTGTGTGTGTGTGTGCGTGTGTGCGTGTGTGCTAAAGGGGAAATGAGGGCACTGCCATGTGTACACTAGCATCACAATCACAGGTTTAGTACAATGTGAGGACTTTCCAAGCAGCAGTGGGAGCATGCCAAACCCTCCCACCACCTTGGAGGATGGATCATCTGTGTGTTTCTAACCTCTGCCTGCAGACGTCTTGCTGCAGCCATCAGATCAGTGAAAGTGTGGCCTGAGGGAGCTGCTGTATCTCTGAACTCTAGGCCTGTTTTCAGAGTACTTACTGGAATATATATATCTGCACAGTGAGGCTATTCCAGGCTCACACACCAGCACAGAGTCCATCACTGAGGTTACGCCACACAAGGATAAATAAACTCCCACTAAGCGAAGCCAGCCTCGTGTTGGCTGCTGGGGCAGATGCTGTTCCTGGAGCCCTATGCTGACCCACTGCAGGAACGCCATTCTCCATCAGCAGCAAAAAGCACCTCGCTGTTTCAGGTCAGACCTCCCTCGCCAAAATCCAACATTAAAGAGGACCTTTTGTGGTGTTTGTGAGTTCTATAGTTTTTTTTGTTATGTGAAAAGTCTGCAAAGTTACAAAGTCCAAAGACAGTTACTCCCCCACAGAAACTCTGATCCTGAAACACCCTGACTGAAGTCCCACCTGTTCTTCCATAATGTGGTGACTACAGCTGGGTATCAGTACTCCATACTCTGGACCAAACCAACCCAGCCGGTACCAAGTAGTATCCAGACTTCTCCAGTCAAACAGTACCTGCAAGTCATCCTTTTTGTGCACAGATCTAGAAAAAGATGGCTGTTTTGCTCACAGCCAATCAGAGCGGGCGTTCTTCATTTTACTGTGAAGTGTGATTGGCCCACTACCACAGCAGCTACAACCCATACAGCCTGTCTGAACCAACATGGCTCAGTTCAAAATCTGGTCTCAACAAAACTCCCGATCTCTTCTGACATGATTTAGAAATCAGGTGATCAGGTGAGAGAGAGACTGAAGTCTCACCTGTCACTGGATTTAAATGAATGCCTCTGACTGCAGTAAATACAGAAAAATAAAATATTATCAAGGTTTCACTTTAAGAGTACTAGTACTGCTATTGGTAGTGGGATCAAAATTTGTTAAACACTACCAAGCCCTAGTAGTGATGTCACTAAGTAACACATAATACCTGCCTAGCGGCTAGTTTGACACGCCCTCAAACAAAGCTGGTTAGAGCGGAGCTGGAGCAGAGTCTGAAGAGTTTGGTTCAGCTGACCAATCAGAGCAGACTGTGCTCAAACAGAGGAGCTGCAGCACAGACAGTATGAGGAAAATAAAGAGTTTTTGAACTTTAAAGCATGTAAACAGGTCTCTCCAGCACCTATGGGTGTTCCAGCAGTGTTTGGTCTGGTGACTGTAAATGCTGCAGCATATAACTCACCATAACTCACCACCTCTGGCTCTTTGAGGACGAGTCTCAATCTGCTTGACGTCTTTACTCGGGTGGTTCTTGCGACCCGTCTGCACTAGTCTGGTGCCAGAACTATCCAGTGTTAATAGTGTGCAGGGTAATTTCACTGTGGCTCTCCCTCATCAAAACCATGTGTTAAAGCTCCTTTCCTCCAGTCTGAATCAGCATGTGTTTACCTTCAGGGCGATGAGATCGATGGATAACAGCCTCTCACACATACTGTATAATAGAATGTTAAATAATAGATTTTATATCCCAGTTTTCACCAGCAAAAGAAAAAACATATTAATGTGTGTTTCCATCCTCGACTGTTAGGCAGGCAGCAGAGAGATGGTGCATGAAGAGAAACAGTCGGGAGCCATTAAACCACCTCAGACAGTGTTAGTCAAAGGAACACTAGTCTCCTCACAGCTCTGAGGAGATGGGATGTAGTCCATGTCTCCCTCCTCCATGTCTCCCTCCTCCATGTCTCCTTCCTCCATGTCCCCCTCCTCCATGTCTCCCACCTCCATGTCCCCCTCCTCCATGTCTCCCTCCTCCATGTCTCCCTCCTCCATGTCCCCCTCCTCCATGTCTCCCTCCTCCATGTCTCCCACCTCCATGTCCCCCTCCTCCATGTCTCCCTCCTCCATGTCTCCCTCCTCCATGTCTCCCTCCTCCATGTCTCCCACCTCCATGTCCCCCTCCTCCATGTCTCCCTCCTCCATGTCTCCCTCCTCCATGTCTCCTTCCTCCATGTCCCCCTCCTCCATGTCTCCCTCCTCCATGTCTCCTTCCTCCATGTCTCCCTCCTCCATGTCTCCCACCTCCATGTCTCCCTCCTCCATGTCTCCCTCCTCCATGTCTCCTTCCTCCATGTCCCCCTCCTCCATGTCTCCCTCCTCCATGTCTCCCTCCTCCATGTTTCCTTCCTCCATGTCTCCCTCCTCCATGTCTCCTTCCTCCATGTCTCCCTCCTCCATGTCTCCTTCCTCCATGTCCCCCTCCTCCATGTCTCCCTCCTCCATGTCTCCCTCCTCCATGTCTCCTTCCTCCATGTCTCCCTCCTCCATGTCTCCCTCCTCCATGTCTCCTTCCTCCATGTCTCCCTCCTCCATGTCTCCCTCCTCCATGTCTCCCTCCTCCATGTCTCCCTCCTCCATGTCTCCCTCCTCCCTCCTCCATGTCCATCCAGCCACTGCAGCCATCACTCACCACATCAGTACACCTCTCCTCTGTCACCACCAGCACTGCTCAGCTGCAGTTAGCCTCAGCATGATTATAGATTATAGATTGCTGCAGATCGTGAATTGTTGCATGCCGTAGTTTCTGTTAGTCAACCTTGTCAGTCTCAGTAAGACGTCCAGCTCTCACTGTGTGATGACAGTAGAGGGAGTTAAAAATATTGAAGCAGCACATTTTCCCTGCAGCTGATGTGTGTTTGGTTTGCCGTGTTGTTGATTTAATAATAATTTATGCAGCCCCATATGGCTACAATGCTGCGCTGGTGGAGCCTCGCCTCGTCTGGAGGTGTTCATGACAGGAAAAACAAAAAGATATTCAGCCGTAAAGCTGCAATATTTCACAGGACTCATTTAGACTCTACGCGATGTGACAATCAGGTATTACACAACGGTTATTTTCAGCCTCGTAGTCTGATTGGTTAGAGTTTATCCCGACGGGGCTGAAACACTCGCCAATTCATGAGCCCTGATGAGCCAGTTTAAGCACTGAAATGACTGTTATTTCAAAGGTAAGTCAGATCCACACTTTATGGAGCTTTAAGCATGCAGCGCTAGTCTGAATTTCACGGCATGGTGACGACTTTAATAAGGAGTCAACAACAGTCTGAGGCTGCTGATGCACATTATACTGTTTACATCTGATGCACTGAACGTTAGTGAGGCGTGAGGAGAAGAAAGGGCAGGTCTGACCTTGAGCAGCAGTTTGCAGATCTCGTATTTTCCCTTGGCGGCAGCTTCGTGGAGTGGCGTGAACTTCCACAAGTCGGCCACGTTGACCGAGGCTCCGTGTCTGACCAGCAGCTCGGCCACCTCGTAGTGACCGTATGAACAGGCGTTATGAAGCGGAACCAGGCCACTGCAAAACGAAAACACGTACATACGTTTTCAACGATTTTATCAGACCTTATTACCTTCTGTAACCTTACTATGACTTTCTAATAGAGAGGCAAAGTCCCCGTCCCTCCAGGTGGACCACCACGGGACCACCATGGACCACCACGGGACCACCATGGACCACCATGGACCACCATGGACCACCACGGGACCACCATGGACCACCATGGACCACCATGGGACCACCACGGGACCACCATGGACCACCATGGGACCTGAATAAATATGTACAGTAATTGTGCCATGTGTTCTTTCAATTTAAAACATAATTTGGAAATCAAGAAAGTCACACTTTATTGTAAAACTGTTGAAGTACCAAGCTACTGTTGGTGATGTGGAACATAGCTAAGTTAGCTAGCTAGCTGGTGCTGGTGATGTGGAACATAGCTAAGTTAGCTAGTTAGCTGGTGTTGGTGATGTGGAACATAGCTAAGTTAGCTAGTTAGCTGGTGTTGGTGATGTGGAACATAGCTAAGTTAGCTAGTTAGCTGGTGTTGGTGATGTGGAACATAGCTAAGTTAGCTAGTTAGCTGGTGTTGGTGATGTGGAACATAGCTAATTTAGCTAGCTAGCTGGTGTTGGTGATGTGGAACATAGCTAATTTAGCTAGCTAGCTGGTGTTGGTGATGTGGAACATAGCTAATTTAGCTAGCTAGCTGGTGTTGGTGATGTGGAACATAGCTAAGTTAGCTAGCTAGCTGGTGCTGGTGATGTGGAACATAGCTAAGTTGGCTAGCTAGCTGGTGCTGGTGATGTGGAACATAGCTAAGTTGGCTAGCTAGCTGGTGCTGGTGTTGTGGAACATAGCTAAGTTAGCTAGCTAGCTGGTGCTGGTGTTGTGGAACATAGCTAAGTTGGCTAGCTAGCTGGTGCTGGTGGCGTATATTGTGCGAGATGAGAGCTGTTCCTCGCTCACTGAGCAGTTTCACATAAAACTGAATGATGTTACGACAAACAGACCTTCTTGACTTATAAAGTTATGTTTTAAATTGACAAACATCATCTGTGTGATTCATGACACAATTCACACTGGATCAAATAAATATTGATCTGTCTCCGTTGACGACCGCTCGTATTGGTTCGACATAAGGTCCCATGGTGGTCACAGGAGGGGGCGGGACTTCCCCCCTCTATCTATCATGTAAACACTGAAGCTGAACTTCAGACCCCACCCTTTGTCCTTGGCGTGCACGTCGGCCCCGTGGTGCAGCAGGTACTCCACCACCGACACTCTGTTGTAGCCGGCAGCGAAGTGAAGGGGAGTGGAGTGTCTTCCCTCCAGATCTCTGCAGTTCACATTCTGAGCCGTGCACAAGGACTGCAGAGAGACCGAGGCCACAGAGGGAGGATTAACAGATATCTGGTTTCTAATTAAAGAGCTGGCCCACCAAAGAGCCACGAGGAAATGAATCTATCACCTCTGGTCCATTATCATTTCTATTATTCAGCTTTAGAAGACAAACAAAGACTTGGTTTAACGATTAGATCATTTCAAGCTTTTTTATAATCAAGTACAATGTTCAAGTGCAATAAAACCACTTTCCTACTGATGATGGATGATGAGTCATTATAATAATCAAGGAAAACTGGTAGGAAATGGACACATTTTTCTCTGGTAACAGGGGAAATTATATGTAATGTACACACAAATATGAACAGTTTCTCTGTTTGGCCTTGAATTTTACAGGTTCAGTCTTTCTCTGCAGGTTCTTTATTATGATATTTTTCGAGGGCTGTCAAAGTTAACGCGATAATAACGGGTTAACGCTCTAATTTCTTTTTGAAGCTCGAGTGAAGCTGGCTGGTAGTGAAGGAGGTTAAATGAGACTCCAGACTTGACCTCTGACCTCCAGATGTGTGGATGTAAATGGGTTCTCTGGGTCCCCACCAGTCTCCCCTTTACAGACATGCCCACTTTCTGATAGTCCCAGTCAGTCTGGATCAAGTCCTAGTCCAGTCAGCACTCTGACACACTGACAGCTGTTGTTGCCTGTTGGGCTGCAGTTTGTCATGTTCTGATTGGAGCAGATTGTTGATGCTAAAGTCAGAACCTGGGAGGATTTCTGGACTATATCTGCCATTGATTGGTGTTCATTGATTTATAGTAATAAATATATACATACATTTACATAGAGCAGCATATTAGTCCACTAACATGTTGATCAGAGGATTAATTCGTTGACTAATCTCCCTATAAAGTTAATTTGAGCACATAAATGTGCATTTATTTGTGATTAACCATCCAGTTAATCGCAATTAAATATTTTAATCGACTGACTGCCCTACATTTTTCAGTTTTAATCATGTTAACTACTTGAAGTGTGTAAGTGTGGGGGCGGCAGTAGCTCAGTCTGTAGGGAGTTGGCTTGGGAACCGGAGGGTCACCGGTTCAAGTCCCGACATGGACCAAGAACTGAGCGTGAACTGGTAGCTGGAGAGGTGCCAGTTTACCTCTTGGGCACTGCCGAGGTGCCCCTGAGCAAGGCACCAAACCCCCAACTGCTCGGGGCGCTTGTCAGGAGCAGCCCCCTCACTCTGACATCTCTCCAATTGTTGCATGTATATAGACCTGTTTGTGCATGTGTGTGTATAAGTTAACAGAGTGAAAAAATTGAATTGAATTGAATAAAGGAATATCTTCTTCTTCTTCTTCTTCTAAAGACAGAGTGTTGTGGACTGAACTGATTGTAAAGCCCCTTTGTGATATTAGGCTGTATACATCATCCTTTTTATTCCCTAAAACAACACAGCCAACCAACAAAAACCAGCATCAAACAGCACTTCTGAGTGACAGCGAGACCCACCCCCATATATGATGAAAAATACGTCTGTGAAATGAAATATGTGGCGAAAAAAAGGGTTTAGGGAACAACAGCAAGTTAAGTGCAGTTGATTCACGTCTGCTGAACCCAACCAGACGCCTGCTGCCCTGCTGCTCTCTGAAAATAACAGCGTTATTTCAGACCCAATTACACCTTGGTTAGAGGGAAGACACGGTGGGAAATTCACTTTAAAGTTTCCTTCTACCGCACGCTGGGATCCTACTCTACAGGAAATAAAATGACACGTCCTGCCAGCAGATGTATCCCTCAGTCCTCAGCTATTAGTCCTCACGTCAGCTGCCAATCAGCCACGGTGGCTTCTGTTTGTGAACGCTGCGTTTCCAGGAAGCGTGAAAAACTGCAGTCTGAGCCACAGCGAGTGGAATCCGAACGCTGCATAACATGGAAACTATGAATAGCTTTGACAGAAGCTGACGGGTACGTAACGGGTCATTTATGGATCAATTAGAGAGAGATCCTTATTCTGCATACATCATGCTTTAAGGCCTGACACACTTTCACTGTTTACTGAGTAATGTGTATTTCTGCTGTATGAGTAGAAGAAGTGGACCCAGTACTGAGTCTATGTGGGTCTCTGAGGGTTAAAAGGCACATCAGACAAAGACAACACCACACCTGAGCTTGTGATTATAACTTAGACCTGCAACAGCTGAACTTAGTGACCACTCAGGGGTCTGCAGAAACAAGGTGTGAACTCTTCATTGACGTATCATCACCGTTTCATGTTGATATGGTGAATTTATTAGCAAACACCTGCTGAGTTACACATCCAGCAGCTACACCAGCCTGTCTTTGGACCCCTTGATGGATGGCGGTCCAACATCACTGGTTTACTTCTGGTTATGAGGTTCTACCTGCTAAATGCTCCACTATGTTCATCTTTTTGATGATATTTCAGGACACAGTAAAGCTCAGCCAGACCGTTAACCCCAGTGTGTGTGTGCACTGACAGGAAGCCAGACCAGAGCTCATTGTCTGCTCTGCCGTCCTGCCAAAGCATCACACTTCAGCCGCTGACAGATCCTCTTCGTCTGGATAACCCCCATTACTGTCTGTCTCCACCGGTAAAGACACAGCGATTTCCACTCCACACCAAAGACTTCTGTCAAATACTTTGCCGGATCTCACCGGGTCCTGACATCTGGTGGGTGGTTTCATCCGAGGCATATTACAGAGCATCATGAGCGCCTACATTTTCTAACACGAGTGGGCTCGCTGAAAATCAAGCTGCTAACAGCGGCTGTGATTACACTGAGTGTTGTGGTCGGGAAGTCTTATGAGATGGGAAATGTGGCCTTTAAAAGGAGGAAAGGTTTGCACTTTTACAGGGATCAATGTGGACAAAAGTACAAATACGTTAATAGAAATCATTTGAGTCATGGCGAGAAATATCCACCTGACATTTAACAGCCATCACTCCGACCAGGACCCAATAAGAGCAACAAGGACGGCCCTAAAGGTCAGGAGGCTTCGTTCCACTTTCATTTAAAAATAAAAGACACCATTATCTGAGTCACATTTACATTATAAAAGGGTTTAGGCCAGCTCTAGTTTATCTGCTGTTTATCACTGCCAGTCCATCATTACTCATTTTGATCAGGTTTTCTCCTCAACCTCTGAGCTCAGCAGGTGTCTGTGCGACCTGTTGAACGTCAGCTCATTGTTCAGGGTTATAAATTTAAAGTTTCTGGACAGGACTCCAAACCTTAATGAGGCAATTAAACAAGATGTCCGCTCCCTCTGAGCTAATTACTCCCCAGATCGCTGTCGTTAACCACACCGAGGCTACTGAGGTCATGTTTTAGTCCTTTTCCATTTTTCACATGAAGATAATGCTCATTGTTTGGAAGAGGCTGAACTGTCTCTCATTTAACCCTTTAATACCTTATGGGCCTTCGTTCACTGTTTAACTGTGTTGTTAACAGAGCAGTGTTTTTATGTGACTGTAAATTCAATTTTAGTCACTCAGTTACAAACCACCTTGAGAGGAAAACTTCCAAAAATAACGACTAATAATGACGACTATTTGGTATTATCTCTTTTATTATCTAAAGCCTTCTGTCTTTTGTCGGTGTGCCAACTATCAGCACACTGTTTGAGGATGTGAAATATATATATATATATATATATATGTAAAACGTTTCAGACCACTGCAGCGCTGAGTAACATCCACTCTTTAACCTGACTACCAGTAACTTCTGCAGCAGAAGAATTTCTTCTTCTTTTTTACCAAAACATATTACTTGTTGTGTGTATATTACATATTACTTGTTACCTGTGAATTTCTCCACTGTGGGACTAATAAAGGAATATCTTATCTTATCTTAAGCATGTAGCTAAAAGTCTCCATCAGGAGACGATATCACTTTACAAAATGTGACAAATGACAGCCACACTACCTTGACAGTGTCCAGGTCTCCGGCTTTAGCAGCCTCCAGAAGTCTGTAGTCCACATCGGAGTTTCTCACCGGGACGTTCTCTGCAGACCAGAACGTACAGGAGAACGTTGATAGAAATGCTTTGTACAAACAGCAAAAGACAGTGAACTTATCTTCTACAAACAGTGAAGATGAAGGCACAAGATCCACACTGTTAGCCAGGACGTCACCGCTGGTACCGAGGACTTCGAATTCACTGTGCACGCGTACATTAACTCCAAGAGTCGGCATCTTACATACGGAAATATCAAATGACCATTTTCTCTTAAACATGTTGTTAAAGGTCCAAATTTCTACTGTCCACTTCGTTGATTTGCACCTCGACACCAGCTGACAGGAAAGATTCAGCAGATGTAGAGCAGAAGTCACAGCTGGAATCCAACCTATGGACACAGAGCGTCATGCATGACGCTCTGCACCGCGCCCACCGGACAGGAAACCGACGGGCGCCATAATACGCAACCAAGGGCTGAAACATTAACAAAAGCCCTTCAGCCAGCTGAAAACATCAGATTTCAGCATGTCAGAGGATTATTTCAGCACCCTGTGCCTACCAGGGGTGCTGATGATGGGATGGAACAGGTTAGCTGTTAGCAAGCTAATGTTAGCTTTGTTAGCACGCTACAGTAATTAGCTGAGGCATTAGCAAACATAATACTGCATAGCTTTCTGATTTATCCACATTCCTCTATAACACAAGCATCACAATGTTAAATTCTTCAGATTAACGGACAGAAATATAGTTAAAACTAACTTTTTCAGACAAAGCCAGCTGCACACGTCAGGATCCCACAGTTTCCTCATTCTTCCTGCGATGCCTCAGTTTGGTCTCTTTAAAGGCTCCGTTTCAGCTCGGCAGCTCATGAAACTTTAGTCCTGACGCTGTCGGTTTGAATCTCACCACATGTTTATGGTGTTCACAGACGTAACTGACAAGGAAGCTGCTTCATGTAATACAAAGACAATGGAGAGGGATGGACTGCCTTCCTCTCTGCTGAGGGCGGGACTTAATTGCGATCTGTGTCTATTGATGATTACAATGATGAGAAAATAAGGACAAAGTTTTGCTGGTACATAAAACCAGGCTCCCATGCTGGAGGTTTCTCTACGGCTCCTCTACTTAAAGGAATAGTTGGACCTATTGGGAAATAAGTTTATTCTCTTTCTTGCTGACGGTCAGATGAGGTGATTTATACCAGTCTCATGTCTGGACGGTAAATATGAAGCTCCAGCCAGCAGCTGGGCAGCTGAGCTCGGACTGGAAGGAGAGGACAGCTCGTCTCTGAAGGTTAAAGCAATCCAAGTGCTCGGACATGTAAAAACTTCTCTAATCTGTACAACAAGCTGCTGCTGTCTGACTATTTATTGGCTGGTGGCAATAACTTTTCTTTTATGAGAAACTGTCCGCAGAGCAGCGTTAATCTGGAGTTACCTCAGTGATGTAATGTGGAGTTTCCTCTACCACTGAACAGGTTTTACCCAGTCAGAACCACACACGCACGCACGCACGCACGCACGCACGCACGCACGCACGCACGCACGCACGCACGCACGCACGCACGCACGCACACACACACACACACACACACACACACACACACACACACACCGTTGAGTATTTGCTGAACAGCTTCGTTTCCCATTTGAGCAGCAGTGAAGCCCTGCAGGGACACCAGCGAGGCGTCTGCCCCGTATCCTAGCAACAGCCTGCAGGTCTGGAGGTGGCCCGCCATCGCCGCGCGGTGCAGCGCCGTCTGACCCAGTGTGTCCACGGCGTTCACCTGCAGACACAAACGCCTTTCTTTAATAATTACAGTACATAATGATGTTGTTTTTATGGATGCTCTTGAAACATCATCTCTCTATTATCTATGATGAGTTATTGTAGATGAAATATATTTAACTTGTCTCTCTGGTGAAACCATTCACCCTCAAACAGCCTCATCTGCAGAGCGTCTGAGTCATCACCTTTCCTTCTGGATGTTTTATATTAATAATTTTCTGAAAAATCAAATGATAAACTGTTTATGGATTAAATAGACAGACAGAAACACAGCAAACTGAAAACTTTGCAAATTGGGGTACTTTATGATGGAAAGTCCTATAAAGATGACAAATTTAACGGTGTAAACAAGTAGAAAGGCCCCAGGAAAATCTGCTGATGTAACAGGTATAATATATATAGGTATGAAGGTATTACTACATATATAATATACACGTCAGTATCAATAGTGAGACACAGTAAGAGGACATATTTGTTCCACTCATGAAAATGGGATGAGTCACCACTGTCACAGCGCTACTGATCAGAGCTCCCTCCACACTGAGTTTCACCCTGTCGGACAAAATGGCAGCTCTGACAGTAAAACCTCTGTTTGATTCTGAGGGTTTGACACACAAAAATGATGCTTAATGGTCAGGTTTCACTTTGTGGAAACATTAAACACACTCACACAGTTACACAGGATGCAAGCAGCCATTCTGTAGTTTATATTTGTACTTAATTTAGACCACTCGGTAGACATCTGACCACTTTGACAGTAAACTAGTATTTTTCTGTTGATCAGTGTCAGAGAACACATTAGCTTTACTTCGATTCAGTACTGTTAACCCAAACTGTGAATACTTTTATAGGCAATGTCCATAACGATGAGACAGAGACAAATCAGAAACATCTGTAATATTGATGAATGTGTGGATGCACAGAGACGTGCACAAACATGCATTAAAAGCATGCACGGCCAGAAGAAGCTCGCCCATGAACCGGAAACAGTGAAGGCATCGCCGCGGCTGCTACAGTAACTCTCCCTACGGTGAACCGGAGACAGTGAAGGCATCGTCGCGGCTGCTACAGTAACTCTCCTGAAGGTGAACTGGAGACAGTGAATGCAGCACCATGGCTGCTACAGTAACTCTCCCTACGGTGAACCGGAAACAGTGAAGGCATCGCTGTGGCTGCTACAGTAACTCTCCCTACGGTGAACCGGAGACAGTGAAGGCATCGCTGTGGCTGCTACAGTAACTCTCCCTACGGTGAACCGGAGACAGTGAAGGCATCGCCGTGGCTGCTACAGTAACTCTCCCTACGGTGAACCGGAGACAGTGAAGGCATCGCCGCGGCTGCTACAGTAACTCTCCCTACGGTGAACCGGAGACAGTGAAGGCATCGCCGCGGCTGCTACAGTAACTCTCCCTACGGTGAACCGGAGACAGTGAAGGCATCGCCGCGGCTGCTACAGTAACTCTCCCTACGGTGAACCGGAGACAGTGAAGGCATCGCCGCGGCTGCTACAGTAACTCTCCCTACGGTGAACCGGAAACAGTGAAGGCATCGCCGCGGCTGCTACAGTAACTCTCCCTACGGTGAACCGGAGACAGTGAAGGCATCGCCGCGGCTGCTACAGTAACTCTCCCTACGGTGAACCGGAGACAGTGAAGGCATCGCCGCGGCTGCTACAGTAACTCTCCCTACGGTGAACCGGGGACAGTGAAGGCATCGCCGCGGCTGCTACAGTAACTCTCCCTACGGTGAACCGGAGACAGTGAAGGCATCGCCGCGGCTGCTACAGTAACTCTCCCTACGGTGAACCGGAGACAGTGAAGGCATCGCCGCGGCTGCTACAGTAACTCTCCCTACGGTGAACCGGAAACAGTGAAGGCATCGCCGCGGCTGCTACAGTAACTCTCCCTACGGTGAACCGGAGACAGTGAAGGCATCGCCGCGGCTGCTACAGTAACTCTCCCTACGGTGAACCGGAGACAGTGAAGGCATCGCCGCGGCTGCTACAGTAACTCTCCCTACGGTGAACCGGGGACAGTGAAGGCATCGCCGCGGCTGCTACAGTAACTCTCCCTACGGTGAACCGGGGACAGTGAAGGCATCGCCGCGGCTGCTACAGTAACTCTCCCTACGGTGAACCGGGGACAGTGAAGGCATCGCCGCGGCTGCTACAGTAACTCTCCCTACGGTGAACCGGAGACAGTGAAGGCATCGCCGCGGCTGCTACAGTAACTCTCCCTACGGTGAACCGGAGACAGTGAAGGCATCGCCGCGGCTGCTACAGTAACTCTCCCGACGGTGAACCGCAGACAGTGAAGGCATCGTGGTGCTCATATACTACAGCTGGGGCATCGCTTCATGTGAGGCACTAATCTTGTCAGTTAACAGTTAATAATTGGTTAACGAGAGTCAGTTAAGACAATGTTTTATAATTAGCATCCCTACCTTGGCACCATGTTTCTGTAGCACCTCCATGATGTCATTATGAGCTCGTTCTGCCGCCACATGGAGAGGAGTCATGAAACTACAGAGAGCAGAGAAACCCTGGTTATTTGTGATGTTTCTGATTTCCATGCAGTACTTAATTTGTTGGCTTCAGTCAGGTTCTGATACCAGCCTGCAGTCATCTCTATATGATCAATCATTCTGTTGACAGACATGCTAACATAGTAATGATCTCCCTCTGTGTTAATGAGCAGATGAAACAGCACCCACTCTTTATTCTTCTCATTTACGTTGGCGCCTTTCCTCAGCAGCAGCTCCGTCACCTGCTTCCTCTTTGGGTGCGGCGATGCTACGGCGCAATGCTAACACACAGACAGAAACAGCGTCTCAGCATCTCTGCAGGAGTGTGTGTGGTAAAGCCTCAGTGTGTTTGCTCGTCTCACCAGCGCCGTCTCATGTGTGTGAGGGTGTTTGAAGTTGATGATCTCCAGTGCCAGGGTCTTCTTAGCCTTGGCCATGTCGGCTTCGCGAGCAGCTTGAAGCAGCGAGTGGCCCTTGAACTCATCTGAACACACACAAAACGTCAACATGTCAGGAGCAGACACAAAGACAAGCCTCGCTTTCACTGAAAGTTGACTTAATCTTGACAGGTTTCCTACAACTCCAGAGCATCTAAACCCACAGACGAGCATCTGGTGCTTCAGCTGAATGAAACTGGACCAAAACTGGATTCTGACGCTGCAGCACACAATACTTCAGAAAGACTACTTCAAAGTTTTCACCAGCGAACTAATAACTAGTGATGCAACAGAGTGTGTGCTGGAACCACAGCGGAAACAAGTGATTATCCCCCCGAGGACTGAAAATTACAAACAAACTATTTTGCTTCAGAAGCATTTCAGGCTGCTTAAAAAAGGAAGTCTATCTACCGACTGAGCGACGGCGTTCATGCGTTTCTAGTCACACATTTAAACCACTTGAGCGCCACACAGAAGGCACATCTTCAGGAGAACGGCGTCGAGACGAGTTAAAATAAAAACCAGCTGATGGATGATACAATCAGAAGCTGTCTCTGCAGTTTACTCTTGAAAGAGAAACTTGAATTTCATCCTTTAATCCACCACAGTGTCGACTTCTGACCCTCATCACTGCCAGCCGCCTCAGTGTGGACAATTAACCGAAAATCATGTAGTTCCTTCTCTGATTGTTTTAGTATTTTAGTAGATTAAGTATTAAATGACAGATAATAGACCATGTGACCACCAGCTGCTGAACAACAACCAATCAAATGTACAAGATGTCTGACACTATATCATCCATATGGAATGCATTAAAGGAATAATTCAACATTCTGGGAAGCACATTTATTCACGTCACTGCTGAGAATTGAAGATAAGATACCACCTGTAGGTGATCTGTTTGGGACGGACCGGTATCAGCTGTGGTCGGGGCCACAGATTCTCAGAGCCGTGGTCTGGGCCACAGATTCTCAGAGCCGTGGACGGGGCCACAGATTCTCAGAGCCGTGGTCGGGGCTACAGACTCTCAGAGCCGTGGTCGGGGCCACAGACTCTCAGAGCCGTGGTCGGGGCCACAGACTCTCAGAGCCGTGGACGGGGCCACAGACTCTCAGAGCCGTGGTCGGGGCCACAGACTCTCAGAGCCGTGGACGGGGCCACAGATTCTCAGAGCCGTGGTCGGGGCCACAGATTCTCAGAGCCGTGGTCGGGGCCACAGATTCTCAGAGCCGTGGACGGGGCCACAGATTCTCAGAGCCGTGGACGGGGCCACAGACTCTCAGAGCCGTGGTCGGGGCCACAGACTCTCAGAGCCGTGGACGGGGCCACAGACTCTCAGAGCCGTGGTCGGGGCCACAGACTCTCAGAGCCGTGGACGGGGCCACAGACTCTCAGAGCCGTGGTCGGGGCCACAGATTCTCAGAGCCGTGGTCGGGGCCACAGACTCTCAGAGCCGTGGTCGGGGCCACAGACTCTCAGAACCGAGAATGAACGGTTCAATACAACACATCCAAAGTAGTTTCCAGTCTGTACATGTCAAATAACAATTTATCCCAGGAAAACAGAAAGACTCCTGTAATCTATATCTACACTGAACACAATTACCAAAGGTAGAAACCTCCTTTCACCAGCGAGAGGACCCATCTCCACTCTAAAGGTATACAGAACGTACCAAAATGTGGTCATTTGGAAGAAATGCTATAGAGATTAGTCTGATCTTATAAACAAAAATCTTCAGTTTTAGGTTTGTTGTCTTATGTTGGTAAATGTCCCACTGAGACATGTTTCCAAAGACACACTAGCGTTGTATAACTGCAGTTATACATAAACGCAGGATGGCTTCTGATTCATGCAGCATTTGATTTCTGCTTTGAGCAGAAAGACAAAGCAACAAGTGCAGCAGCCAGAGAGCTGACTCACTAATTAACTTTCAACGAGTTGAACAGAGCTTTCTGGCAGAGACAAAGACTTGTCTGCTTTGACTCTGCAGACGTAAAGAAAATTCATTTAATTATAGTGCTCTTTCTCTTTAATTAACATATCATGCATCTGCTAAATGCTCAATTAAGAAAACTCATGCACTGTACCAGTACACG
The DNA here is from genome assembly GCA_947000775.1 of Pterois miles. Classification (NCBI taxonomy): domain Eukaryota; kingdom Metazoa; phylum Chordata; class Actinopteri; order Perciformes; family Scorpaenidae; genus Pterois; species Pterois miles. The sequence goes on from CAMQGK010000229.1 coordinate 1,253,171, forward strand.
CTGTTCCAAACAGAGACCAGAATGCCTCAGGGCTGGATGAAGTTATGGTTTACATCCATGTCAGTCCAAAATGTCATCACTACATAACTTTATCTGATTACCGCTAGATATGAATTCTTGACCTTTGACCACTAAAATCTGATCAGTTCATCCTCGAGTCCAAGTGGATGTTTGTGCCAAATTTGAAGAAATTACATCCAGACTTTTCTGGGAGATATATATCCTGCGATATCGCGTTCATGAGGGGACGAACAACAACCAATCAAATGTACAAGATGTCTGACACTATATCATCCATATGGAATGCATTAAAGGAATAATTCAACATTCTGGGAAGCATATTTATTCACGTCACTGCTGAGAATTGAAGATAAGATACCACCTGTAGGTGATCTGTTTGGGACGGACCGGTATCAGCTGTGGTCGGGGCCACAGATTCTCAGAGCCGTGGTCTGGGCCACAGATTCTCAGAGCCGTGGTCGGGGCCACAGATTCTCAGAGCCGTGGTCGGGGCCATAGATTCTCAGAGCCGTGGTCGGGGCCATATAACCTCAGAGCCATGGTCGGGGCCATATAACCTCAGAGCCGTGGTCGGGGCCATAGATTATCAGAGCCGTGGTCAGGGCCATAGATTCTCAGAGCCATGGTCGGGGCTATATAACCTCAGAGCCGTGGTCGGGGCCATAGATTCTCATAGCCGTGGTCGGGGCCATAGATTCTCAGAGCCGTGGTCAGGGCCATAGATTTTCAGAGCCATGGTCGGGGCCATATAACCTCAGAGCCGTGGTCGGGGGCCATAGATTCTCAGAGCTGTGGTCAGGGCCATAGATTCTCAGAGCTGTGGTCAGGGCCATAGATTTTCAGAGCCATGGTCGGGGCCATATAACCTCAGAGCCGTGGTCGGGGCCATAGATTCTCAGAGCCGTGGTCAGGGCCATAGATTTTCAGAGCCATGGTCGGGGCATATAACCTCAGAGCCATGGTCGGGGCATATAACCTCAGAGCCGTGGTCAAGGCCATAGATTCTCAGAGCCATGGTCGGGGCCATATAACCTCAGAGCCGTGGTCGGGGCCATAGATTCTCAGAGCCGTGGTCAGGGCCATAGATTCTCAGAGCCATGGTCGGGGCCATATAACCTCAGAGCCGTGGTCGGGGCCATAGATTCTCAGAGCCGTGGTCAGGGCCATAGATTCTCAGAGCCATGGTCGGGGCCATAGATTCTCAGAGCCGTGGTCGGGGCTATAGATTAAGCACAGTTATTCAAGGATATTTGTATTGATAACATACATGAGAGCATCTTTCACAGCCAGTCATCTCTCAATGTTATTTTAGCCAAGTTTAACCTCAAGTTTAATAATTGAAATTAATAATTTTGCTACCACAAAAGAAATGAATCCCTGATGAGTAGAAACAAGCAGAAAGCATCTGAACTGGGCTCAGCAGCTCAGAATTAACCATGTCAGTCATGCTGAAAGGCTAAAAAAAACCCAGTACCCCACAACACTATCTGTAGGGCTGCAGCTGAGGGCTATATGCATTATCAACCTATCTGGAGATTACTGTTTGGATTAATTTATCATTTTCAAATTTATCCAAAACTTCATAGACTTGTCTGCACTTCTGCAGAGGAAGAACAGTAGAATAAACGTATGTGAGCATGAGGAGCTGTTAATGTCTATAATCTATAATTCCTTGTTTTCGGCTCTCTTATCAAAAGGCCCAGATCCTAATTTTGCTCTCTGAACGCTCACATAAGTTCAGATCAGCTGCTCCAAACATGACCGGAGAAAACACACCTTTCCTAAAACAACCTCTTCATTAATTCAGCAGCGTGGCACATTTAGCGGAGCGCTGCAGCAGCCGTTTCTGTAAATGAAGCAGCACACTCACATGTCAGCCTCTCCTTCAGCTCGGGAGTGGGCGCCATGTCCACGGAGCTCTTGCTGTGGCAGTTGAGCAGCGTCGGGTCGGCGCCGTGGCTCAGCAGCAGAGAGCAGACCTCCACTCTGTTTTTAGACGCCGCCTCGTGGAGAGGGGTGAACTGCCACAGATCCATGGCGTTCACACATGCTCCGTGCTGGAGAACAACAGGGAAGGGTGGATGAAGAAATGGGAGGGAAGCATGGAGGAAACAGCAAAGTTTGCATTGTTGAGAACAATGAAACGCTGAACTCTTGTTGGTAAATATCTGTCTGCCGCTGCCTGAGTACATGCTGAGCTAGCATGCGTGTGAATGTACCTTTAGCAGCAGCTCAGTAACTTCATAGTGTCCATACGAACAGGCATTATGTAGAGGCACCAGACCACTGGAGGAGCAGAACACAAAACTGCATTATTATCAACAAGAAATACAGACATGTTAATATCCCGCAACAGAACTAAACACCCTCAGTCTTTACCACTGCATTATGTCGACAGAACCAAGAGTCTTCAGCCATGCTAGCAGTTCTGTGAGGCTGTATGTACGTATGGTTCCTCCAGGTGTGGTGGTGTTCACCGGTTCCTCCAGGTGTGGTGGTGTTCACCGGTTCCTCCAGGTGTGGTGGTGTTTACCGGTTCCTCCAGGTGTGGTGGTGTTTACCGGTTCCTCCAGGTGTGGTGGTGTTTACCGGTTCCTCCAGGTGTGGTGGTGTTCACCGGTTCCTCCAGGTGTGGTGGTGTTCACCGGTTCCTCCAGGTGTGGTGGTGTTCACCGGTTCCTCCAGGTGTGGTGGTGTTCACCGGTTCCTCCAGGTGTGGTGGTGTTCACCGGTTCCTCCAGGTGTGGTGGTGTTTATCGGTTCCTCCAGGTGTGGTGGTGTTCACCAGTTCCTCCAGGTGTGGTGGTGTTCACCGGTTCCTCCAGGTGTGGTGGTGTTTACCGGTTCCTCCAGGTGTGGTGGTGTTCACCGGTTCCTCCAGGTGTGGTGGTGTTCACCGGTTCCTCCAGGTGTGGTGGTGTTCACCGGTTCCTCCAGGTGTGGTGGTGTTCACCGGTTCCTCCAGGTGTGGCGGTGTTTACCGGTTCCTCCAGGTGTGGCGGTGTTTACCGGTTCCTCCAGGTGTGGTGGTGTTCACCGGTTCCTCCAGGTGTGGTGTTTTATCGGTGTTAATAAGTTCATATTGTCCAGGATTTTGTCATTTTAGTCATATATTGTTTTTCTTGGTAATTTTAGGATCTGTCTGAGGAAAATGTTGATATTCTCAGTGACCTCATCTTCCTCCTCATTATGTCTCTGTATTTCCTTCATCATGTTTCCCACCAGCTAGCTTGCTAGCTTGTTAGCCTCTGTGGCTTCTAGACACTGACAGTAACGTTAATATTGCCGTTGCTTAGCAGCGGTGTTCTTCACGACTTAACCACTTCACGTGACCGAGGGCACGTAACTGCACATATCAGACATGCACAGGAGGACCCAGTAAGGTCCAGAAGAGCCAGAAGATCCAGGAAATTTTCCAGGTGGAAGTCGCCCCGCCTCCAACGCTGGATCCAGTTCTCTTTATACATCCATGAGCTAACGGCTAACACCAACAAGCTAACATGCTCACAATGGCAATGCTAACATGTTGATGAAACATTGTGTCACCATCGTAGCTTAGCGTGTTTGCATGCTAACGTTTAGCTACTCATCAGCACTAGACGTTGCCATCCTCAGAGCCACGCTGCTAGCATGGCTGAAGATACAATACTTTCACCAGATGAATTCTGCAGGATGAAACTATTTTATATCCATTTCACCATGTTTTCCCTCGTCATGCTCTCATTACGTTCATCTAGCTGTACGTACCCCTTGTCCTTGGCGTGAACATCTGCTCCATGCTGCAGTAACAGCTGAACTATCCTCACCCTGTTGTATCCAGCTGCCAGGTGGAGTGGAGTGGACTGGAGAGACAGGAAGAGACGGGAAGAGACGGGAAGAGACGGGAAGAGACGGGAAGAGACAGAGAGGAACAGGAAGAGACGGGAAGAGACGGGAAGAGACGAGAAGAGACGGGAAGAGACAGAGAGGAACAGGAAGAGACGGGAAGAGACGAGAAGAGACGGGAAGAGACAGAGAGGAACAGGAAGAGACGGGAAGAGACGGGAAGAGACGGAAAGAGACAGAGAGGAACAGGAAGAGACGGGAAGAGACGGGAAGAGACAGAGAGGAACAGGAAGAGACGGGAAGAGACGAGAAGAGACGGGAAGAGACGGGAAGAGACAGAGAGGAACAGGAAGAGACGGGAAGAGACGGGAAGAGACGGGAAGAGACGAGAAGAGACGGGAAGAGACGAGAAGAGACGGGAAGAGACGGGAAGAGACGGGAAGAGACGGAGAGGAACAGGAAGAGACGGGAAGAGACGGGAAGAGACAGAGAGGAACAGGAAGAGACGGGAAGAGACGGGAAGAGACGAGAAGAGACGGGAAGAGACGGGAAGAGACGGGAAGAGACGGGAAGAGACAGAGAGGAACAGGAAGAGACGGGAAGAGACAGGAAGAGACGAGAAGAGACGGGAAGAGACGGGAAGAGACGGGAAGAGACGGGAAGAGACAGAGAGGAACAGGAAGAGACGGGAAGAGACAGGAAGAGACGAGAAGAGACGGGAAGAGACGGGAAGAGACGGGAAGAGACGAGAAGAGACGGGAAGAGACAGAGAGGAACAGGAAGAGACGGGAAGAGATGGGAAGAGACAGAGAGGAACAGGAAGAGACGGGAAGAGACGGGAAGAGACGGGAAGAGACAGAGAGGAACAGGAAGAGACGGGAAGAGACGAGAAGAGACGGGAAGAGACGGGAAGAGACGAGAAGAGACGGGAAGAGACGGGAAGAGATGGGAAGAGACAGAGAGGAACAGGAAGAGACGGGAAGAGACGGGAAGAGATGGGAAGAGACGGGAAGAGACGGGAAGAGACAATAAGAGCAGGAGGAGAGAAGACAGAGAAAGAGAAAGAAGGAGACAAAAAAAGAGAAATATGAAGTACATGTTGCCCACATCATGTTGGTTCTACAGCATGACAGCCGATCATCATGAGTTCATAACATCAGTCCTGGTTCTGGTTCTGGTTGTGGTTCTCCCTGAGCAGACGGCTGTAGGTTAGTCTTTTCAGACAGAAATAAAGCCCGCCGACTGATGAAATGTTTCAGGATGGGCCTGAGAAGAGATGGCTTCAGCGAAGGCCGTTCTCCTTCAGAGCCGGAGCGACACCCACTCAGGTGGAGAGATGTTACGGCAGCGACAATGCTCCCATTATTCAGTCAAACTGAACTCCTTACAGGAGGAAAGCAATAGGAAACCTGCCCGTGGGTCATGATTTATAAGCCGCTTTACAACACTGGATGTACCGCGGATCAAATAGTGAATATAACTGTGGTTGAAGCTCCAGGAGGCAGATCTAAGAGCTCACTACAAACGTCCCCAGAAACTTCCTGTCCGGGTCACGCTGAGATCCAGACCATGCTCTAGAAAAGACGACCTACCAGTTATTCACCATTAGTCACAACCCTCATAACGCTTCTATGAAAACTGTGAAAGGGTCAAAACGTATAATATAAGATAATATAAGATATTCCTTTATGTCCCCAGGTATGTATGTAGGTGGTATCTACCTACTAACACGTTACTCATTATTTACTCTGTAGTTCCACCAAACTGTGGACGTTCACTGCTGACCTCAGTGGAAACGCTGCATTCAAAAACCATCAAAAGATCAAAATACTGTCACATTTTTATGCTGGACTGTGGCTGAAAAGGTGGTGAATCCATAAAAACTCAATGTAAGATACTGTATTTAAACGCAACATTATAATATAATGTAGTTTTGACTTTTTGATTTCATTTTAGTTCAGTTTTAGTTGTATTAGGGCTGTAAGGTCAACGTGTCGTCTCTTTTTAAGCCTCATAACGTATTAACTAAATCGATCTTCTGGAGGTTGTAGCAGGTTGAGTTTTAAAGCTAGAGAGACCAAGTGGGAGGATGTGAGCTACTTCGACAAAGACCACATAGGGGAGACTAGACCACCGGGTCAGAACATCTCCAGAACTGCAGCTCTGGGGGGATGTTCCCGGTCTGCAGTGGTCAGGATCCACCAGAAGTGGTCCAAGGAAGGAGAACCGGTGACCCGGGTTCAGGGTCATGGGGGGGTGGAGGCTGGTCTGTGGTGATCCAGTAGAAGAGCTGCTGGAGCTCAGACTGATGAAACAGTTGATGCTGGTTCTGATAGAAAGCAGCCAGAACTCAGTGGATCACAGTTGATGCTGGTTCTGATAGAAAGCAGTCAGAACTCAGTGGATCACAGTTGATGCTGGTTCTGATAGAAAGCAGTCAGAACTCAGCGGATCACAGTTGACGCTGGTTCTGATAGAAAGCAGTCAGAACTCAGCGGATCACAGTTGACGCTGGTTCTGATAGAAAGCAGCCAGAACTCAGTGGATCACAGTTGATGCCGGTTCTGATAGAAAGCAGTCAGAACTCAGCGGATCACAGTTGATGCCGGTTCTGATAGAAAGCAGCCAGAACTCAGTGGATCACAGTTGATGCTGGTTCTGATAGAAAGCAGTCAGAACTCAGCGGATCACAGTTGACGCTGGTTCTGATAGAAAGCAGCCAGAACTCAGCAGATCACAGTTGATGCTGGTTCTGATAGAAAGCAGCCAGAACTCAGCGGATCACAGTTGATGCTGGTTCTGATAGAAAGCAATCAGAACTCAGCGGATCACAGTTGATGCCGGTTCTGATAGAAAGCAGCCAGAACTCAGCGGATCACAGTTGATGCCGGTTCTGATAGAAAGCAATCAGAACTCAGCGGATCACAGTTGATGCCGGTTCTGATAGAAAGCAATCAGAACTCAGCGGATCACAGTTGATGCCGGTTCTGATAGAAAGCAATCAGAACTCAGAGGATCACAGTTGATGCTGGTTCTGATAGAAAGCAGCCAGAACTCAGAGGATCACAGTTTGTTGTGGATGGAGCTGCAGACCGGTCCGGGTGCTGACCTGATGTTATAGCTGATCGATGAACCTTTCAATTATAAAGCCAATAACAAGGTAATTCACTTCAGATTTCTTTTAGAAGTCAGACTACAACATTATTTCATAAGCCATGATGCAAACCTTGGCAACGTCAAACTGTTTACAAGGATCTGGTTTTCAAAGTGGAGCCTCTCTAACTTTCAGACTTTTATCAGATGTTGTGCTCTCACTGCTGGCTCTAAATTATGCAGAATGGTTTCAAAAGGTTAGACAGACCCGATACTGGATACTCTAATCAGAGAGGGAGCAGGTTCAACTTTGATCAGAAACACAAATTACTGGCTACAAAAAGGTTTTTTTATCAGAAATTATGTTTACATATGAAGACGAGTCATTACATAATGCTAACTAATCTACAGATGCAAATAGACAAACTGCTGTAAAATATACCTGAATGTGAATTTTGGATGTTTTCTTCCCACGAGTCTGAAAATAGACATAACATGAAAGAAAACAGCCCAAATTCACAGAACTGACCAGTGCATTCAATCCTCGGTATCACACGTAAAACCGAAAATTTAGCTTCAAGTGTTATTTTGCTTTGTGTTTGTCTCCTGCTTAGTGTTGACGAGAGGAGATGTGGAAAAATAGATAAGATTAGATAAGATAAGATATTCCTTTATTGGTCCCACACCGGAGAAATTTACAATCCGATCTTTGGTGATGTCGAGTTCAGTGGAGAGAGCTGGGTGGACAGATGGATGTGACAGCAGCAGCGCTGCAGTTAGTCATCACCCTCATTTTAAATGCAGCGTCCTTCTGCTGGGTGTGTGTGTGTTTGTGTGTGTGTGTGTGTGTGTGGGTGTGTGTGTGTGTGTATACGTCTGCTTGTTACTGCAAATCGTTGATATAAATAAACATAAAAAGCAGTGATCAGGTCCTCAGTACATTTACATCCATTAAACCTCCTCGCTACCAGTTGGCCTGTAGTTAGGCCTCGTGCACCAACACACTGCTGTCACAGCGATGACAGGTTGAGAAGGCGGAGCTTAAAACCAGCCTGACCCTGGCAACAACATCACGGTGATGCAACAGTATCTGCATGTGTGTGTGTGTGTGTTGGACTCTCCTCAGAGTGGATTTGGATTCAAGTCATAAAACAGCAGCTCCGACTGAAACTTTGATTACGATGCTCAGCTCTGACCTCAGCAGCCACCAGCCAATAATAATCACCAGTTCACCCATTCATCATCTATCTGAGCCCTAATACATTCAACATCCTGCCTCTTCCCTCCACTGCAGCCTGCTCTCTTTCTGCTCCACGCACTGCATGAAGCAAATATTTAGTTTGCAGGATTTGTTTTTGCTATTTGGAAGGTCACATATTGACCCTTCAGATGCCGCAGAGGGAGTAAAATATTTCTTATTTATTTATTTATTTATTTTATGAATGATCTTTAAAGAAAGTGCAGCAGCAGTTCAGAGAGCTAAATGAGGGTTTTCAGTTTTCCTGTGTTTACTGGAGCAGAGTATTCCTGCTGTGCAGAGGTCACATTCAGCTGTTTACGGCTATTAAATGAAAAACTACATATTCAAGAGACGTGAGAATTACAGGCATTAATAATTAACCATTTAACCATGAACCAACATTAAGACTTTCAAACCATTAACACCATCGGTTAAAAGAAATATTAATAATTCATTAAAAAGCTGAGGAGAAACTCAGAGGAGTGGCTCGTCACTTTAAGGAGAAAAGCTGTTCCACCTTAACTGTTCTCACTGTAACTCAGTGTCAGGATAAGTTACCCAGAAACCCCGACATTTGGCATGTCAGTGATACTACACATATTGAAGTACACTTGTAGTGAAAAGGGTTTTTAGCTGTACTCTATGCGTGAACGGAGTCATCAGGTCGATGCAGTTGGTTTTTGGTAGCTTTGTCCTTCAGCTGTTGGTGCTTCGATCCTTCTACCCATAAAGTGCTCCGATACTTGATGAAATCTGTTGACCCAGAGTGAAAACTCTAGAGAGAGGGAATCGACCCTCCGAGCAGCAGACTGGAAGAGAACAACGGCAATAAAACCGAAACAGTCTGTTGGGTTTTAATCACCTAAAAGCCTTTCTGTGGAGGAGGAGGGTGGTCGGGAGGATCAGGAGGGAGACCATGGGGGTGGGGGGGTAAAGGAAGTGAGGAGGGATGTTAAAGCTAAGATGGAAAATTTTCCTCCCCTGGCAGCATTCGTTTATCCCTCCATAGAAACACTGTCCATCTGGCTCCTCACATCCAACAGCAAAAACAATAACCCAACACATGAGGGGGGGTCTTCAACCTCTCTTTCATCCTCCTCTTCCTCCCTCTCAGTCTTCCTGTTCTCTTTACCAACCTGTCAAGCTGTTCCCATGACAACGGTGACTGGTAGCTGTCAGCAGTTGCCATAGCAATGAGAAATGTGTGTGTGTGTGTGTGTGTGTGTGTGTGTGTGGGGGGGGGGGGGGGGGGGGGGCATTTGGAACATTTTGTTTAGTGTCATTTGTATGAGAGGAGAGGGAGAGAGAGAGAGAGAGAGAGAGAGAGAGACAGAGAGAGAGAGAGGGAGAGAGACAGAGAGAGAGACAGAGAGAGAGAGAGGGAGAGAAAGACAGAGAGAGAGAGAGAGGGAGGGAGGGAGGGAGAGAGAGAGAGAGAGAAAGACAGAGAGAGGGAGAGGGAGAGAGAGAAAGACAGAGAGAGACAGAGAGAGAGAGGGAGGGAGAGAGACAGAGAGAGAGAGAGAGAGAGAGAGAGAGAGAGACAGAGAGAGAGAGGGAGAGAGAGAGAGAGAAAGACAGAGAGAGGGAGAGAGAGAGAGAGAAAGACAGAGAGAGACAGAGAGACAGAGAGGGAGAGAGAGGGAGGGAGAGAGACAGAGAGAGGGAGAGACAGAGAGAGAGTGAGAGAGAGAAAGAGGACCTTCATCCCATCAACCTGGATATTAATTCCAGCAACACCGTCCTCTTTATAAACACATTCTGCATCCACATGTATCTGATCTATGATCTATCTGATCTATATGATCTATCTGATCTATATGATCTATCTGATCTATGTGATCTATGATTTTTCAGAATGAATTTTCAGCAACAAAACCTGCATATTAACGGGGACAAGCAGAAAAAAATCGTAAATTTTCATCTGGTCTTCTGTTTGATTGTAGCTGATAAAGGAGCTTCGTCCCAGCTGAGCTGCAGACATCCAGACTCCATCACAGCACTGCATGAAGGCAGGAGCTGAAATCTGTCACTGACAAAACTTTAATAAAACTCCTCCTCGCCTGTCACCTGAAATGCATCCAGATATCTCCCTGTTCTCGGTTTCAAGGCAGCAGGAGTCTCCTCCCTCCGTCAGACAGGGCAGCAGGTTTCATGTATGCACAGCGCTGTGATTCCTACCACCTCCTTCCTCTGGACGCGTAAACGTGGGCGAACTTCGCCGAGACGAGAGCCGCGACGGCCTCGTCTGATCTGATCCAGACACGTCTGGCACACGGAGATGTCGGCAAAGATTCGACTGTCGAGTAAAAACTCTTATGATGATGAGTTCAACTTTTCCTTAAAACAGTCATGTGACCAGTGGAGCCTGAAGTCTGAATATAACTGACATAAAAAAATACTACAGGTAGTTAAATACTGGAGTGGAACAACAAGCATAAAGCTGGATACCCTAACCCTAAAGCTGGACACCCTAACCCTAAAGCTGGACACCCTAACCCTAAAGCTGGACACCCTAACCCTAAAGCTGGACACCCTAACCCTAAAGCTGGATACCCTAACCCTAAAGCTGAATACCCTAACCCTAAAGCTGGATACCCTAACCCTAAAGCTGAATACCCTAACCCTAAAGCTGGATACCCTAACCCTAAAGCTGGATACCCTAACCCTAAAGCTGGATACCCTAACCCTAAAGCTGGATACCCTAACCCTAAAGCTGGATACCCTAACCCTAAAGCTGGATACCCTAACCCTAAAGCTGGATACCCTAACCCTAACCATTTTCCTTTAAACTCCAATCAACCCACTTACAAGACAAGTAACTTTAGTTTGACCGATTAATCAGTTTGGTCGATTATTACTGAATAATGTGAACGCATTATTCTGGGGATAGGGTTAGAAAATGTGGTCACATCTGTCGTTTCCGATCTGTTTTCAGTTTATTTCTCCAACTAAAGTTATCTCTCAAATATGTACCTCAACACTATCAGCTGTTTGTCCATGACACCAGCCTGAACCATCCATTCCTGAAATAAAACAGCCCGTTTTACATCCTCCTTACCCCAGGAATACATGAATGTTTGTGAGAGCCACTTTACAGCCTGACGGGACGCGATGCTGAAGTAATCCTGAAGTAATCCTGAAGTAATCCTGAAGTAATCCTGAAGTAATCCTGGCCAGTGAAAAGCCACAGAGCGGTACATCGCCCACTGTTAACAGACAACACTTGAAGGACATGATCCATGACCTCCCACTTCAGGATGTGCTCTCTCACGACTGCTTAACTTAACTTAACACCTTTACAGTATTTGTTACTTTAACATACAGTAGATGTCAGTTAGTTATGTAGTTTGTAATAAAGTTCATTTCCGACAGTGTACGTTTGTTTTGTTGGGGTATCGGCCGATTAATCCACTGTTGTCTTCTTCCTGCTCTAAACTGTCATTAATAAAAATCCACTACCAGTCACCCTCCAACATCAAACAGGTAATATAATTAATTAAAACTACATTAACTTATCTAATAGCTATTAATTGCACAATTGTCCGTAGTTAATCAGAATTTATCACAAATTAATCTCTTTTATCTTCTTGTTCATAATGTCCCTTAAAGGGAGATCAGTCCAGTATTTCATCCTCTGATCAACATGTTAGTGGACTAATATGCTGCTTTATGTAAATGTATGTATATATTTATTATAGTAAATCAATAACAGCACTAATCAATACCAGATATCATCCAGAAACCCTCCCAGGTTCTGACTTTAGCATCAACAATCTGCTCCAATCAGAACATGACAAACTGCAGCCCAACAGACAACAACAGCTGTCAGTGTGTCAGAGTGCTGACTGGACTAGGACTTGATCCAGACTGACTGGGACTATCATAAAGTGGGCATGTCTGTAAAGGGGAGACTGGTGGGGACCCAGAGAACCCATTTACATCCACACATCTGGAGGTCAGAGGTCAAGTCTGGAGCCTCATTTAACGTCCTCCTCTGAAACACCAGGATCTTCACTGAGCTTTAAAACTGAGCCGCCACAACCTAAAACTCAGAAATGCGTTGAAGACATTAGAGGCATTGAAATGAATCTGCAGACAACCGTAAATAAAAGTGAATCTGTCTCACTCTTCTCTTCATCTCTCACTAGTGAACCACTGGTTGACATAGTGAACTGACATACTGTACAGCATCAGATACTACAGGGCCTCTTTAAAACATACTTTCTTTAAGTCAAACGTTGCGTCACTGAAGTTTATTTGTTTATCACCAGATAGGGATGATAGACTCCCTCCCTCCCTCCCTCCCTCCCTCTGTCCGTCCCTCCCTCCCTCCCTCCCTCCGTCTGTCCCTCCCTCCCTCCCTCCCTCCCTCCGTCTGTCCCTCCCTCCCTCCGTCCCTCCGTCCGTCTGTCCCTCCCTCCCTCCCTCCGTCCGTCTGTCCCTCCCTCCCTCCCTCCCTCCCTCCGTCCGTCTGTCCCTCCCTCCCTCCCTCCCTCCGTCCGTCCCTCCCTCCCTCCCTCCCTCTGTCCGTCTGTCCCTCCCTCCCTCCCTCCCTCCGTCCATCCGTGGGCGCTCTCAGCAGGATAAACTCCATAATCAACATTTAAACAGGCTTCAGTGACAGTTCTTCCTCTCATCTTCCCTCTCTCTCTCTCTCTCCCTCAGTCTCTCTCTCTCTCCCTCTCTCTCTCTCTCCCCCAGTCTCTCTCTCTCAGTCTCTCCCCCTCTCTCTCTCTCTCTCTCTCCCTCAGTCTCTCTCTCTCAGTCTCTCTCTCTCTCAGTCTCTCCCCCTCTCTCTCTCTCTCTCTCCCTCAGTCTCTCTCTCTCTCTCTCTCTCTCTCTCTCTCTCTCTCTCTCTCCCTCAGTCTCTCTCTCTCCCTCAGTCTCTCTCTCCCTCTCTCTCTCTCTCTCTCTCTCTCCCTCTCTCTCTCTCTCTCCCTCAGTCTCTCTCTCTCTCTCTCTCTCTCTCTCTCCCTCAGTCTCTCTCTCTCCCCCAGTCTCTCTCTCTCTCTCTCCCTCAGTCTCTCTCTCTCTCTCTCTCTCTCTCTCTCCCTCAGTCTCTCTCTCTCTCCCTCAGTGTCTCTCTCTCTCTCTCTCTCTCTCTCCCTCAGTCTCTCTCTCTCTCTCTCTCTCTCCCTCTCTCTCTCCCTCAGTCTCTCTCTCTCTCTCCCTCAGTCTCTCTCTCTCTCTCTCTCTCTCTCTCTCTCTCTCTCTCTCTCTCTCTCTCTCTCTCTCTCTCTCTCTCTCTCCCTCTCTCTCTCCCTCAGTCTCTCTCTCTCTCTCTCTCTCTCTCTCTCTCTCCCTCAGTCTCTCTCTCTCTCTCTCCTCGGTAGGATGTATAGATCCACCACTAACAGGAGGGGCACACACGCACGCACGCACGCACAATACACACACACACACAATACACGCACAATACACACACACACACGCAAAGATGGAGCTCAATAGAGTCCAAAACATGAAATATATTTCCTGAAAATGAAATTTCCTGAAACTTTGAACCCTACTGCTTACACACACGTATACTGTGTGTGTGTGTGTGTGTGTGTGTGTAATCAACATCTATGCTCCAGATCAGTCTGAATGGGAGTGTGTGGTTGAGGAGGGAGATGGAGAGGCTGTGCCACTCTGAATTAAAACTGAACAGAGCAGGAGGAGGACGAGGATGGAGGGGTCTAGTTTAATTTTAAGGGAAGCATCATTATTAGCATCATTAGGACTCTGCCACGCTCTGTTTTATCAGTGATTATCATCCAGTCCTGCTAACAGCCTGACTGTGTGGTCGGAGTGCTGCTCAATGTGCCGTCCAACAGTATCACATCTTGGATTTAATCTGCACAATGTTCTTGCATCAAGCTATTATCTGTCTCAGCCTAAATCACTTCTTATCACGTTACATAATAATAGCTATACAGTCAGGGGTTGAACCACGCTCTAAACTGATCATATCATTTACCATGATCTGTATTTGAACCCCAGATTGAAGAAGAGCAGAAGTCTGACCTGAATCTGAATAAAAGCTGTTAATGGTCTCACACTCCTCATATTCATACTCGTATACTGCCAGTACACATACTCATATTTACCAGTAGACTGATTTCCATTAGTGGATTCAGCCAAAGGACAAGAACGACAGGTAGGAAAGTTTTTGTTGTCCCTCAGTTTCACCTAATATCTAAAGCTATTACGCCAAATTCACTCAATACTTTCTGTTAGCAGCAGCAATGTAAATCTCCAGCACCCCATTAAATTACCCTCAGACCTTAAATAAAAAATAAAACTGCACTGGCGTGAAAATACATTCCATCTACTCTGCATGACTGCTTTCAGTTTGGGCAATTAAAGAGTATTACAAACACAGACTGTGCAGGAGGTCATCTCAGTGCCGTTTTCATTGGTCGCCCGCTTGGTTGCATTCATCTACTTATGAACCATTAAATTTCAACGATCTGTGGTGTTTGTCCCCTGCATCTCCAGAGAATTTCAAATGACACGGTTTTTCCTTCAGGGTATCACATCCTCAGCAGGCCACCTGCACAGATAACAGCCAGACGATGCTCTCTCACAATTATGGGTATGACGGCGATATGATGGATACAAGCTGCAGCCGAGCATCCTCACACTGCAGTACTGGTAATTATGGGAAAGAGCCTCATCAGGGCTGTTACAGCATTTATATGACAGTTAGTACGAGTACGGAGTAAAAGGCTTCCTTTGGCTCCCTGCTTGTCCCAGTAGTTGTTGTCATGGCAACCAATAAGAGACGGGGGCTCTTAAAATGTCTCTGACCGATCAAATCTGTCAGATGAAGCCATCCCTCCATGACGGCTTGCTTCTACACACCTACAGCTTTATCTGCCATTACGTCGGCGAAGCACATCATCCCATAATATGCCAAGAGTTTCAGTTTCTCATGATAAGCTGGACGCTGTTTCAGACGCTGCTCCGCTCTGACAAGAATGATAGATTTTAAGCCTTTTGGTGCAACGAATCAAGCTCACAAAAATTCAAAATACTTGCCTAATATTAGCCGAATATTTTATGTCTGCGCTGCCTCTGTCGAGGAGAGAACGCATGAAAACAAAAGCAACAGTTTGAAAAATATGTTGAAGTGCGAATTAATCGCACAAAAAGAAAATGCCCCGGTGTGTTATGGGCTGCTGAAGGATCCCGGACCTGCCTGGTGGTTTGCCGGCGCAGAGTGGAGCTTCAGTCTCAATCAGCTTTCAGAGAAACGGGGTCAGCAGCAGTCTGGACTTCTGTCAGGTTGGACAGCACTGATACGCAGGACTACAGGGAGGATGTCTTCAGCTTCAGCTAAAAAATACAAAAGCAGCCTGTTTTTTCCTTTATTCATCCCCAGGACGAACCAGTCAGAAGCCAGACGTACTGCTGTGACCCAGCAGAGCGGAGCACGGTCAAAAATCATTTCTATTAATCCAGCAGGATGTCATACAGCTCTTTCCTCGGCCAGTGGTGTTACCTGCCATTCAATTTAGCATGTCCAGCATTTTCTTCAAGCCTTCAAGTCTCCGTCTACACTCAGCAATAACTCCCAAATGTGACATTAGCTGACTGTTAAACTCAAATTATTGGTACATGTCAAACAAGCAAAACCTACAGCTAATTACAAACACTATTTATAACACAGACGTGACGAGCACAAGACTCTAGTTCACGCTTCGTTTTTATCTTATTCACCCAAAGCCTCAAATAGCGTTCATCACTTTTCACTTCTTTTATGATTACTGTGTGTTACTATGCATGAACTGTATATAAGAAGTGGACGTAGTCGCCGTGACGTCAGCCATTGGTTTGTAGGCTACTGTTTTGAAACCTGGAGTTCAACATTTCGGCCGTCGTCATCTTGGTTATTTGCAACCAGAAGCAACATGATGGCATGAAGCACAACACTGATGAAGACATTTTTAGGCTAAAACACGGACAACTCCCAGACCAGCACTGCTGTGGTAGCGAGCTGTAGCCAGTAGCCACCATGACGTCACTCATTGGTATGTTGACTATGGTGCTGAAAACTCGGCTTTGGAGTTTTGGCCGTCGCCATCTTGGTTTTTTGCAACCAGGTGTGACACAAGAGGGTGGAGCTAAGTACGACCGAACACTCAACAAGACATTTCTAGTTACAATGAACTTTCATGAAGTGAAAACACTGCGAGAGGGTTGAAGTCCTAAGATAAAAAAACAGACAACTCCCAGACCAGACACCCCCGTGGTAACAACCTGTCAATCACCAGGTAGCCCCGCCCTACAGCAGCCCCTGCTTTCTGGTCTATCTGACTCTAGATGGACCATAATTCACGAAATGAACATCCTGCTGTACTGAAGAAGACTGAAACTAGAGACTGAGACCAGAAACTGATGTTTCCAGTGTTTACTCAGGTAATCAATCAGAGGAGGATCATTTTCTAGAGACTTCTATAGACCCAGTTTGGACCATCCCTGGAGTCATACCGCTAACATGGCTACAAAGACAAACAGAGCTGGGTGTTTATCATGAACAGGGACAGCAAACGACGAAGCATCACAGCCAGGCTAGGCTCATCTTCTCATAGACCTCTATACAATCAGATGTCTTCTTCCAACCAGAGGAGTCGCCCCCTGCTGGCTAAACAATGCAAGTTTAAGGTGCTTGTGTAGTGGCTTCACTTTTCAGACCCAGAGGTTCTACCTGGTCTGGGACCACTCGGCCCACATGGCCTCACGGCCCAGTGCTGCTCGTGGAGGCACTGAGTCTGGGTGAGAAGCTGCTTATCTTCATTATGTGTGTTAGCGGTTCAGGTTCACCCCAAACATCCATAAGCTCTTGGACAAGATAATTCACTAAGGCTGACAAAGGAAAGGCCTCAGCACAGGGATAGTGATAGTGATAGTGATAGCGATAGTGATAGCGATAGTGATAGTGCTCGACTCAAGTCTCTGAGCTGGAATGCCTTTACTACGAAGCAGCTGCAGCTCCTCTCACTCCTCGAAACTACTTCACTTGAAGAAACTACTTACTACTACTACAAGCTACAACCACAGTAATTGGCAATGCACAAATGCAGATTTACTAAATAAGAGCATCTGTATCTTTCATATGTTCCTCCATTAACTGAAAAAGCGAACAACCAGCACTTGAAGTGTACGATTTGCTGTTCGTTCATTTTTGAGCACCAGGGACAGTAAAAGAGCTGTCCCTGAGTCTGACAAGTGATTAGAGTGTTGTCATGCACTGCTATTGTTCAGCATGACTGCTAATTTATTCACTGAAGGGTTTGCGTCTCCATCTATTCACTTCACCAACCAAGAAAGGCTGCTGATGCCTGGGAATACAACCGAGCCCCACAGCTGCTAATGCAGCCCGGTCAGGCAGAAAGCTGTGGTAATGACACGATAATGCACCATTTTTTGTTAGAATAATATCAGTGGTTTAAAAATGGCCGTTGTTTCCCTTCAAGATCAACTATGATGTTTTTTCCTAAACCTAACTTAGTGGTTCAGCTGTCTAAACATAAGTGAGGGGTTTGGTTGCCCTCTCCTGGTGCAGCGCTGTGAACTCTTTGCCAGGTTGGGCAGAAAGCATTTGTCTCACTTTCCTGTGTGACTACACCTTGAAGCACCAGCTGGTTTAGTGACTGAGTGCAGTCGTACAGTGATGAGCCTGTTTTTCTGTATGAGTGCTTTCCTCTTACCTTGCGGCCGTCGCTCGCGTGGCAGTTGACGTTGAGCGGCGTGAGCAAGGCCATTAGCTTCTCCTCGTTTCCACTCCTGCAACACACACAAACACACATTAGATAGAAAACATCCAGCACCGAAGAGGATTAGCACTGCTCCTCAGCAGCAGAGTGAGGGGAGAAAACCAGGGGGATGAGACGGGAAACAGAAGAACTTCATCTGCAGAAACAGGCTGACATAGAGGGATGTTTGGGGGATGGATGGATGGATGGATGGATGGATGGATGGATGGACGGATGGATGGACGGATGGATGGATGGAAGGGGGCGTGAGCTGAAAGACAGACAGCATTCAGCCGAGCTGCAGTGGAGCAAAGACCTAAAACTAAGGCCTTGATGTTGCTGATCAGTGTTTCCTGGTTCCTCGGCTCACGGCCCTGGCATCCGGTGACCGCCAGGGAAGTGTTGCCACGGCAGCGTCCAGGCCAACCATCATCCTCATGACAGCCATAAAGGATTATTCTCCCATGTTCCCCTCCTCTCCCTCTCCCTCTCTACTTTTCTCTCCTTCCTTCTCTTTATTTCTATATCCTCCCCACATCTCTCCTCCTTTACCCTCTCACTCGCTTCTCACCTTTACCTCCGCTGCTCAGCATCTTCCTTTTAGTTCTCCCCTTTTCCTCAACGAGCCGCCTCCTGCTGCTGCTACACGAGGGAGCCTTCACTTCCAACAGGAGGCGAAGGACACGGTGAGTGTGTGTGCTTGTCTGATTAATAAATGTGTGGACAGCATGATTTATCATCTAGTCAATTAATCATTTGAAAGCCAGAACCCAGAAAACGAAGACCTGGGTCAGCGTTCTGGGAAATAACTTTATTTGCTGTCTTGATGAGAACCTGATGCCACTCGTGTTGAATAAATATGAAGCCCCAACCTGCAGTGAGGTGCTACCTTTGGACAGATCCAGGGTCACCGTTTCCCTTCGTTTCCCGTCTTTACGACAAACTAAGCTAACCGTCTAGGCCCTGGCTTCATATTTAACGGACGGATGTGACAGTGGTATCAGTCTTTTAAGCAACTCTTGGAAAGAAAGCAAATAAGCTCATTAAGGTCCTATTATGTATTATTATTATTTATTAAGTCCTTTAGTGTGTTATATAGTTTTTTGTGCAGGTAAAGTTCTGCAAACAAAGGGAGTTACCCACACAGAAACACTGATCCTGAACTGCCTGAAACGCCTCACCTGAAGTCCACCTTTTCTTTCGTAATGTGGTTAGTAGCATATTTCTCCAAGTAACATATTTGCATAATGCCTGCTTAGCGGCTAGTTTAGTACGCTGTCAAACATAACGAGTAAGAGCGGAGCTGGAGAAGAGTCTGAAGAGTTTGGTTCGGTTGACCAATCACAACAGAGTGGGCCAACTAACCAATGGGCTTTTCAGGAGGGCGGGGCAGCAGTGCAGCTGGTGTGAGTCAAGTGTTTTTGAGGATTAAAGCTTGTAAACATGTTCTCGCAGAAACCTAAACGTAAAAGTATGAACCTGAAAATCCTCTTGGGTTGTTCCAACGTACCAGCTCCAGAACGAGTGTCCTCACAGTCGTATGCCATAGCCTGATTCTGCCTGACGCATTTCAGGTGCAACCAGCCTCATCTCCTCATCTGTCTGGTTCCACACAAATGATCTACAGTAGTGATCTGTCAATCACCAGGTAGCCCCGCCCTACAGCCTCCCTGCTCTATGGTCTATCTGACTCTAAATAGACCATAATTCATTAAATGAACATCCTGCTGTACTGATGAAGACTGAAACTAGAGACTGAGACCAGAAACTGATGTTTCCAGTGTTTACTGAGGTAATCAATCAGAGGAGGATCATTTTCTATAGACATCTATAGGACCAGAGGAGTCGCCCCCTGCTGGCTGGAGACAGGATGAAGGTTTCAGGCTCCTCAGCAGCTTATTGTTCTGTGAATGCTGAAATGATCTACAGTGGCCCACAAGAGACAGCAATCACAAGCAAGCTGAATATTTATCTTTTCTTTTACGCGTGATGATTAATGCTCTTCCAAGCGTGACTGGATCATCACTGCTCCTTACACCTCCATCATCTCAAAGCCTAACAAATCACTTCAGCTGCATGTTAATGTATGAAGCTATCAGGGATTAACAACAGCCCTCTGGGTACATTTCAATCGTTTAGAGCTGCTCTAATCAGTTTTTTATACATTAATGGATCAAATGAGTCAGAGTAATATGAAAGATGTTGCTTATAGTATAAATACACCTACTTTTTGAGGTACATGTTCTTTCCCGTATTAGTCTTTTCCTTATGCTACTTTATACTTTTACTCCACCACAGTTCAGAAAAATATGGCTGTAATTTCAGCTTCTTCCCGTCCATACTGGCAGAAAGTACTAAGGATGTGAAAGAAAAGTGGAGCGTTGCTGCGATGTGACTGATGCTCGGTTCCTGAGTTTAAGTCCAGATCAGCTCAGCTTTTAGCGGAGGCGGATCTCCAAACGCCGTCCGGAGGTCGGTCGGAGTCGATGCTCTAGATCCAGACGTGGATCGGTACTGGCTGATCTCCAGGTTTCAGAGTTTTCTATCAGAGGCTGCAGCAGGCTTCAGATACGTTTCAACCACACACTAACTTCACTGCTCTCTAACCAGAGCTAACTCAACCAGCATTCACACATTTCTCAGCAGGTTTCAACACTCGGACCTTCAGTCTGACGAAAGGGTTAACTTTAAGCAGCTGAAACAGTCGAAACCATTTCTTTCCAAATATTTACAGCTAACAGATCATAAGAGAAGACTCAGATCAGACTCTGAATCAACCAGCCTTGACTTACTTACTACTTACTGTCAGTCGGTTTACAGAAACGCTTCTGTAAAACGTTTGCTGTCACAAACATTAACGACTTTTTTCAGCCGGTGCGTCTGCGTTAATCTCAAACTATGTGGAACCATTTTACCAGCTCGACTTATCGTCTACACTGCTGTGCTACGATGCATTCAGGGCCACGAATTAAACAAGTGTGGGGGGAATAAAATAAGCAGAAAAACAACATAAGTCATGTGTGGGAGTTATCTGACCAAAAACATCGCAAAAAAAGTAAAAAATAAATGAATAAATCTTCTAAAAAATGACATTGGTGATGAGCCAGCGGCTCAGCTGTGATGTGAGCTGTTCACACTTTAACAGCCTGCTGACCCCATAATGCACCGGGGTACTGCTATGATAACACAGCTGCTTCCTCCTGTGTGTGTGTGTGTGTGTGTGTGTGTGTGTGTGAAAGACAGTGAGAGAGAGAGAGAGAGAAAGAAAAAGAGAGAGAGAAAGAAAGAGAGAGAGAGAGAGAGGCTGTTGAGGCATTGAGCGCTCAGCCACCCACACAATGACAAACGAAAGTTATGCCATTTACACATGCAATATACATAAACACACACACACAAACACACACAAACAAACACAAAAAAACACACACAAACAAAGACACTGCCCACATGCACTGCCTGCAACCACAACATGCCTCCAAAATGCAAAGTGTCCCTGGTCCACCATGAGTCCTGGATCTAAACCTGAATAGTGTGTGTGTGTGTGTGTGTGTGTGTGTGTGTGTGTGTGTGTGTGTGTGTGTGTGTGTGTATTACTATATGTTGTGGGGACATGAATTTGTTCACACAGTCACACTGTGGAGACTTTCCTTCCTTTGGTGGACAAGATGCTCGTCCCCATGACGTAAAACATTATATTTTAGGGTAAAGATTTGGTTTAGGGTTAGGGTAAGGTTAGGGTTAAGGTAAGGGTTTGGATTAGGTAAGTAATAGTTACACACTCCAGGAAATGAGTGCAAGTCAATGTAATGTCCTCAAAAGTCCTGGAAACAGGACTGTGTGTGTTGAAAAGGAGGAACTAGTAATAAACAGTTTGACACATAGAGAGGCAGCAAAAAGGAAAACCTAACAAAAGAGAGAGAGAAGAGGAGGAAACAGAGGGAGAGGAGGATGGAGAGAAAGCACAAACAAGAAAGGAGCAAAAACGGTAGGAAACAAGAGAAAAGGGAAGGAAACAGGGTGAAAAAGAGGAGAGAGGAAAAGACAGGAAATGAAGAACAAGAGTGGAGGTGAGAAGGGAAGAGAGGAAGCAGAAGAGCAAGAAAAGACAGAAGAGGATGAGACACAAGGACCGGAAACAGAAAACAAGAGTGGATCAAAGAGGAGAGGAGGAGGAGGAGGTAGCGAAGAAGGAGGAGAAGAAGGACAAACAAGGATGAAAGGAAAAGAAGGGGGGAGATGACACAAAAGGAAATGAGAGGAAGAGGAGGAGAGTAGAAAGTAAGCGTGGAAACAAGGGATGAGAGGGAGAAAGAGGAGGAGGCAGGTGAACCACGGAGGAGGATGAGAGGAGGAGGAGGATGAGAGGAGGATGAGAGGATGAGAGGAGGAAGAGAGGAGGAGGATGAGAGGAGGATGTGTCAGAGGAGAGGAAGAGCGGCGTTCAGAGCGGTACTCACCTCGCCGCCTCCAGCAGCTCATCCTTCTTGTATTCACCTAGATGGTTACAGAAGATCACAGAGTCAGACAACCGACCAACACACACCGACCACACGCACACACACACCGGCAGCCACACACACAGACAGAGGAAGGATCTATCCATCTCTTTCTCTTCCTCCCCCCTCCTCTTCCTCCTCCTCCTCCTCCTCTCTTTCTCTGCCATTCTCGCTCAGTGCGCACCCCTCTGGCTCCGGTTGCCGTGGCGATGCGTTGCCGGCAGCGACCACAGCACGTTCATTGTTTGGGCGGCGAGCGGCAGACCGACACGCGCTCTGCCTCTATCCATCCGCGCCTCCCGTCTCTCGGCCGCCGCTCATACCTCCAACCGTCTTCCCTCCATCATTTCTCTCTCTCTCTCTCTCTCTCTCCCCCAGTGGGCTCAGGAGGCGCAGTTACCATAAAAAGACAACAGAAATAAACAAACCCCTCCCCCTACCTCCCTCTCCATCTCTCTCCCTCCCTCCCTCTCCATCTCTCTCCCTCCCTCCCTCTCTTAGCCCTGCCCCCGTCTCTCCATCACAACACACCTCCCATCTCAGGAGGAGGGGGCTCCTCTCACACCTGGAACCTGGAGCATCGCTGCGTTCGCATCCAGACTGGATACTGACTAGACCTTGCATGTAAAACACCTCCTGTGTCCTGCAGCACATTCCTGCACGAAGCTAACCGCTAACGTAACCAGGTCTCGTCATGTCACTTTTGGTGTTTCTTAATGTATTATTCAGGGAAAAACAGGGTGCATCCCCTGGACACATCGAAAGAGAGTTTACTGTGTCTCAAACACATTTATATATATTGTCCCCAGGACAAAGGGACGCCATTAGTCTCAAACCCTGACGGTACCTCTGGTAATGCAGAAAAACAAATACTGTCACGGGTTCAGAGTTCTGATACCAAAGTACCAGATATCATGACCCTTTACCTTTCATTATGCACAGTAAAGCTCCAAAAACACCAAAAACTTCCCATGATTAAGACTTTTTAAGACCTTGTAGGACCATTATGGATGCGATTTAAGACCCATTTATCCATTTAGGACCACTATGGCTGTAATTTAAGACCTTCTTCCCGTCCATACTGGCAGAAAGTACTAAGGATGTGAAAGAAAAGTGGAGCGTTGCTGCGATGTGACTGATGCTCGGTTCCTGAGTTTAAGTCCAGATCAGCTCAGCTTTTAGCGGAGGTGGATCTCGAAACGCCGTCCGGAGGTCGGTCGGAGTCGATGCTCTAGATCCAGACATGGATCGGTACTGGCTGATTTCAGCTGTTTGATGCTGGTTTTTTACAACCAGCTTTATGTTTTTCTGGCATGTGACATACGTTAACATTAATGAATTTTGAAGACCTGCCAAAACTGGATTTGAGACATTTTAAGACTTTTTGGGGGGTTATTGGAGACGTTTTTTTAGACTTATTAAAGACCCTGCGGGAACCCTTCATAATGTTAGTCCATAGTGTCTTCCATCACATCATGCCCACTTCTCCAGTTTGTACAGCAGGGTTTCTTCTAATCATTTCATATTTAATCTGGGTTCATTTTTAAACCTCCCCCACCGTTTTCTCGGAGTAGTACTCTGAATGACAAGTACACTGAACTCCATGTATAAAATCACTTCTGAACCTCTCTAATTAACACAAACAGAAATCTCAGAGTTACATGCTGGACTATGTTTCTGTGGACGCAGCGACCTAGTCTGAGACTGTGATTGTGAACCAGCTACAGGCCTATAGCCATATCGCTGAACTTCGTTACCAGAGCTGTTCTTCAATGAAACGTGGTCAATTAGAGGAGGAACAGCAGATAGAGAAACAGTGAGACGCCAGACGATGAGCTGCAGGCGAGATGCTCCTAACCCAAACCCAGGAGAGATGCTCCTAACCCTAACCCTAACCCTAACCCAAACCCAGGCGAGATGCTCCTAACCCTAACCCTAACCCAGGAGAGATGCTCCTAACCCTAACCCAGGAGAGATGCTCCTAACCCTAACCCAAACCCAGGAGAGATGCTCCTAACCCTAACCCTAACCCTAACCCAAACCCTAACCCAAACCCAGGCGAGATGCTCCTAACCCTAACCCTAACCCAGGAGAGATGCTCCTAACCCTAACCCAAACCCAGGAGAGATGCTCCTAACCCTAACCCAAACCCAGGAGAGATGCTCCTAACCCTAACCCTAACCCAGGAGAGATGCTCCTAACCCTAACCCAAACCCAGGAGAGATGCTCCTAACCCTAACCCAAACCCAGGAGAGATGCTCCTAACCCTAACCCAAACCCAGGAGAGATGCTCCTAACCCTAACCCAAACCCAGGCGAGATGCTCCTAACCCTAACCCAGGCGAGATGCTCCTAACCCTAACCCTAACCCAGGAGAGATGCTCCTAACCCAAACCCAGGCGAGATGCTCCTAACCCAAACCCAGGCGAGATGCTCCTAACCCTAACCCAGGCGAGATGCTCCTAACCCTAACCCAGGCGAGATGCTCCTAACCCTAACCCAAACCCAGGCGAGATGCTCCTAACCCAAACCCAGGAGAGATGCTCCTAACCCAAACCCAGGAGAGATGCTCCTAACCCTAACCCTAACCCAGGAGAGATGCTCCTAACCCTAACCCAAACCCAGGAGAGATGCTCCTAACCCTAACCCAAACCCAGGAGAGATGCTCCTAACCCTAACCCAAACCCAGGAGAGATGCTCCTAACCCTAACCCAGGAGAGATGCTCCTAACCCTAACCCAAACCCTAACCCAAACCCAGGAGAGATGCTCCTAACCCTAACCCAAACCCAGGAGAGATGCTCCTAACCCTAACCCAAACCCAGGAGAGATGCTCCTAACCCTAACCCAGGAGAGATTCTCCTAACCCTAACCCAAACCCTAACCCAGGAGAGATGCTCCTAACCCTAACCCAAACCCTAACCCAGGAGAGATGCTCCTAACCCTAACCCAAACCCTAACCCAGGAGAGATGCTCCTAACCCTAACCCAAACCCTAACCCAGGAGAGATGCTCCTAACCCTAACCCAAACCCTAACCCAAACCCTAACCCAGGAGAGATGCTCCTAACCCTAACCCTAACCCTAACCCAGGAGAGATGCTCCTAACCCTAACCCAAACCCAGGAGAGATGCTCCTAACCCTAACCCAAACCCAGGAGAGATGCTCCTAACCCTAACCCAAACCCAGGAGAGATGCTCCTAACCCTAACCCAAACCCAAACCCTAACCCAGGAGAGATGCTCCTAACCCTAACCCAAACCCTAACCCAAACCCTAACCCAGGAGAGATGCTCCTAACCCTAACCCAAACCCTAACCCAGGAGAGATGCTCCTAACCCTAACCCAAACCCAAACCCTAACCCTAACCCAGGAGAGATGCTCCTAACCCTAACCCTAACCCAAACCCTAACCCAGGAGAGATGCTCCTAACCCTAACCCTAACCCAAACCCTAACCCAGGAGAGATGCTCCTAACCCTAACCCTAACCCAAACCCTAACCCAGGAGAGATGCTCCTAACCCTAACCCTAACCCTAACCCAAACCCTAACCCAGGAGAGATGCTCCTAACCCTAACCCAACCCTAACCCAAACCCTAACCCAGGAGAGATGCTCCTAACCCTAACCCTAACCCTAACCCAGGAGAGATGCTCCTAACCCTAACCCAACCCTAACCCTAACCCAAACCCTAACCCAGGAGAGATGCTCCTAACCCTAACCCAGGAGAGATGCTCCTAACCCTAACCCAACCCTAACCCTAACCCAGGAGAGATGCTCCTAACCCAACCCTAACCCTAACCCAAACCCTAACCCAGGAGAGATGCTCCTAACCCTAACCCAACCCTAACCCAAACCCTAACCCAGGAGAGATGCTCCTAACCCTAACCCAAACCCTAACCTACTGCACAGACCAGTGACCCTCCATCACGTCACCAAGGTAAACAGTGTTTTCACAGAGCGGCAGGAAAAGAGCCGACCTAGAAAGACTGCCTTCGCAACTTTCACTGAAAAGTGCCTTGAGGGCTTATTCCTACATAAAAACCAATATGTAAAATTTCCAGCACAACACAGTTCATCTGTGAAAGGGGACAGAGAGAAAGAGAGAGGTTTAAAACTGAAATAGGAAATAAAAGGAAAAATTCAAAGACGGAGCGAAAACATGTGATGGAGATAAATGGAGGGAGAATGAGGTGTGTGTACACGGCGCTCACGGAGGGGTGGAGGAGGATGAGGAGGAGCGAGGAAGAAAGGTTACGGAGAAGGGAAAAGGGGGAGGAGGAGGAACAAAGGATTTGCAGATGAAAGAGAGAAGGGATGATTAGGGATCTGGAAACTGACATGCATGGATTTGACACAGTATAATTGGTGTTAGGGAGGCTAAGGCGGAACAGTCGGAGGAGGAAGAAGAGGACGGAGAGGGATGGGAGGAAGACAGGATGACAGGAATAAAAAGAGAGAAACATACAGGCAGATCAAGACACTGTATTAGATGCTGCAGCTTTAAACAAATCTATACTGAGACAGAATCACTTCCCACCTGACAGTCACGGCTCTCACAGGATTATATCATCATCATCATCATCATCATCATCATCATCATCATCATCGTCATCATCATCATCATCACTACTACGGCACATCACAAACTAATACGCTTCATGTCATTCATTGTCTTTACCTTTTAAAGTTCTGCTCAACCGTACGGTGGAGAACACTAATAATTAATTAATTAATAAAGGTTCATCTTATCTTATCTTATCTTACTGAGCCCCGGTACCTTATTTTGAAATGTGCTGAACTGAACTCGACCTGACTGAGGTGTCTCCACCACTCGGTTTAGGGATGTTATGCTAAAAAAATAAATCCACTAGATGTCGCTGCTTCTTTAAATAACACGCCTTTTCAGTCCACCTCCTTACAGGAAGTCAGCAACTACAGACAGGACGACTCATTTGGACTCATTTTCGTAGCGTTAGAGGTCTGACAGCTTGGACACGGCGGGAACATCAGGACAGCAAGGCGGCTTTCATTAGAAATGTCATTTATATTTATTTTAGACAGAAAATGTGTGGTAATTTGTACATTATAGTAATAATCCAACATTAATTGGGGGCGGCAGTAGCTCAGTCCGTAAGGACTTGGGTTAGGATGTGGAGGACCCGGGTTCAAATCCCCCATGGACCAAGACCAACTGGTTGCTGGAGAGGTGCCAGTTTACCTCTTGGGCACTGCCGAGGCACCAAACCCCCAACTGCTCTGGGCGCTTGTCAGGAGCAGCCCCCTCACTCTGACATCTCTCTATTGACATGTATATGTACTGTGTGAACAACAGAGTGTAAAACTGAATTTCCCCACTGTGGGACTAATAAAGGAATATCTTTCTTTCTTTCTTAAAAGCCCGCTCTATATTCGTTCATGGAGCCCTGCAAGTCACTGCATGCTCTACAACACTGTCCTGCACGTATTTCAGAATAAAAGCCTCATGTTAACAAATGAAGAATGCTTGAGGGCTTTTATCTTGAAATGAAGGCAGGAAATGTTGATTTAAAAATAAATCTTCACTTTTTTCATGTCATGACACTGTCTACAGATACAGACACTGAGAGTGTAGTAATGTTGCTGATATGAAGTTACTATACAGTCAGAAGGTCATTTTTACTGTCTGTTGTTGCTGTGAACCAGACGGCTCACATTAAAAACAGGCGAAACCTCCAATCTCCTGTGACAACGCAGCTGAAGTGTGTGAGATGTGTGTTTTTCGCCGGCGGCGTGGCAGCTCTAACCTGTTAACACTGACGCCGAAATAAGCAACCGGTAACGCAGCCGCTACGCTTTACTGACCACAAGTATGTAACTTCACACTCAAAGGTAAAGTCGAATAAAGGAAAACTACTGTCTCTTTCATGGAAAAGCTAGTAGAGCTGAAGATGTGATTAAAATGTAATATTTTCTACCGAATGATTATTTATTGTTCAGTATATATAAAACTCCATTGTTTCATTTCTAAGTGAGGGCATTAAAGGGTTAAAGATGCCCTGAAGCTGTTACAGGTACAGGGCAGGTGAAGTCACCGAGGCCATGAACCTGCTACGTATCACAACATCTGTAGTGATTTCACTGCCACAGTCTTCACCCCTCAAAAGGTGCATTTCTACTAGAAGTTTAGGAAGCTAACGGGAACGATTTACTGTCTGATTGATGACTAATGACAGGAAGGGAGTGACTCGGTCTCCAGATTCAATCAGAGCGTAACTCGACACCTGAACGAAAACATATTCTGTTATCATTATGTTCAGCTGAGTCGGCTGTCGTGCGTCGGGTGCAAATCAAGGCGTACAAATGAATGGCAGGCAATACGCAGTTTGCTAGCTCCGATATTATTCATGCTTCGAGAGCTAAAGTGATTGTGACTCAGCGGTTTTAATTTGTTTCCTTCCACACACACACACACACACACACACACACACACACACACACACACACACACACACACACACACACACACACACACACACACAGTTAGCTTAGTATGGCTGTTAATCTGCTGCCACTTTGTTGGACTACACTTCCCACATCACATTAAAACACAACAGAGACCAAGCAGCCTCTGACTCTCAGCACCACGGTGGGAACTGACACTAAATTACACTTAAACCGGACTGAATGTTTCCAGCAGAATCCCACCAGAAGCTTTCAGCATATTCAGCTGTTCTGAGAGGAAACTAGTCAACCACGACAACGTCTGCTCCTCCTGCTCCTCCTCAACCACGACAACGTCTGCTCCTCCTGCTCCTCCTCAACCACGACAACATCTGCTCCTCCTCAACCACGACAACGTCTGCTCCTCCTGCTCCTCCTCAACCACGACAACGTCTGCTCCTCCTGCTCCTCCTCAACCACGACAACGTCTGCTCCTCTTCAACCACGACAACGTCTGCTCCTCCTGCTCCTCCTCAACCACGACAACATCTGCTCCTCCTCAACCACGACAACGTCTGCTCCTCCTGCTCCTCCTCAACCACGACAACATCTGCTCCTCCTGCTCCTCCTCAACCACGACAACATCTGCTCCTCCTGCTCCTCCTCAACCACGACAACGTCTGCTCCTCCTGCTCCTCCTCAACCACGACAACGTCTGCTCCTCCTCAACCACGACAACGTCTGCTCCTCCTCAACCACGACAACGTCTGCTCCTCCTGCTCCTCCTCAACCACGACAACGTCTGCTCCTCCTGCTCCTCCTCAACCACGACAACGTCTGCTCCTCCTGCTCCTCCTCAACCACGACAACGTCTGCTCCTCCTCAACCACGACAACGTCTGCTCCTCCTGCTCCTCCTCAACCACGACAACGTCTGCTCCTCCTGCTCCTCCTCAACCACGACAACGTCTGCTCCTCCTGCTCCTCCTCAACCACGACAACGTCTGCTCCTCCTGCTCCTCCTCAACCACGACAACGTCTGCTCCTCCTCAACCACGACAACGTCTGCTCCTCCTGCTCCTCCTCAACCACGACAACGTCTGCTCCTCCTGCTCCTCCTCAACCACGACAACGTCTGCTCCTCCTGCTCCTCCTGCTCCTCCTCAACCACGACAACGTCTGCTCCTCCTGCTCCTCCTCAACCACGACAACGTCTGCTCCTCCTGCCCCTCCTCAACCACGACAACGTCTGCTCCTCCTCAACCACGACAACGTCTGCTCCTCCTGCTCCTCCTCAACCACGACAACGTCTGCTCCTCCTCAACTACGATGTCTGCTCCTCCTCATGGCTCTGTTTTCAGACTTGGAGACTTTGACCAATCACAGGTCATTTCAGAGAGAGTGCGTTCCTATTGGCTGTGCTCCAACTGGTGGGCGGTGCTTGGTGTTTCCTCAGCTGATCTCAACATGGCTGCCAGGTCACCAACTTTCTCATTTTACAGCTAAACAGTAACTACGAGATGATTCTGGTTTCATATGAGGAGAGAACATCATTACAGTAACAGAATATTGATCCATAATATTGATCCATATCCATGATATTTTTCAGATGACTGTTCTTCAGGTTTCCTCCCACAGTCCAAAGACATGCAGGTCAACTGATGACTCTAGACGTCCTGCAGGTGTGAATGGTGTCTGTCTCCATGTGTCCTGTGAGGACTGGTGTCCTGTCCAGGGTGAACCTGCCTTCATTTAAAGCCAGCTGGGATCAGGTCTGGACCCCCGTGACCCCTAACGGGATAAGCTGTTGCAGATGGATGGATGGATATTTGAACACATCATAAAAACATTACAATTTACTTTTGCCCAATACTCATCTCAGAGCCTGAATGCATCATAACTTTAAATGAACTGAGCTCTCGTCCAGCTGATTTCAGCACTGATTTGTTGTTCATAATGTAGATAATCAGGAAACAGCAGGCTGGGCCACCGGGACACGTTGGTGGTGAGTTTACCGTCTACGTAAGGAACCGTCAGGTAGCCACTCCTTTTTATTACATATTACCTTGGAATGGTAAAGTTGCCATGTTGGCATATTCACTGTTTCTGCCCTCCCCTCCTATGAAATGAATCCGGCACCATGTTCAGGTGCAGACATCTTAGCCGGTGATGCTGTTCAGGGTCAGGGACGGGTGTAACGAGTACCACGGCATTTCCACTAGTTGTCTTCATTGAGAGCTACCGTCATAGAGGAGGAGGAGCAGGAGGAAGAGGAGGGGCTACAGGGCACGGTCTCAGACACACACCTGTCAGGTGCACCAATGAAAACACTGTGATCTCAGCAGCTGTATGCAGCTGTCAGACAGAGGAGGATGTATATATTTAAGTATGTATGAACACAAGCCTGGCGTCCACAGTCCTGCTGACTGCAAACAGAAGAGACAAGGACAGGTTAAAGCTCGGGACAGGCTAGCTGCCTCCTGAATGACGATTGTGTGTGTGTGTGTGTGTGTGTGTGTGTGTGTGTGTGTGTGTGTGTGTGTGTGTGTCCCTTGGCAGAGTGCAGTAGACACCAGCGATCACTGTTTGAATTACAATTGTTGATGCTGGAAAGTGTGTGTTCCTTTACATGCACATGGAGGTGTATGGATACATGCAGGCGTACATGCATAGTGTGACTCCAGGGACGTGCACAGGTGAGTAGAAGTCAATGTCAAACAGGCCTTATCCTGTATATATCCTGAGCATGCAGCGCGGCGCTAGCACGCTGTGTGTGCTAAGTGGCTGCTGGAGCACAGATGATGCTGACTGATGCTGACTGGACCGTGAGTCGCCTCAGTCGGCTGTCTGCTTGTGTGTGCGCGTTGGTGTGTGTTTAAATCAAATATCATTTATTGTGAGAGCGGTTTATCCTCCGTTATACAACAACTGGCTCTGAGTCAGGAGTTGAGCGATCCACTTCTAACCTCAGCAAGGTCACAACTGCCGAGGCGGATCTGAGACCAATCAGAAGGGAGGAAAAATGAACGGAGGGCTTGCGGAAATTAGAAAAGAGGGTGTTTGGTTCCTTTGGCCGGTTGACTGTGCTCACTTCACACTCTCACCACTTATAGCGTGTGATTAATTGCTTCACACAGCGCACCGAAGAGAGATTAACGGTGTGATTTTTTTGGCCACCCACTCCACCCTCTTCCACTTTCAGTCCTGTAAACGTAGGAAGCTGGATGTTTTCTCCGGCGAGTACCTCTCTAAACTCACAACACTACATCAGTGTGTGTCGGTCTGCGACCTCGCGTGGGCGGTGGGCACACCCAAGTGGCTTTATTTAAACTGTGGTTTTCATTGCGGTCATTCTGGGGTGATCACGCATTACTATGGGAGTAGACAGAGGCGAGTCTGAGGTGCGTTCAGCTGGGTTTTCATCATTCGTTCAGAGTAAAAAAATATTCTCTGCAGTGGGCGATGTTTTCAAGCAGCAGCAGAAATATGTCTGCCTGGTAGGTATGTCCACTAAATCTGTGTGGGGTTTTACATGGTGAGTAATGTTAATAGGGCTGGACGATCCACGTATCTCCAGATTCAACACTATCACAGTAGTGATTTGTATTGCTTTTTGTTAACGTTTTTACCACTAGACCATGATAAACACACTTCTAGAGACTTTTACTTTGTAAAATCTCTAAATGACTCCAGTCAAATGTCTGATTTTCAGCAGGTCTGTAGGCAGAAATGTCCTGACGTCAAATATCAGGATCATTTTCACACATTATTTTTTATCCATCAACCCAGAAATCAAAGAATTAAGACGTTTCCCTCACAGATTAGTGGGATTTTCTTTTTAATTTATCAGGGTCATGTAATGTTTTATACTCTGCTGAATATAATCCATCAGTCTGATTTCCATAGATGGATTCTGTAGATCCAGTTCCCTTTGTTAACACCTTATTTTGAAAAGCGGCCGTAGTCCCAGGTGTCTACTTCCTCTAACTCCTCCAAGGTGGTCTCTAGCTCTCGGCTCTAGTGACGGCCGGTTCAACCGTCAAAGCTGAAACAGGAAGAATGTTTCAGCATCATTAAGCTAAAATCCAGTTTCAGCATTTTGTAATAAAACTAGACGCCTGCTCCTCCTCATGATGTTTTCAGGATTTAAAACATCTAGTGTGTGACGGGAGACTTTGACCAATCACAGGTCATTTCAGAGAGAGAGCGTTAAGCGCCGTCCAGTTTGACCATCTGATTGGAGTTCGCCAGTGATTTGCCAGCTCGGCTCTGATTGGTTGTTTTCCTCCAGTCTGTGAAATCGTGTAGATGCCGTTAGGAGTACCGGAGGAACATGATTTCTGTTTTCAGATTACCGTCTCATGCTCTGCTGTCAGGATACAGCAACTGTTTCATAAAAATCATTTATCTTTAATCACATTTGCTCCAAGCTTTAAGTAGTCGCCTTATTTCATGTATATAATGTTGTGTGTTACAGCATCATGTAATATAGAAAATACCATTTATTACTACAATATGGAAATATTATTGATTACTATCAACAGTCAATCTACAAACACATCGGTGTTTTTCTTCTTCATGATGTGCAGAACAAACTGAACCATAACTGAAACCGTGACCCTCGAACCGGATCACCAACCGAGTCGTGGACTCGTTGAACTGTTGCACCACTAGTATGAATGGACAGACATGTCGCCGCCGTGGAGGCACAAAAAAACACATTATATGCTTCCAAATATCATTAGGTTTATAGTGGGAGGTTTTTACTAGCTGCACACACAGATTGTGGTTTGTTAGATGCTGTATCTGCACATCCTGATCTTTACTGCAAAGCTTTGTTGTTTCCAAGCCGAATAACTCTGCCATGCTTTGTGAGACAGTAGTCACTACAGCAGGGAGGATCTGGCTCTTACTTTACTGAAAAATGGTTTCTTTAAGTGGAACAAGTGACAAAATGCCTCTGCAATGCATACTTCCTTCTTACTAAATGTCCAAAACAGAGCGTTGCTTGGGGCCCTCTGTCGGGATTCAACATCCTATCATTTTAAAATGTTTCCAGAGCAACACCGCCCCCCGGGGCTGAGAGAGGCTTTGCTGCATAACATCTAGAGAAAACAACACCAAAAACAAATGCTAATTCAAGATGATATCAGGAAAGTAGTTTGCATGACTGAAACAGCCACAACGCACCAACACTGACTCTCCACTGTTAAACAGATAGAAAGGACAGGAAGGAGGTCGAAGCATCACTTCTTCTCCTCCTCCTCCTGCTCCTCCTCCTCCTCCTCCTGCTCCTCCTCCTCCTCTCAGGAGCAACAACAACAAAAACAACAAAGTTAGCTGAGGACAAATTAATATGGATAAGATTAGATCACATTGCAGCTGTCCTGCGTGAGCCACACAAACAGAGTCAGCTCATTCCTCCACACTGCTCGCCACACTGACTCAGGACAGATTATCAAAACTGATTACTGAAACGTCCACAAGTTCTCACTTCAATCACTAATCTTTAGAAAGGGCCCATTTTCTGTGTCTTATAGATATTCAATATTTGAACAACTTTATTCTCCTACATCTTTCCCATGCTTGGTAAGATACCGACCGCTCAGGTACCCCTCCTGCGTTACTTGGACGTGTCGGGGATGGCGTGTCGATATAAGCTTGTTACATGCACAGTGTCCTTCCAAAATAAATGTCTGTTTCCACAGGAAGTTGGCTTTAGGCAGCACGACGACGACCACAACCAAAACACCTGGCGTGACAAAATATGTCAACATTACTTTTAGTTTCAGATGGGACACAAACTCCAGTCTCCTGGCTGAAGGTCCCGTCCATCACCCATCCCGCCCACCCCAAGTGCTGTTAATACTACGTCACCTGCTCTGGCCATCAAGTATCAGCGCAGCTGGGTTTACATTGGAGTTAGTTCAGTGCCTTGAAACAGTCGCTAAAGGACGCCCCTGTGTGCCGGTATCCGATGCCAAGGGGCCCTTACCAAGCAGCAGTACTAGTCCGGCTGGGAGTAGGGCTGTGGGCTGGCAAGAATCTGGCAACTCATATCATGATCCTCATTGATCCACCAGAGTATCAGCTTCATACTGAGACCCAGTTTATGGGATTCAACACTGTTTAGTGACTCAGTATGCAGAAATATTCAGATACACCATTATTGATACGTTATAGGAGACAATAACACAGTTATACTGACTGGGACTACCAGAAAGTGGGCATGTCTGTAAAGGGGAGACTGGTGGGGACCCAGAGAACCCATTTACATCCACACATCTGGAAGTCAGAGGTCAAGGGACCCCTTTGAAAATGCCAAGATTTAGTGTAACTCTGGAGCGTTATTAGCGTTCTTCAGGACATGCAAGTATGGTAACGTGCTGGTACCATGTTGCTTTTCTAGTTTAATCTAGTTCTAATTTGGGAGACTCAGTATGGTATCCATCCACCCATCTGCAACCGCTGATCCCGTTAGGAGTTACGGAGGCGCTGCAGCCGATCCCAGCTGGCACTGGGCGAAGGCGGGGTTCACCCTGGACAGGTCTCCAGTCCAGTTAGAGTCATCAATTAGCATGTCTTTGGACTGTGGGAGGAAACTGGAGTACCTGGAGAAAATCCACACTAACACGGGGAGAACATGCAAACACAGGAGAGCCCCAAGCCGGATTCGAACCTGCGACCCTCTTGCTGTGAGGCGACAGTACCTCCCCAGTTGGGAGTGAGACCAGGTTGTTTCCTGAGGATTAACAGCTTCCTCAATGAATAATAGGAACCACAGGTGATTCTAGCAATGAAAACCAGGCTACCGTCTGCTTGATTAGGAAGACATTCAGTAAACTCCAATATTTTTAGCGTTTTGGGCGACCAACACCGTTGCAATATGCAAATAATTCAAGTGTTTTTAATCCATTTAATCCAGCCAATCCCTCCACTTTTCCAGAGGATGTCCACATCCAGGGGACGCCGGTCTGTATGCACTTACTTGCTTTTGCCTGAGTTTTTCTGGAGTTCATTAACCAAATTCTGTCAGTCTCCTGCACCGTGGCCGACTGCCCTCGCTAACTCACTCCGTGCTGTGGAGCTGTGCAGTCATGTAGAAAACTAGGCAATTTCAGCTGCAGGAAAACGGCCCAAATGGGTTGAGGAAACACACACACCGAAAAAAACAGTCACTTTGTTTCACGTCTCCGGCTAGGTCATTTTGAAAGTAGGGCTCGGGCTCATTCATCACTGGGGACCAATCGAAGAGCAGTCGTCATGGTAATCAATGAGCGTGTCACTGATAAGAGGAAGAAAGCTCCACACTTGGCCTCGCAGACACAGGAATCCACACTTTCTCCCTCTCTCTCTCACCCAAAGGTGCACACAGGTGCACGACTGCCTTCACCGGCTGCATTAGCAGGGCGAAGCCTTCAGAGCAGCTACAGCGGTTCTCTGTCTTCATGATGAGGCTGTTAACGTACAGGCCGATCAGCGCTCCCCTCTCCTCCACTTCCTTGGCATTCGCATGACGTCGCATCAATTCGTCTCTCTGTTCTGTCACCAAAGCCAGTCAGCATCTTCATCTTTTTCCCTCCACTTGCTTTCACTCCACGTATTTGTTCCAGTCTTCCACATCCATCCACTTTCTTTCTTTTCCCTTGCTTCTCTTCCCCCTCCCTTCACTCTTCAACTTCCTCTTAAATCTCTCATCACTTTCCGCCTGCCCTTGTGAGGGAGAGTGCGCCGGCTAATTTTCTGCTATGTTAAGGCTGCCTGCCCACCACAGACCTCTCTTCAAAGCAGCAATTTTCTTTTTCTCTTTACTCACAGTAGAGCGCAAGTGTTTGCAGACAACATGCCTTCAACACGCAGCACGGCAGGATTACAGTTTTAATGGAAATACATCACACAATTTGTGTGACAGTACACCACGTTACAGACTGTTTTCTTTTACTAGTCGTGCAGCAACAGCAGGAGGGAGCGAGGACAAATGTCTCCCAAAGCTTCTGTTCAGCAGCCGCTGGCTTCAAAAGCAGAGCAGGGTGGACACGAGCGCTAATAGATTCCAAGAGATGAAAAATTAGATTAGTACCAGTTCCGGTTATGACAAGAGAACGGGGATACAGTACAAACGACAAGGCTCAGCAAGGAAAGTGTATTTGTAGAGCACATCTCATCAAAGCGCTTGACTTAATGAAAAACAATGAAAGAAAAATGGCTCTTCCATTTGAATCATAAAAAGGGTGAGGCGGGGTGAGGAGGAGGACCTGGAAGACTGATCCAAGAGCTGCCTGTTAGCATGTGGACATAGACAGACGCTGTGGCGTTTTGTCTTCCTGGTGTCCAGGCTGCTGGGTGTGAGGGTGGATCATATTAGACCTGGACGACGGACGGTGAAGGCTGAACCCATAACAGTCTGTCAGTGTTATAACTCCTGTGTGGTGGGAGGCTGATCTCTATAACAGGCTCAAATGCACTGGTATCACAAACATTCTGGTTTGTATTCCAAGCTGTACTGACCAATCATGGTGCTGCGTTCACTGTCACCAGTTCACTGTCAGGAGAGTTACTGTAGCAGCCACGGTGCTGCGTTCACTGTCTCCAGTTCACAGTCACCAGAGTGACTGTAGCAGCCATGGTGCTGCGTTCACTGTCTCCAGTTCACCTTCAGGAGAGTTACTGTAGCAGCCACGGTGCTGCGTTCACTGTCTCCAGTTCACCTTCAGGAGAGTGACTGTAGCAACCACAGTGCTGCCTTCACTGTCTCCAGTTCACCGTCACCAGAGTGACTGTAGCAGCCACGGTGCTGCGTTCATTGTCACCAGTTTACCTTCAGGAGAGTTACTGTAGCAGCCACGGTGCTGCGTTCACTGTCTCCAGTTCACCGTCACCAGAGTGACTGTAGCAGCCACGGTGCTGCGTTCACTGTCTCCAGTTCACCTTCAGGAGAGTTACTGTAGCAGCCACGGTGCTGCGTTCACTGTCTCCAGTTTACCTTCAGGAGAGTGACTGTAGCAACCACAGTGCTGCCTTCACTGTCTCCAGTTCACCGTCACCAGAGTGACTGTAGCAGCCACGGTGCTGCGTTCATTGTCACCAGTTTACCTTCAGGAGAGTTACTGTAGCAGCCACGGTGCTGCGTTCACTGTCTCCAGTTCACCGTCACCAGAGTGACTGTAGCAGCCACGGTGCTGCGTTCACTGTCTCCAGTTCACCTTCAGGAGAGTTACTGTAGCAGCCATGGTGCTGCGTTCACTGTCTCCAGTTCACCTTCAGGAGAGTTACTGTAGCAGCCGTGGTGCTGCGTTCACTGTCTCCAGTTTACCTTCAGGAGAGTTACTGTAGCAGCCACGGTGCTGTGTTCACTGTCTCCAGTTTACCTTCAGGAGAGTTACTGTAGCAGCCACGGTGCTGTGTTCACTGTCTCCAGTTTACCTTCAGGAGAGTTACTGTAGCAGCCACTGTGCTGTGTTCACTGTCTCCAGTTTACCTTCAGGAGAGTTACTGTAGCAGCCACGGTGCTGTGTTCACTGTCTCCAGTTTACCTTCAGGAGAGTTACTGTAGCAGCCACGGTGCTGTGTTCACTGTCTCCAGTTTACCTTCAGGAGAGTTACTGTAGCAGCCACGGTGGTGTGTGTAGTGTCTCCAGTTTACCTTCAGGAGAGTTACTGTAGCAGCCACGGTGCTGCCTTCACTGTCTCCAGTTTACCTTCAGGAGAGTTACTGTAGCAGCCACGGTGCTGCCTTCACTGTCTCCAGTTTACCTTCAGGAGAGTTACTGTAGCAGCCACGGTGCTGCCTTCACTGCCTCCAGTTTACCTTCAGGAGAGTTACTGTAGCAGCCACGGTGGTGTGTGTAGTGTCGTGGACATTCAGTCACTAAAAGTTTCCACCGCACATTTAGCAGGTTGTCAGCTGTGTGTCTGCCCAGATTAACTAATGTTATTGTCCAACAGTGTGCTATTTGTCCTGAAGAGATGACTACATCCCCAGAGCAGACCGTGATCAATAGCTGATCCCTTTCAGACCACAGGTTTTGCTGGTCCATGTGTTCAGTGATAAAAGTCTGCTGAACGTGATAATCCTTCTGTCGACCGTTGGTGATGATCCACTAATAAACCACTGGCCTCCCACTTTGTAAAAGCCATTAAACAGTTCAATAAAATCCTGCTCTAGCACTTCTGATCGCTTCGTGTAATCATCACTGGCCTTCATATGTAGAATAATTTGATTACAAAGCAGTGTGTTTTGATTGACTTGCCACTTATATCTCCGAAGGCATGTCCCACAGCCTGTGTTTCCTTTACTTTCACTCCAAATCAATCCTTTCTTGCCTTTGTCTGTTGGCTCCCAGTCTTCATAACTCTCCCTTGTCCATTCTTATTAGCATCAATCACTATTTCTGTTTCCTGGTGATTTATCAACGGTTCAGACCTGGTTTCTAGTTTTAATGTCTCGGGTGACAGCGGTCAGTGTTTACGTCGGCCTCTGGCCGTCCGCCAGACGTCCGAGGTCCCAGTCGGCTCAGCTGAAGCCGTAAATGTTCCCCTACGTCGGAGCACAGTCTTACATTTTCCTTCAAGTTTCGCACCAATATTATTCAAGACTTCACTGCTTCAGTGAGCGTTGAGGAAAGTTGCGGAGTCATTTAGCTGTCCGTTTAAATCGTGCTGAGTGGAGCCCTGCTGAGCTAACTCACCGGTGGGAGGCAGTTTCAAACAGTCTTCTCCAGTGCAAATATTACTGTTTCAAGTAAGGCAATCTTTAATTTATGGCAGTATGTGCACCTCATCAATGTGGATGAGCACAGAGGCAGGGTGTCGCCCAGCACAGGGCTGTCAGTAGTCCAGTCAGTTGCTGTCTGGGAGGCGGTTGCAACCATAAATTTCAGGCAGTTTCAGTCATAAATTATCCTACCAATGAAGATTTAAAATCAAATAATGATGCTAATGCTTTAGTTGTGACAGGGAACAACCTATAAAGTAAATAAGTAGAGAAAGTGGCAAAAATAATAGCTAAATGGAAACAAAGAGAGCCAGAATAGAGATTCTCTGGAGATTCGTTTATTTCCACCCTCTCATATCAGCACATCCCTGCAGCCGTAGTTTCTCCGGCGGCGACAGCCTATTATTGTCCTTCGTAACTCATTCCTGAGCGTGAAAAGATTCTGCATGTGTTCACTCAGCCTCTTCAAGCTCTCTACACGCCTCGGTAACAGGCTGGAGACGAAGCCAGATCCAAGTCCAGCTGGACGCGGAGCTGAAGACTTGGACCACCTGGGGAAACATACTGTAACTGTCATATCTGAACCGAGCCACAGTGACACCGTTTCAGTGAAACTGCACATACTGCAGGAATGTGAAAACCCTGCATTAAGAGGCTCCACAGTCAGGTTCAGTTTGAGGCAGCTCCCAAGTTTTAAATCCAAATGTGAGACCAACTTCATGTTGTTTAAGTGGGACTAATGCTTTGATTTTACAATTAAGAGAATTGATTTGCCTCTAACACTGAAAACATTCAAACAAGCTTTAAAGAACGAATAAGAAGAGTTAAAAAGAGTGAATTGATCTTCATGGGGCAGCTCGGTCACTGCTTTAGTAAAACTAATATGACTCATCAAGGAAAGGTAATGGGGGGAAAATGAAAGTATATAACTCACATTTATCTTTTACTGACAGTGGCCACTTAGAGATGCTTCTTCTGAATGGATGTAACCACACCTCTGATAGGAACAAGAAACTTCTACAACCTCGGTGCACTAATCCAGAGGCTGCATCATACTGTGGTCCAGTGTTTAGACCAAGACGAGAATCCTGGACCGGCTCACCGGTCTACAAACAGCAGTGTGGTTAGAGGTCACACATGCACTTTCTAACCCCTTCTGGACGACACTGCATCAAACAGCATGAAAGTCTTTACGGTGGCGTGGAGGTGGTGCTAGAGCCGCTCCTGTTCGGAGCGTGTTCCCCGTTATCAACGGGCCG
Source organism: Pterois miles (assembly GCA_947000775.1). NCBI lineage: Eukaryota > Metazoa > Chordata > Actinopteri > Perciformes > Scorpaenidae > Pterois > Pterois miles. Next base: position 1,293,974 of record CAMQGK010000229.1, read on the forward strand.
ATACCTCGGTTCTGCTTGCAGCGAGAACCGATGTAAGGCTGCTCGTCTCCGCCATGAATCTGACTGGTTCTATCGTATGGTACGGTTCTATAGATACAGAACGCCACTAACGCAGACACAAAGATTGGATCAATAGGATACGAATAGATAGGATCAATTTAAAGAGGTGTTTTAAATACCAGTGTGGACACCCATCCTGAGGTTCCCACCGGCTGGGTGAGGGACTCATACTCACCTTGGAGTCCACCGTCACTGTGACGGCTTCAACAAACTGCTTTAACATGAAAGACAATGAGACACAATGTCAAGGACCACTGGTCAACATGTAAACAGATCTCAGTAATCATGTTGACGTAAAGCAGGCTGATCTCATAATATCTGAACCCACAGAAATTTATGTATGTCCACCTAAATCAATCTGGAAGTTATTCACATAAATGTGAACCAGGAAGCATAAAGAGCAACAACCAGCACAGAAAGAAGAGGTCGGGGTGGATGGGTGGTTTACCCAGGAGACCCGTGTTACGCCGTACGCCACCATACGTCAACGCTGACTTATCTGTCACATAGCTTCCATCCTGAAGTCACTTCCTGTGTTATTTTAACCCAAACCACAATCTTTTCCTAAACCTAAGTAGACTTGTTAACTAAATCTAAGTAATTTTGTTGCCTAAACCTAACTCAGTAGTTTTGTTACCTAAACTAAACTAAGCAGTTCTTGTTGCCTAGACCTAACCACGTTGATCTTTTCTTAGATCTAAGTAGCTTTGTTTCCTAAATCTAACTAAGTCTACGTAAACCTAACTCGTTCTATGAAGACAGAGGTTTATTTTGAAAAGACTGGAGAGGATATTGTGTTAAGTGTAGATTTTTGTAGTAACGGGTATGAAAAGGAGTAACTTTTTGATATATTACAAGCCGTTGTCCGAGTCTGAAACCTCTCCTGTCACCTGGTTGGTCCTGAACCTGAAACAAACAGCGACGTGACACGGTGCAGCTGAAATGAAGCCGATTCGTTTGAGTCAGAAAAGGGAATCTGTGTGCTGAAGTGAGTGAGCGTAGAAACAAAAGGGAAGAAGTGTGAGTGAGCATTGAGACGAAAGGGAAGAAGTGTGAGTGAGCGTTGAGACGAAAGGGAAGAAGTGTGAGTGAGCATTGAGACGAAAGGGAAGAAGTGTGAGTGAGCGTTGAGACGAAAGGGAAGAAGTGTGAGTGAGCATTGAGACGAAAGGGAAGAAGTGTGAGTGAGCGTTGAGACGAAAGGGAAGAAGTGTGAGTGAGCATTGAGACGAAAGGGAAGAAGTGTGAGTGAGCGTTGAGACGAAAGGGAAGAAGTATGAGTGAGCGTAAAAACAAAAGGGAAGAAGTGTGAGTGAGCGTAGAAACAAAAGGGAAGAAGTATGAGTGAGCGTTGAGACGAAAGGGAAGAAGTGTGAGTGAGCGTAGAAACAAAAGGGAAGAAGTGTGAGTGAGCGTAGAAACAAAAGGGAAGAAGTGTGAGTGAGCATTGAGACGAAAGGGAAGAAGTATGAGTGAGCGTTGAGACGAAAGGGAAGAAGTATGAGTGAGCATTGAGACGAAAGGGAAGAAGTGTGAGTGAGCGTAAAAACAAAAGGGAAGAAGTATGAGTGAGCGTTGAGACGAAAGGGAAGAAGTGTGAGTGAGCGTAGAAACAAAAGGGAAGAAGTGTGAGTGAGCATTGAGACGAAAGGGAAGAAGTATGAGTGAGCGTAAAAACAAAAGGGAAGAAGTATGAGTGAGCGTTGAGACGAAAGGGAAGAAGTGTGAGTGAGCGTAAAAACAAAAGGGAAGAAGTGTGAGTGAGCGTAAAAACAAAAGGGAAGAAGTGTGAGTGAGCGTTGAGACGAAAGGGAAGAAGTGTGAGTGAGCGTAGAAACAAAAGGGAAGAAGTATGAGTGAGCGTAAAAACAAAAGGGAAGAAGTATGAGTGAGCGTAGAAACAAAAGGGAAGAAGTGTGAGTGAGCGTTGAGACGAAAGGGAAGAAGTGTGAGTGAGCATTGAAACAAAAGGGAAGAAGTATGAGTGAGCGTTGAGATGAAAGGGAAGAAGTGTGAGTGAGCGTAAAAACAAAAGGGAAGAAGTATGAGTGAGCATTGAAACGAAAGGGAAGAAGTGTGAGTGAGCATTGAAACGAAAGCAAAGAAGTGTGAGTGAGCGTAGAAACAAAAGGGAAGAAGTGTGAGTGAGCATTGAAACGAAAGCAAAGAAGTGTGAGTGAGCGTAAAAACAAAAGGGAAGAAGTGTGAGTGAGCATTGAAACGAAAGCAAAGAAGTGTGAGTGAGCGTAAAAACAAAAGGGAAGAAGTGTGAGTGAGCGTAAAAACAAAAGGGAAGAAGTGTGAGTGAGCGTAGAAACAAAAGGGAAGAAGTGTGAGTGAGCATTGAAACGAAAGGGAAGAAGTGTGAGTGAGCGTAAAAACAAAAGGGAAGAAGTGTGAGTGAGCATTGAAACGAAAGCAAAGAAGTGTGAGTGAGCGTAAAAACAAAAGGGAAGACGTGTGAGTGAGCATTGAAACGAAAGGGAAGAAGTGTGAGTGAGCATTGAAACGAAAGGGAAGACGTGTGAGTGTTTGTGTGCTGACTGAGGTCCAGTGAGGAGAATTGATCTCTCTGAGGCTCAGAAGCAGCTAGTCTTTGAATACCAATCAGAGGTAATTAATAGCAGCTAATGGACTTTGTTTCTCACTCTCTCTGTTCTCTCTCTCTCTCTCTCTCTCTCTCTCTCTCTCTCTCTCTCTCTCTCTCTCTCTCTCTCTCTCTCTCTCAGCAGTAATGAATGCTTCCCTTCTTTATTTACTGTCCTAGCTATGGGCTTACAGAAAGACATTTCAGTCGACCATATCTGAGGCTAAGTAATGAAATGACCTTCTCTTATTGGCTGATCTTTTGGTGCCAGACGTTGCTGTACCATGTGAGTTTAGTTTTCTACTCATCTATTAAAGACATAAGTTTACCACAGCATCGCCATTGATTATCAGCTGATGGGGATTCAGCATCATGCCTACGGCCTCATACACCACCGGCACTCATTCAGCAGGCCTCGCCGTGCCCTCGCCGTGCCCTCGCCGTGCCCTCGCCGTGCCCTCGCCGCCACATAACAAGCTGCACTTCGGCTCGGCCAGATGAAACAGCCAGGTCCAACTCAAGGCCCCGTCTCCTCATTTCAAGACCAAATACATCATAACTGGCGGACAGCGATGTCTCACTCCGATGTCCCGGACAGACGCAGCACACAAACGCAGCCTTCAGCTCGATAACGGTTCTCCATCCGCCGTTCACACGGCACGTTTTACTGGCTCATTCAGGCAGAAATCATACCGTGACATCAGATTTAAAGCTGAAGTAATTCTCCATTAGTCAATTAGTCAACAGAAAATTAAGTTTGGAAAACTTTCACATTTCAGCTATTCATCAGGCACAAAGTGTGGTCATGTCATCAATCAATAAATCAATCAATTCTCATCAATTTCTGTTTCATATGTAAACTGGTCTTCTTTGGATTTTCAAACAAAACAAAAAACAATCTCAAGACATCAGCTTTTTCTTTTTTACCGTATCGTGACACGCTGAAGAAGTGATTGATTAATAATCATTACCAGCAGCTCTAATAACGAACTAAAGTCATGACATCACATCTGGACTAACCTCTGTTCCAGCAGCTTCTGCAACTCGACGTAATCTCTTACTCAGCAGTTACTTCATTAGTGTTTCTATAGACACTAAAAGCAAGCCTGGAGTTTACTTCGCACTTTCTAAGACAATCACCTTTTGATAAAGTTAAACTACAATAGTGAGCACAGAAATCAAACTATAGCTCTCCTGATAATTTAACATGTAACTTGTTCATCCATATCCAGAAAATTCATCAACACTATCTCCTGAAATTACTTAATAATAAAAATACATGATCCTTGTCAGGATCATGTATTATTATAGCGTGGGTAGCACTCAGGTGAAATTAGCCTGAATTCTCCACCAATGCCAAACAGTGTGTTCTCCTGTTGGTCTCGCCTCTGTTTTGGTTCTGGTTTGGTACCCACTAATACCTGATCCTTACAAACTGGACATCATTGTGGAGGTCAGTAAACTTTCAATGATGCCAAATACAATGACAGTTAGCACTGGAACAACAGAGAAATAATCCACCAAACACTAAGTTAATTGAACTATTTTTCCAGGTTTAGATGGACGTTGTGTCTCCGCTTCCTCCCGCTAGAGTGTGTCACAGTATCCCGGATACGAGAGCTGCCATCGTGAGATTTTAACGTCATTTGGAGATGGAGTCTGCTCAGTAATGATCGCGGGGGCTGGAGCGGCAGTATCAAGGTTACACATTATACCAACCTGACATCAGCATCAGCGACATTTTCACTGTGAGTATGTTATTAGCATTGAGCTCAAAGCACCACTGTGTCTAAATACAACCTCCCTACGGCTGTAAACCTTTTAGTCTTACGACTTAAAATCCAGCATATTCCTGCCGACTGCTTCCATCTATCGTGCATCATTGTTTGTTTCATATAATAAAGTTGTGACTACTTTGAGCATCACTTTCAGTCTCAACACAACATGGGACTTTTCACCTTGGTGCAGTAGGTGTAGCTTTCGTGACGCCCTCCACCCCCTCAGTGGCTCGAAGTTCATCCCACGCGCCCATCACTCATTCTGCCATCGAGCCTGAGGCTGAACTAACTGCATCTATAACACTTCTTCCTCTTCTGCAGGTCTTATTTTTTCTATAAAGTCTATGTTGTTTTATATAAACACAGCTATGAAAATCCAGACAGTCTCAGAGAGATTGCCATGAAATGACCTCCACCAGTTAACTTAGAGACACCGGTTTGTTGGTTGGTTGGATCTTTAACAATCTGACTGACATTTGGTCAAACAGCCGTCATTCAGGAGATAAATCGATTATATTTTGGGAAGATGTTGATCACCGAGCTCCACCTTACAACACTGACTGAAAACCATGTCGAAACTGCATCTTTTCAGCATTAGCTAACAGACAGCTCATCTGTGGGAACGACCACTCAAAGCTCTTCACACTACATGTCAGCATTCACACACACGTTCATACACTGATATCAGAGGCTAACCTGCACATCCGGACCTGATATAAACACTCATTCACACACCGACAGTTCGGCCTTCAGGAGCAGTTTGGGGTTAACGGTCTTGCTCAAGGACACGTTGGCATGTGACCGGAGGTCGCCGTGGACCTTCTGGTTGTTGGATGACCTGGACTACCCTCTGAGACACAGCTATACAACACTGAAATCATCTTACTTTTAAAGACGATGAGGCAGAGTGAAACATTTCAAGTGAAGAGCAGAAAGAGAATAAATGACAGATGTCAGGAAGAAGATGGAGAGGCTGATTGGAGTGGAGCTGGAGACAGGTGACAGACAGCAGGGGGCAAAGGGACAGAGGATAGACGATGTGTCAAAGGGAGAGATCGACGCCAAGGATGATGTCAGGACGCGAGGTGGATGGAGTACACGCTGTACTCGCAAGCTCATTAAACAATGTTGTAATTGATGAGCGAAGAAAAACGGCAGAGAGAATCGTCAAGGGCAGAAACAACTTGATGAGAGTGTCCTAATCACTGGTTTCTGGCCGGATGGAGATCAATCACTAACGACAGGAAAGACGGATGTAAAGAAAAATCCTCCCGTGATCCTAAGTTAGCTCCTCTGGGGCTTTTCACATCATTACCGTGTGTTTCCCTCCATTACTGATCTGTAGTCTGATATTTGGGATATCAGTGGTATTTCAGGCGTTTGATAAAGCCCTCACGTTGGTGTAGGAACCCCGAAGCAGGGGGAAACTGCTTGGCCTGGATTTGTCCAGCGGTAACAAGACCCACCAACCAGCACCTCTAAAGCTCACTGGTTATACAGCATCTGTTCAATCCATAAAAACCAAAATGTAAAAGTTAGCCATTTACGGTAACTTTCCAAAACTAAAAATCCGACATTCACACGTAGGGCCATGGTTTGAAGCTCTCTCTTGCTATTTGTGACACCTTTTGTATGAACAACCCAGCGATTTACCTCCAGGTACCTCAGGTTACCTCTGAGTGACGTCAACGCTGAGGAGCCATTAACCTTCATCCTGTCTGCAGCCAGCAGGGGGCGACTCCTCTGGTTCTATAGACGTCTATAGAAAATGATCCTCCTCTCTGATTGATTACCTCAGTAAACACTGTAAACATCAGTTTCTGGTCTCAGTCTCTAGTTTCAGTCTTCTTCAGTACAGCAGGATGTTCATTTAGTAGATTATGGTCCATTTAGAGTCAGATAGACCAGAAAGCAGGGGGGCTTTAGGGTGGGGCTACCTGGTGATTGACAGGTCGCTACCACGGAGATGTGCGCTTTTTCATTACGACCAACCCTTTCACAGTTTTACGTTCATTCAAGTTAATCCTAACCTTTTTGGTTTTGTGCCACTTCCAGCTGCAAAAAAAACATAAACAAAAAAAACAAAATGGCAGCATCAGACTCAAAGGTGCTTCAGTCCACAAACCAACTGGTGACGCCACGGTGACCACTATCACTTACAGTCTACGGCACAACCATGCTACACGAATATGACCCATTACGCCCAGATTTAAAGGATTATCCCCTCCCCCTGTGTAGAACAACTTAAACATGTCTAACTCTTATTTCAGTGTTCATGATTGTCCTGTTATTTGTCCCTTATGGCCACAGTGGCCAAGTCTGTGAAATACACTAACAGAGTGTGCTGCACATAACTGATTATATATGCTACTCACTGTACGTTCTCTCTCTCGCTGTGTGATAAAGAGCAGTGGTCGTACTGAACATGACTTTGCTTGGTCACAAAATGCTAATTTGTCTGGCATCCCTCAACACTGACGCAGGACTATAAATCAGATCTAAACACACCAGCTTCACTCCAGCATCTGATAAATGCTGTGTACTGCAGGCCGTCTGGATCCAGCTCCAGGAGCCAGCGGTGACCATTTACTGAAAGGCTAATCGCACAGCAAATCTGTGCATGCCGTCCTTTGTAACCCGATAAGGAACGATATAATTGACTTGAAACTCTCTGGGTTTTTATGCTACAAAAGCACAAAGGGGAAATGAGGAGGTTTTACCTCTCACTATAAGGAATTCATATTTCCATCAGCATTAATTGCTTATGTACTGTACTGTGTTTCTTACATTGCACATACTAATTTGAATGAGCTGTAAGACATGAACCCGTCCCTACCGGCTCATTGTACTTCTGTAAACAATGCACCGCCCAAGCCTTCGCCCTCACATTTTACAGAGTCTGCTCCCTGCTGTGCTGTGAATAGTGGTCTCTAATACTTGTGAAAGACTAAACGGTGGAGTTCCTAGATTGTGCTTGTAACAAGGCATATCTGGGGGATTGAATAAAGACCTGACAATCTACACCGCCGTGCCCTGATCTGACAGAAAACCTATAGAGGACCTAGTCTGCAAAGTTACAAAGCTCAAGGGGAGTTTCAGTTTGGTTATGGACACCGTGGTGCAGGCCTCAGCAGATGGCTCCCTACGAGCATGCACGGTTTGTGTTCAACGCATTGTTCGCTGCAACAAGCTTCGAAATGCCAGCAGGCGTACAAACCAAATACTCTGAGGATAAGCAGGATGTCAACAAGTTTCCCCTCTCCACCACTCTGTCCATGAGACCTTTTCTTTAGCTTTTACAAAACAAGCTCTCATGTTGTTTCACAGCCTTCGGTAAAAAGCTTCGTCTTTCTCCTTTGAGCTGCCTTTTTCTTTCCAAGGATTTAATGTCATGTGACTGTCTCTGTGGTCATGTGACTGTCTCTGTGGTCATGTGGCCATTTCAGATTTAAACCCAGTGCTATAAGGGAACAGTGGCGGCGCCAGGTAGACCCGTACAGCCCCGCAGCAAAAGCTGGACCGCTGACCGCCAGCCGACAGTTAATATCAGAGTAAGAAAACTACACATGTTGACCGTCATCTTTTCGTATAAAATGTCCCGTGTAATCAGTAACACCGGCACAAGTTTATTAACCGGAGGGAAAATTTCCTCAGTCACATCCCTACACGTCACCACACAAGACACTAGCATAATACCTGTCTAGCTGCTAGGTTGGTACGCCTTCAAACAAGGCTAGTTAGAGCGGAGCTGGAGCAGAGTCCAAAGCGTTTGGTTCAGCTGACCAATCACAACACAGTGGGCCAGCTGACCAATCAGAGCAGACTGGGCTTTGAGACAGCTGCTATGAGAAAAATAAAGCATTTTTTAACATTAAAGCAGTAAACATGCTGGTAGAAACCTAAAATACAAGCATGCACCTGAAAATGAGCATAACACTGTAGGTCCTCTTCAGTTAAAATGCACCGTGTGAGCTCACCAAACCAAACTCCTATCAGCCACGTTGAAATGGCGATAAAGAGTTGGATCTTGAATCTTGTGTGGGGGTGTTTGAAGCGCCTTTAAAAAACTAATTTTCTCTGTCTTTCCGTTTCACATCTCCAGCTAACAGGGAATGGAGTCCATCATTTGGGAGAGCACTTTGTTGGATGTGGCAGAGCAGCAGAGCTAATTTATGGGTCAATATAAACTTCCATCACCACAGACTGGAGCTGAAAGCTGTGCCGGCCTGCGGCAGAGATGAGGGATAGAGGGGAACCTCTAAATCGCAGATAGAGAGCCTATAGGACAGGAGAGGCTCATACAGAGCCTACAAACACACAGCATACATGTTCACATTCACACCTCTGAAGGGTTTTTCTCCAGGAAAGAATAAAAGGTGAATTTTGTGCCAGCTTCACCAAAAACCAACCAAGCTGGAAATAATAAAACAGGCTTTAAGAGCACTGCATTATATGCATCGCTGCCAACAGTAATTACAATCACTGCGGGTGTCGCTGGGTGAAAAGACAATGCAACAGGGTGATAGTTTAGGTAATTAGCGGCGGCCATTAAAAGCATAATTCACATTACTAACAAGATGCAGTACATTTGGCCGGTCGGGTCTGAACCACAGACTGAATACTGAGCAACCGCTGCAGGAGGAAGATGATGGACGGGGGGGTCGGGAGTACTGCTGATATGGATCAACTGGTTCCTCTGTTAACTGCTCATTGTCACCTGAACGCATCACCGGATGCCAGCAGCAGATGTTTGAAATGGAAGGTAACATTTAGCCGTCCTTGTAAACGTCGTATTGGTGTCTTTTTCATTAAAATATCAAAACACGACCATCTGCTCCTTTTGGAGGCATGAAAACATGAACACTGAGTCACATTTTGCATGTTCAAGGCCCGATCTATATTCATCATCTGGTGACCTTCTAATGCCACGTTTACAGAAGACCTTCTGCCATGTCATAGCAGCGAAGTGTCATTAATATCTTATCTTATCTTAATTATGGCTGCATCCAGGGTCCTGCTAGTGTGCATGCTGGCTCACAGGCATCACTTAAAGGTTAACTTTTTCAACCTGGAGCCTGTTTTCCCATGTTGTTGTGTGACTAACAGGGTCAGCAACTTCTGAAACTGGTCCAGTATTGAGGGATAATCAATACTGCAATCTGGCACCATCGTTTACGTCCACTAGTGTCTTCAACATCATGGAAAGAGTCTCGTTCTGAAATCTGGCAACGTGATGTGTTGCTGGCAGACGTTTGTTGTGTTGGAGTACAGAAAGCATAGCTTAGTGTTATCGAAAGATTTCCAACGTCACAGCTGAATATTCAGCTGATTTGTGTCAATATAGATGAGGCTGAATCCAATGGCTGGTTATTTATTTGAGACTGAATACACAGAGATTCAGATTTGACGAGACTTCTCCTTGAGACCGGATCAAGTGAAAGGGTCCTTTCCATAATGCTGTCCGACACTTATAATAACTATCCGAGCCTCTCAGTGGTAAAAACAACACAGCGTTACTCTGACGCTGCTCAGTTGTTCTTGAAGCTTGTTTTGTGGCTGCCAGTTACAGCACTCTCCCTCAATACTGGACCAGTTTCAAACAGGTTGTCCTCATCTGTCTCTTAGACACAACAACATGGGAAAATAGGTGAAAGTTACCCGTAGACTCACCTAAAAGGAACAGAGCCGTCATTATTAATTACACCTGTGCTTCCCCTGCTATGACAAGTAAAACTGTCTTGAAGAATGTCTGTTACAGCCCTAATTTATGTAAATTAAAACATGTTTTAATCCCAGAGCCCTTGTTTCCATTACAGAGGTTCAAGATTCCCCGAGAAGGCAGATGGGAGCATCATAAATCTGCTTTCTATTAAAAAAATAAATCAATCAGTTCAGTAGGTTGCTGGTGAGATACGACCTTTGCCTCACTTTGAGTGGAGGAGAAACCCTGCTCATAATAAACGACTACGGTGTGAAGGCAGCTGCAGCTCGCTGAGGCTAATTTCAGCAGCTTCTCCCAGGTAAACTGGCTGATATTAATCTAGGCTTGATAGGCTGGATATAACAAGATTATTGATTGGCCACGATAACAGAACGATATTCAGTTATGTTGAATTCAGCCTGGCGAGCCTGAGACGCCTCCCCGCCGGAGCGAAACATCGGGAATTATGTATTTTTATGATGTTTTTTTAAACTAAAATGTGTAGTGAACTTATTTAATGATTAAATCGGTGAGTAGGTTGTGAGCTTTATGTTAGTGAGTGTCCATGTTTGTGGTCAAGAGACAGAACTAAAGAAAGGGAGAGGGTGTCTGCAAAATGGCAATAAAGACATTTCATTTGCTATATTCTTCACAATAAAAGTCCCCCATTATTTCATTTTTTATTATGAAGCAGCAAAATCAGGGTTTTCATCAGCAACAACGTAACATGACTCCTATGCAGCTGAAACGTCACATAAAGCCGATATGTGGACGTACAAACAGTGAAGCTACAGAGGGACTGAAAGCTGAACACAGCGTCGTTCTGTCCGGCCTCCTGGGGGTGAAGGGGGTCGCTGGCGAGTCTTTGCTTGTAAACCAAACGATAAAGGAGAGCCAGAGAACACAAACAAAGTGATTTGTAAACTGCGCCATAAAAAAGTTGGGAATAACGATGGAAACGCCACAAATCTCCACTCTCGTCTTAAAACTCACCAACCAGAAATCATCAGAGCCCTCTGTCAGAGGAAACAACATTTAACGGTGATGAGACAGTGGGACAGCTACTATTCAGCAGCCGATTGATCGGATTATTGATCTCAGCATGTCATTGTATAAAATAGCACTAACTGTCTATTAATTGTGGTCTCCTATGTATTGCAATAAATGTGTCTCCAGTCCATAAATATTCATATCTATGTGCGTCTTTTTTTGAATGATAACATCGCATATTGTCTTTTTTCTTCAAGCAGTATCATCGGTAGGGAAATTTCAATATTGCCCGACCCTAAATTGTACATTACTTCACATATTAGTGACTGTATGTGACTGGTCAGGGTTTGACCAGGAGACCAAAACAAAGTCAACAAAGTCTAACACGTTGGACCAACGGTCAAACCTGAGACAACGGCAATGCATCGCTTTAGCAATGTACCCATGGATGTACAGTCCAGACAACTATCACGGAATCGTTCTGAAGAAAACTTAAAAACGTGATGATTATATTGGCGTTATGAGAAGCATCCTTTTCTCTATATACAGGCAGCTTTCAAGACATTTATCTGTGGATGAACAGTTGGACATTTAGAGATACTGATATCTGCAGAAAGTGTAAGTCATTCTGAACCTAAAACCATGGATTTGACTGAGTTATGACTCTCTCCCTCTGCTTCCCCACTTCAAAACTCCCCTGGGGACACATCCCTCACAGTTTCAGCCATCTTTGATGAAACTTCCACAGAGCAGAGAGGACAAGACAGGGTGGAAGAAGAGCTTTTAACATGTAAATAGCCATGATTGTGCTGTTTCTGTAGAGCTGGAGGGGAGAAGACGAGGCCACCCAGTCTGTACGCAGGACTGTCTGAACAGTCAGTTAGTGGTTCACGCTGTTAGTGGTCTTGAGTCATTACATGCTACACATGCAACGTTTGGTTCATTTCTATCACTGATAGACTAAGATCAATTACTCCTCTGTAAGTCTTCTAGTTTTACAGCCCATAAATCACACTTCCATGACAGCGCCACTGTATAACTTGTTTCATGGCCGATACTGAGATCGGTGGAAGGGACAAACTGCAAAATATGCAGCAATGTTCAATAATTCTGGCACCAAACAGCCTTATTTCAGTTCTGGCTGGCAAGGACATGATTTTTCACAGGGTGGCTGTGTGCAGCTGCTCGCTGTGGTATCTCCAGGTTTATCTTGTTTAACCACTGAGGGAATTGATGGGAATTGGTGATGTAACTCAGTGTAAATAGAGAGAGAGTTATGCAAAACCTGATTAATACCCAGAGAGAGGCGGGGTACACAGAAAGTGATTTAAATTTAAAATTCTCTTTACTCATCTACTCACAAAAACAAAAACAGGACTAATTTAGTCCAATAAGAGCTGAGACGTCTTTCAACCTTTTCCATGTGAAGAGGAAGTGAGATAAGGATTCACGGCTCTAAGCCGACACAGACACATGCAACGCAACACCGAACACTTCATCAAGAGAGGAGATGAGGAGTGCTGATTTGAGAAAAACACATAAAAGAAAATGAGCTGGAAAACCTACAAAAAGTTTGTCTGCGTCTGTGCTTTCAGCTCTCTAACGAAGGAGAAACTGACAACAAATACTCTAAAAAATGATTTATTTAAAAGCCATATATTTTTAATTAGGTCCTCACTTAAAGGAAACTGTGTCCAAGTGGTTCCTCTGCAGGTGTAATGAGTCCTGCTGCCTTTAAGGGCTTGTACTGATGAAACAAGCACTAGAGCTTCAACACAAAGTTTTAGTGTCCCGTGTTGGCAACTAAAGCTCTGCAACGAGTTCAATGGTTTTGCCTGTGAGGGTGTAAAAGGCTCTTTCTGCTGGTTTCCTGTCAAGAAACGACAGGGAGGGAAAAGTGAGGGATTGATAGGCTTCGAATGGAAACTATTAGCTTTTAGGTAGTCTAAGAGCACCAGAAGTAGCCTAAACACAAGTGAGATGATGATGATGATGATGATGATGATGATGATGATGGCGTTCTTCCAGTTTCAAGCTGCATTTCAATATATTTTCTATTTGTCATTGTTGCATTGGGCTGATTTAAGGCCGATTTCTCTCTGATTTCCTCTCACGCCGGCGCAGCACTACGCTAACTGGCTGTCAGATGTAGTCTTTGCGGTGTGTTCGAGTGCAACAGTCATCGCCACTAGTTCAGCGTGTCTGGGCCTTTAACGAAAACTCAGTGACGCTCTGCTGTGTCACTGTTTTCAATATTCCTATATGTATCCCTATGACATGACAGAAAGAAAGAAAGAAAGAAAGAAAGAAAGAAAGAAAGAGGAGCAGAATCCAGCACACAGAGGAGTTTATTGAGTGGCTGATCAATGAGTGCAGCCTCAGCCAGAAGACACCTCTGACCTCCGATTACT